>JAJLRJ010000003.1:43840988-43925988 GCA_024195265.1 Dendrophyllia cribrosa | reverse complement strand
ACCCAATTCAAACCTTCTGGGAATAAGATTCTTTGTTCACAATATTTCCATATAATTTCCATGTCAATACTTCATTGATATGGAAATATGACGAACAAAGAGTTCTAATCCCAAAAGGTTTGAATTGGGTACAACAATGCGTTAGCCGAATTTGTCTATTACTGTCGATATGCAATGAAAGAGACAATTTCTTGCAAGTTATGTTCTGAGCATGTGTAGTCCATATAATAGGCAATGATAATATAATAGGTAAAAGACAATGGATTTCTTTTTCTTATTAGTATTCTTTGTATAAAGAATACTAATGTTGGTAGTAATTATTCAGGATTCTTAGTACAACAAATACTACTGTTTTACAATATCTATATGGAATCTTCTCCAACAAAATTAGCAACCAACAGTTTAGCAAGTAAGCCGTTATTTGAATGACACCAGCGCCCACATGTAAATTGGTAGGAAAGCGAGTGGTTCAGAGATGCAAGCTGCTCATTTCTACTCGTTCGCTGCCACTGAATAAAAATTGTTAGACATTTTTATCCACCGTACCTGTCAACTTTGGTATAGCATTTTTCATGGATTATTTTTTTCCTCAGAACTTTAAAATACCAAAACTTTCGACAGTTGCCGGGAAGCCATGGTCACCTCATCGAAGCCAGTGTGGCACATGCGCTGTATGCTAATTAGTCTACTTGTTTTTCTCGTATGCTAATATCCTCTTTGCACAAAAAGCACATTTGTTTGATCTCCGTAGGGACACGCTTTTGGCGGTTCGTGTTTGAAGCCGTTCAAAACACTCACAGCACGTGTTTTATCAAGTCTAAAAATTCTCGCGCTTCGCGCTCGAATTTTTAAACTTGATAAAACACTGCTGTTCGTGTTTTAAACATTACATAAACATGCATGTAATATAAACCCACAACCAATTATTCTTATTTACATGGAAACTAATATATTAACAATTTTAAATTAACATACCTTACAAACATCACACATTTGCAATGAGTTTACAATGTGGTAGACTTTTATGTCCATAACCCATGACAGTACATGTAGAGTACATGTATGTGATGTTTCCTGGGAGAAACAATTTGATTAATATAGGAAGTGAGCATCTTGAATTGATTGATAAAATTTTCAGACATAAAAAATGATTAACTGCTGGTATACATGTACCTACTGTAGTTCAGGGATGTCACTAAGGGCTGGGTGCCGGGGATTTCCTCTGGCTACTATGAGCATGACCCCATACTTTCATAGGAAAATAGAAGGAAAATAGAACCAAAAGAACTCCCCAGCTGTTTGATTGCCCGCCTACTAATTGCATTTACCCAACAACTTGAATCTTATTGACAGCCCTGCTAGCTGAATATTGTAATTATTATTAATAGTAACATTAAATTATTCTTTCACTTTAAGCAAGGCACTGGGGCTTGTAAAAACAGTCTGCAATTTGATTGCCTTTCTACAGGTAAACAAAGAACTAATTGTTTGAGTACATGTATATACTTAAGCACTTTACATTTAAGCATTTCAGTTTTTCCAAGGAGTGGAGTAAGCAAGTTCCTTACTGCAGAACACAAGGGTGAGAAAAAAAAGCATCTTTAGATTCCTAATTGTACATGTCAGGGTTTGACATCTCCGCTAGCCCGGTAGCCCGAAGCCAGTGAAAATTAGCTCGTGCTAGTAAAATTTCCCGTTTACTAGCCCGCGGGCTAGTAGAAAATTCAAAGAATTAATATTTAATTTGATTCTTTCGAGTCCATAGTTTATTTACGAGGACAAAAGGATAATAATAATAGAGAAAGTATAAAACTACCATTCTATGGCGTCCTTCTTGGCTCTTGCGTGTCGATCGTAAATACCACTGGGACCCAGACCCTACGCTTCTTGGTAAATGTACTCCCCAGTCCTCTCCTTACGCGTGTTGAAACAACTTGCACTTGTAGCGATTGTAGAGAAGATGGAGCGTTTTCTCCCTAACTACAAACCACCGCAAGCAAAAAGGCGAAGGCGGAAAGCGAAGCGGAAAAAGTAAAAGGTACGAAAATGAAAAACGCAAAAGAGGGTTTAATCCTTCATGGAAATTAAGTTTTGCCTGGCTAGAGTATCACGTCATCAACACTGAGGGTAGGATGTTCTGCAGCGTTTGTAGGAAGTACACCTCATGAAGCAAAGAAAGTACAGGCAGCTGTTCCTGGTCCATCTGATGATGCCAAAGATGATGAAATTGATGCTGCAGCTGATGATGGGGATCTATCTGACTATTGTACTGACGATGAGTTGGAGAATGATGATAAGTTGAGAGACCAAGAAGAGGACACATACAACTGACATTGATGTTTTAATGACAATGTTAACTGAGTAATACAAAACAAACGCAGCAACTGTTGTAATTCAGGGTCCTTCTTTTCATATTGTGAGGGCAAAGTGGATAATAAATTAAGTGACATAATAGAGCCTGAGAAGGAACCTGAGCTGGGCTACAAAGTTGTGTTTCGGGCTAGTAGATTTCAAAGATCACTAGCCTGGTGGCTAGTGACTCAGCTGGCCAGATGTCGAACCCTGCATGTACATGTAACTGACAATGACAGAAGAGCAAGGCTGATGAAACATGTCTTGCAGAATTGAAACTGTGGTTCTCTTATTACAAAGTACCAGTTACAATTTTAGATCTTTCTTCATGTAGCATCCTTGTATTGGTTTAAATTAATTTTGAGTCAAATTTGGTTAATCCTGTATGGAGATCCAAGATTGTGAACTCTTGGCTGATTTGATACCATCACAATCATATGACCTATCTTAAAGTATATATTAAATCTTTATTACTCATGGCATAGCCGAGGAAGAAGTTATAAATTTGACTTTGTCTCATTAGTGCATGCAAATTTATGCATGCATATTTTTGTCTCACTGATCTGATTTATTGACAAATTATTGAGGCCTTGTGATCTCGTGGCCTCATGTGTGTTAACTTGAGAAGCAGAAACAAGAATAACTAGCCTGTGGACAGGCTTCCAGTCGGACGGCGGGGTCATGCGAAGAAGGGAAGCCTGCACGCATCCTTCAAAATCGCGGCTGCCGCCCACAAGAACCCGCGGATTGCTTTAGCTTGTCAACTGTCAAATTTTAACCAATCAGCATGCCCCGGAAGTCAAAATTCAAAATCAAGGTAAACAAATGATGATACACATGAAATCTAGGTGCCCGGTCGCTCGCGAGCGCCATGTCTCACGGATAAACTCCCAAAATTACCATACTTTCAGCCTCTGCAATTCAATACCTTAAAGCGGATAAAATCATTATAAATAAGAGTACGTTGTTTTGTTACAGTTAGCCGAAAACCATCTCCGAGTTGTTTATAGTTCTTGTCGCTTCGCTTCGCCATGTTTGTTTACACACGCAATTTCAGCAGTCGGTCGTACTTAAAAAAAAAATCCTTCAGAAGGTGTAAAACAAATAAAACCATCTGCGAAAATAATTCGAAAGCCGTTAGCAACGAAAAATAATTCATGAACGTTTCATTAGTCACGAACGAATTGGTCATTCAGCTGATCATTCAGCTGGCATTTCTGGGACTCCAGGAATAAAAATAATTCTGAACAGAAAGAAACGAGTAATTTCTCTAATAATTTCTAATTTCTCAACCGGAAATGAAAAACTACAATTATGTCATGAATAATTAAAATCCACCAATCAGCGCTTCCAGGTTTGTGTCCAAAATTTGGACGCAGACATTCGATATTCTGAAACTCGCGTGCAGGCTCCCCTTCGTTGCCAGCGCTTTGCGCCAGAAAATAGCGCCCCTCCGAACCAGGAGCCTGTTCGCAGGCTAAAGAATAACAGGATACAAGTTTTCAAGACAATGCGGGGCATTCATGGATGGATAGGACTGTTTGATATTGTGTTCACCGCTTATTGCCACATGGGATTTTTGTTCCAGCAAGTTTTGTGTTGTATATAACTTTGCATTTCAGTCAGCGATGGCGGTTTCCAGTGTCAGCTACTGAATGTAGTCTTACTTTTTAGACACAATTTCATGTTTCTCTAGAAAAGCACTCAAAACATTTGGGAATCAAATACTGCAATGGGTTAAAGACATTACAAGTTCAAGCTGTGTACAGCTTCTTGTTTAATTATACCAAGTTTTCATACTATTGATATTACATGGGAGGACAGAGGGAATCCCCTAATGCACAGTCCAATGAAAGGGCTCTAAGAGCCATGCATCTCATGAATACGAAACAGCGTAAGGATAATTTTAGTTGTTCTTGATGTTTTGTAATTTAGCAGCGTCACTGTGATAATTAACACATCTTAGGATGACAGAAATATCCATTGTGTGAAACGAGACAGCTGGATGAGCCGAGTAAGCAAGCAATGACAGCAATACAGTGACATTTCCCCTAAATGCTCCAAATCCATTTGAAATCCACAAATTGGTTATAATTTTCCATTTAATACTAAGTTTGAAGTCCAAGAATTGAAGAACAAACAGATTTTAAAATATTTTAAACATTTTTGCATGACATAAATATGCACCAAATCATACAAACTCACATGTAACATAAGTTATATAACATCCGCTCACATGTACACTCTGCTATATTAAACTCAGGTGTCTTACACCCTGTACATTCATTTGTGTCTCTTTAGAAATCTAATTATTTCTACCAGCTGCTTCTAAAAATATTGTAGAAAGAACTCTGAGTTATAACACATGCTGCAAGATTGGGCATTATTAAATAAATAAATTGAAGAACAGATTATGGGCATTTGTCAGGCATTTTATAACTTTTCCTTCCCAAGGGTGGGGCATTTACCAAAACAGGTCAGCCTGGGGGTGGGGCATTGTCAAAACAACCTTATCTTTCAGATTTTAAAAGTTGACTCATACAATCCTTAGTTTTTTATTTTAAATTTCCTGATTGCCCTCAAAAATACAAAAACTGAGTTGATAAACATTGTTTGGGTCCCACACTTTTCAAGAGAACCGGAGCAACAAGCAACAGAGTTAACGCAGTCATATTCCATTTTGGGCTTTCACACAATTTTCAAGACAGGCAGGCTAGTGCCTTACCTTTCAAGTGCCACAGAAGATAATATCACAGTAAATTGTCATGATGTTGAGGTCTTATTTACCAACATTTCTAAATTCCAATTCGATCAGGGATTTTAGAGGGCTACCTCAGAGTCAAACATTTTGCGGGAAGAATAAATTAAACACAAATATTTAGAACGAATGAGGGAACGGATGTAAGTAATACTGAGGAGAAATGAAAGAATTTATAGCATGATTAAAGATCCATTTATTAATTTTGTGAACAATTAATGCTGCCATCATTAATTGTTAAAATAATTAATTATTAAAATAAAATTTTGATCTTATCCCTGGGCATTTGCACTCTTTCAGAATTTGGGGATTTGTATGTATAAGCTGACCCCACCGTGGGGCATTTGCAACATTATTTAAAAAGAAGACAAATGCCCGACAAATACCCGGGAGGGGGGGGGGGGGGGGGGGGGGGGGATGAGCGGGCTTGGAATTGACGGAGCCATTGGGGGGGGGGGGGGGGGGGAATGAGCGGGCTTGGAATTGACAGAGCCATTACCTTTATCCGACTTGTTCCTTCTTTGAAATGTAAACCACAACATGTACATGTGACTGTAGTTTTTGAAAGTCTGATTACCTTAGGAGAACAAAAATAAACAAAACTTCAAAATAGCAATACAACTGTACAGATCTTGTACAGTAGTTGATAACAAATTTAATTCTAGAGCATGATGCAAGATGCAGACCCTCAGGTTTTTGTTTAACTTCCACCTCTAATTTCCACTGTCAAAGATCTACTGTACATCTTTGTGCTTGAAATACAGTGAAACAGGTGAAACGAAAGGCAACGAAACATCTTTCTAGCTACACGTCATATCTAAAAGCTCTTATAAGTTCAAATGTGGACAAAACATGTCAAGAGCAAGCTTAAAACCTTACCGTGTAGCATATGTTTTAACTTTGAAAATTACCGTGAAAGCTACATGTACACTGTACATGTACTATCAAGCTGATATCAGGGTGTAACGTGTCAATAATTTCAATAGTCTATAAAAATCGATCGTAGTAGATTGAATTCAATACTAATCAATCGACAAATATCGGAATTTGATAAAAGTCAATCACACGATTTCTTGTGATTATCGATTTTTTTTACAGTTCGATTTTGATCGATTTCAATCAACAAGTATCGAAATATAAAAAATGAAGTTGGCGAACGCGGATAAACGAAGACTTTATTTTACCGATTTTACACTGTAATTGGAAGCTCAAATAAACACAAGCTGAAATCAGAAACTACTCTTTTCTTCCAGTAAAAGTGATTCATTTTCATGTCATATCATTTTATGTCTTATCACTGATTTATGCATCTCATTTTTATGCTATTTCTTGATCGCCGCCTTCTGTCATGCTGTCTCACGCTGCTTCTGTCCTGTTCTCATTAAACTTGATTAAACTCCAGCGCTTATCAATTTTAACAGAATTAAACGGCTTTTTGGGGTCCATCAAGCACTGAACGAACCACTGTTTATCTTGGTTTATCATTTCTCAAGGTAATTATTCGATTCTACATTGAATAACAAACCACTTGGTTGCTCAGTTTTTTTTATGTAAGTTTATTGCCGTAAAGATTTACTTCAGAGCGGTTTATACTTCAACCTGAAAAGTCGTTCGAGCTATTAAGTCTTATTAGTTTGGTTAATTTCGTAGCCATGAAAATCTTGTGATTATCGACTTTTATCGACAAATTAAACCTGTCGATTGACAATTATCGACAAATATCGAGTACTATCGACTTAAACTGTATAGACTACGTTTTCGATGATCGATTTTGATCGACATGTTACGCCCCTTACGCCCTGTGATATTTTTAATTTTTTTTCAGCGCTCAGAGTCGCAGACTTTTGCCAATCTGTTTGTAAACAAAATCGCTTTAATAATAATTGTAAACTAGTCAGACGTGCACAATATCAAATAGAAACTAATAATCAATCGCCCCAAACGGTCTAAAATAACCCTGAACCCTGTCCAGTTGGACATTAGGTTGAAAGTTAAACTTACGTCTTACTACATGTAAGCTTAATTTAAAACTCAAGTCACCTACCTTTTCCAGTTTTTCTTGTCTTTTATCAATCCTCGTGACCGGCGCGAACTAAAGCAGACTTCTTTGCGCTATATCGTAAGTTAGTCACGAAAAGAAAAGTTTGCAAAGCAATTTCGCCAGCCATTTTTCACTAAACAGGACTCTGAATCGACGAAATAAAATAAATTTTCTGTGCTGACGCTACGAGCTGGAAAAATGGCGGATGCTGGACGGTTGGTGTGAAAACTCGAACCAGTCCTCCCGCTGACCATGTCGTGCAAACCAGAGCAGGGGAGGGGAGGGAAGTGGACCGAAGGGGGAGGGGAGGGTGGGGGAATAAAAAAAAAGCCAACCCCTGATCGGTATGAAAGAAAAATGCTACAGAAAAACTGACAACGCCATTGGTGAGAGGTAAGATAAAAACCACTTATGCAGATTTGTTTATAGTTTTAAACTGAAAAGTCGCTGAACAGGATCAGGAAAGGATGGATTTCCAACGTGTAAAACTTTTTTCGTCACCTATATTTTTACACAATTTTACTGGAGGAGTAATAATGGCCTTTTTTATACACAAAAATAGCATAAATTTTAACTGGGTGGAAAAACGGGGATTTATTTAAGTTAATAAAACCAGAACTGCAACCGGAACCGAGCCAAAAATCAGTCAACTTCCGTGCGTTCTGGTCACGTGATCCAAGACGTCATACTAATGACGTTGATAAATAATTTATTTTTATTCTTATATCTACCAACATACCAATTTTTTTTACTCTGCATTTCACCCTTTCAAAGATACATGTATACAAAGATACTAGTCCCCAGACCCCCTATTTGCTCATGTGTATAGCCCCCTTAATTTTGAAAATCCAGAACCATACCGGGCATGACGAAATGTTGTAAGCGAATGCCTTCCTTGCCACGTTGACTATATTTGCATTTATCAAACCATGTTTCTAAAAAACGTTTAAAGGCACTTGGGGGCATAGTCACGTGACTGATGGCGTCATCGCACTCAGTCAATTCAAATAGGTATTTTATGGTAGGTGTAAATAGCATGTGGTATAGTATCCTCATACACTCAAAATTGACAGAGTTATTTGGCATCGAAAATTTTTTTGGTGCAAAGGGTGATGGGAAGGTTCTTATTATAATTATAATATATTATTTTAATTATTACATGAGCGATATGATTGTAAAAGAGACAGAGATTCCAAAGTTGTCGATTCGCGCTGACGAAGGCTCGGGCTATCGCTCGTAACGGTAGTTTTTAAATTTCTTTACGGTGACCAATTTATTTTTTCAATTCATTTGATACTAAGTTTGAGTCTTTCACTACCCCGGCAACGTAGCACTATTTTGTTTTAGAAAATAACCTCTTTATCCATGGCCATTTGTTAAAAGACAGAGTGGTTTGAAAATAGCCCGGCATTTCAAGTTTTCTCACCTGCAACACTTCTGGCATCTTGATACAGCTCATCTATGCGCTCCTTGAGGAGCCACGAAAATGGAAGGCTGCACTGAAATGAATGCGAATGATATCCTGATTTTAGGACTGGAACTTTGCTGCGTACAACGGAGGCATCTCCTTCTTGGAATATAAAGTCCTTGTAATGAAGACAAGTGACGGAACTGTCTTGAAGGATCTTCAACCACAGGTTAACGACCCAAGAGTCTTCACTTGCTGCCAATTCGAGATTTCCATCGCGATCAACATATGCAATGACTTCCGCCAGAACTGGAGCCACAACAAACTGGAAACGGCGCCACAGTGCTTTCTTGAATGTTCCAGTTTCTTGCACATTGCTAGACAGGGCTTCTTTTTCAAGCCACTCGTTTCCTTCATTTGGTGCTCGCTGGTCTTTTTGTTCCAACAGCTGATGGAGACGTTTCGCTACTACCATCTCAAAACGTCCCTCACCTAGACGAGGTTAACATTTATGACTGTGTATTGAACAATCAGGGCTAAGATATATATGTTTAGAAAACGTCTTGCCCAGTAACGGATCGTTAATTTGAAGTTGTTTTATAAGTCCATTGCCATAATTTAAATAAAATTCCGTTTCCTCTAACTGATGTTGAAAACAATAATTGGAAGAAAGGATCAGTATAGGGAAGATAAGATGTGGAGATTAAAAAAAAATGATTTCGAAAAGCTATGGTATGTCTTGTTTAAAAGAGATCATGTAATGTTGACTTTTTTAAATGAACTGTACAACAGCTTTTATTTAATGAGTGAAGTGCATACAGTATTGCAACTATGACCATAATTGTATTTTAGATTGCAAAACAGCCTCTATCGAAAATTTTAGCTCTAGGAACTGTTGTGCTGACTATATGGCTTAGTTGGATCCCTATGTTTAGCGTCAAATAAAAATATTAACTGTGCCATGCAACAACAACAACAACAACAACAATAACCTTATACGTACGTTCATGAGTTGCAGACTTCTTTGGTGAAAGCAAGTTAATCAAAAGTTCAACTCTTCTGGTAGCCCTTTTGAGAGTAGTTTCATCATCCTCGATCCTGCTTGCAGCTTCCGGCACACAACTGGTAAGAACCTGGCGAACGGTGAAGTTATCTTCCGTGTTGTTTAGTGCACTCTCGAATATTTTACTTACAGAACGGCCATGCATAGCTTGAATAGGCGGCACCTCCTCACTCGGTGGACAAAGGTCGTCAATGTGAACTGACAACCAGCCGTCGCCGTCAACGCCAACAAAACCACTGCAACCTCCTGCGACTCTATCCAACTGTACGATCATCAAAATGTGACTGCAACTAATGGATTCCTGATCCAACTCTTTCTCCATTTCTCGACACTCTTCTATGAGCAAATGGCGAGCGCATGCAACCAAGTCCAGTGTCCGGTCAGTGGAATCGCACTGTACTATCAACAGGCTTTTTCTGCCTCCAAGTTTTGCAAAAAACTCCCTGCTGTATAAATGGAGAGTTATGATATATTTAACAAATGAACTTTTAACAGAACTAAAGACAAGCTTCTACATAAAGACAATTATGTAAAGCTTACCCAATGCAATTGCAGAATTGTTGTTCCGTTTGGAACTGCTGTAATGAGACACATTTTACACAGTCTTCTGGAAGGTCAACAGCGTCCGCTATCATCGAAATATCGCGGTCAGACAGTAAGCGTGAATGGGTCGAAATCTGCAACAATATTATCAACGCCATTAAAAGCGTACAATCAAACCTCTCAAATAATATCGCCCAAGGTCATGTAAAAAGGTGACCGCATTGAGGAGGGTTAAACCAATAAAATGATTTTAATGAATGGAAGAAATCAAGAAACATGGGAAAAGGTGGCTGACAGTCTTCGACGAAAACTGTGTCAGTATCTGGCTTTTTAGTCTTTTATTTCACGCAAAAGAGCCGGGAAACCGTATGCTTTTGCAGGCTTAAAAACACAAAAAATAGAAAATAGTGTCACCAAAAACTAAGAAGTAACCATCGCGGAAAACTGAAGTTTCGGTTTCTAGGGTTAGTCACGCGATTGCAACGAACTACAATGATGGCTATAAACCTACGACCTGCTGCGCAATTGATTATTAATTCATCTTGCATTGTTCATAATCCGGCTCAGTCTCCCCGCCTCCAATCCAATTGTGGTTTATTATCATCTTGCCTGCGCTTGTTTCTATCATCCTTAATTATTTTGTGGGTTTCTTTAAGTTCGAAGAAATTTGTACTTAGAAAATGGCCGTTTTTATGCTAGAGACGTTAAAGTCGTCTAGACGCAATTAACGTCTCAGACGTTAAATGCGTCTGGTATAAAAACGGGACGCATTAAAGTGGATGGCCACAGAGAAAAACACAGGAATTTCGAAAAAAAACTATTCTCGGAAGTAACTGGACACGACTAAAGTCGTCCCCAAATAAATTTTAAGAGCACGAATATACAAATAGGGCTAAATTCATCTTCGTTAAGGCCGTCCCGTTTTTATACTAGACGTATTTAACGTCTGAGACGTTAAAGTCGTCTGTTAAGTGCGTCTGAACGACGCACTTAAAAGAAGACGTTAAAGTCGTCAGACGTTAAATCCGTC
Source organism: Dendrophyllia cribrosa (assembly GCA_024195265.1). Classification (NCBI taxonomy): domain Eukaryota; kingdom Metazoa; phylum Cnidaria; class Anthozoa; order Scleractinia; family Dendrophylliidae; genus Dendrophyllia; species Dendrophyllia cribrosa. The sequence continues at coordinate 43,914,793 of JAJLRJ010000003.1, read as the reverse complement.
TGGCTTATTTTCCGTTTTTATACTAGACGTTAAAGTCGTCTCGAGACGACTTTAACGTCTCAGACGATATTAACGTCTGTAGCATAAAAACGGCCAATATCTAAAGATATTAAACAATATGAAATATATTTCCTGCCAATAGCATGACTTGACCCCTTACAATAATCTTACTTGAGCACGCAATGCTGCCTCATTTGTTGTTTGTGATTTGACATCGTTAAGAGCTTTCACTAAAAAATTAGCTAGGCTTGAGTGTTCCTGCTCGTTGAAGTATGTATTCCACAAATTGTCCGCGTTACCGGACAGACTGGAGGAACCAAGGCGAATCACCGAATCAGGAGTCGCACATTGAAGTAAACGTTCTTGGCAACATTTTAGTAACTGAAAAAAAAACACAGATATTGCATGATACTGATAGAATAGATTGAGAATCATATTCTTTTCTTGCCACAAAAAATACACTAAACAAGAGGCGAGAAGAACAAATAGAACCTAAGGATTAGAGGGATAGTTTCACGGTTCGGCGCATGTGCACAGATTAAAATGCTTTATTCGCTTTCTTACCAATTTTATCGGTTAAAAAACCACTCTGCTATAATTAGTCCAAACAAAGCGAAGGATGACCAAAATTCACAGAAAATTTCAACGGATTACACCGATAAAGTCAACACTGAATAAAACCTTTGACCCGAAGGATTTTACCTACCCTGATGGCTTTCATGGCGCACATGGGCATGTATAATCATCCATTCAATCAGCTGACTGACCGTAACATTTTCACGGGCAAATTTCCCTCAAGAGTTATCCACTTGCTTCCGATTGGTCTAAACAATGAAATTAAATCGGCTACATCATAGCTTGCACATGCGCCCAACCGTGAAACCCTCCCTTTAATATATAGTTTTGGGTGTCCTCAGCACATATAATTTATCAGAGAAATAGCATTGCGGGAGCGCCGTAAAAGGAGCAACAAGCATAGTGCTAATAACGTTAATATAAATAGTTGAAAACTAAGTAAGTGTAAAGGCATAAGAGAAGATGACAATTTAGTAGAGACTGGAAAGATGAAACAATAAAGACTTCGAATGCTTGACCTTAAAGTGTTTAAAATTAAAGAATGGGCCCTGATAACTGAATCATACGGTGGTCATGGGTGCATCAAGTAGCTTTTGCTCTTTCAACTGAAAAACAACAACAACAAAACAAAACAAAAGAAGAAAAAAGAAGAAAGACGGCTAGCCTACCAATCTAGACAACCACGACTAAAACAAACAAATCCTCAAATATGACTAGATACATAGTGTAGATGAAAGCGTAGTTTTTGTTGACAAAGATACTACATTAATTTATTACACGACCAAGACAGTCACAAGGCCAATAACTAAAATCGACCAATCAGAATGCTCGATTGCCGGTCCAATATTCTCTGAGTATTGGACCGGGCATTGTCCCGAATGATCCCGCGCGATCCTCCCGCCGGCAGGAGTCGTGTAATTAATCTCTTATTAACCAAGCTTGCTCGGGACCGTACTGGGAGAATATCGGCCCTCGGTCTTTTCTGTACGGACCTCGCCGCGCTCAGTCCGTACTGTCAAGACCTCGGGCCGATATTCTTCCAGTACGGCCCTCGCGCTTGGTCAATAAGATATATAAATTCCTTGTTTAACAAAGCAATACCAAAGTGTTCTGATCACTTAATACTTGAGAACATCTTCAGATAAAAATAATTCCAATAAACTCACGTTCTCTTTTTTCTCATCTGATAAATCTGAGCCGTCTTCGTGAAGCTCAGAACAAACTTGCAAAACTACAGCCGGAACACTATCCTCGTGGTAACCAACAAAAGCGTCTCCTTTTGTGAAACGTTTTCGGCTGTAAAAATGAAGGCACAATTACAGTCAAATAAAACAACGAAAAATAATTTCAGTATTACACTGAAGTATTTTATTTTACAGTTGAAAGATTACAGAAATTTCGGTGGAAAGATATCCCTGTCATAAAAAACATACGAGCACTTCAGTTGGAGTCAACGCTCAAGCTTGCGTGATGTCGCCTAATTTTAGCCGACTCGGCCTACGGCGATATCACAATTGCTAAAATTGAAAAATAGCCCGGTCGTCAATCTTAATTCTTGTGCTTCCGACCTTTCACCTTAGTTAAGTTTCACCTTAGTTAAGCTTGTTCATAGTGCTACGCTGTTAGGCTCTGCCTATCTATATATATTAGTTTTATAATGCAACACATTGATAACAAAGCACCGTTTGAAGAAAAAATATCGAGGCCGGTCCGTCATTCTCTTGTCAAAATGCAAAATTACATCCATCGTTGGATACATACGTCATGTAGACATAGCGTATATCGATAACTTTTTGACCATATTTGGGCAGTGTATCAATGTGTTGAATTATAATTAATGATAGTTGCGGTTATCATTAAAAATTAGAATGGCCAGGGATATATTTTTTTCTGACGAGAGACAGTTTTTTTTTTCATGTTCACATAAAAACTAAACTTCGAGGTTTGTGTAACTACTTCTCCGTAAAAAAAAAATCGTATGTACGGTAGCAGGCAAAATTTAAAGATAAATCCATAAAACGTTTCTGAACAGTGAGAATCAATGAAGTTAAAACTAGTCCGGCATTACAACAAATGAACAGATATGACGGTTATATTATATTGGTTGTGTTTTAAGAAGAAACTAGACAAGCACGGAGACAACAGTTTATAGAAACGTACAAAACTTTTATACGCATTTTAAGCCTTTTTTATTAACATATTAACGTTTGAAGAACTGAATTGCCAAAAATAACTAGCCCATAAATTGGGAACTTAACCACTTGCAGAAATTTATAATATCCTTTGAATGCATAACAACAGCATTAAAATTTAGTTTTCATAGAAGTAAAGTCAAGACGCATTTTTACCAACCTCTTTCGTTCATGCGGCTGAAGAATAACCTCTGCAAATTCTTCAACCCACGCTTGCAATTCTTTGGCCACGTGTTTCTGCGCTTCAGTGAGACCAGACGACATTACAAGGAAGTGCTTCTCCATGCGGTTAATGAGTGGAATGGGAAACTTGTCGTAAACCACACCCTTCTCTGCTATGACAATCAACCTGCACAGATAATGAGTCAGTTCACTTACTGACTACCGATCTATTATTCCTCACACGAGCGTTAATAAGCGTTAAGAGAAAGAAAAATTCCTTTCTTAACTTTGTCGTAAAAACCCAGACTTTGTGTTATTGTTTTGCAAAGGAAGCTATCTCAGCGTGTTTTTTTTAGTGACGCTCTCCTTTATTTTACTATGAACACAATCAAGATTATCAAGAACCTTTCCAACAAAAGAACGATTACCTGAAATCTTTATGGACACGACACTTCACCCGGTGACTGCCAATTCCAAGATCAACATATTTCTCCCCACCAAAAGAGACGTAATACTACGAAAATAAGATTACAATTTAGTTTACTTTGTGTTGCAACGAAATTGGATAAGACAAATAAAACAGGCGACTTCTGGCTGGATACAATTTTCCAAACGGCCACAAATAATTATTGCAGTAGAGTGCTTCTGACGATACACTACTTATCCAGGGTGTGAAGCAGCATAGAGGCTCAAAAAATGGGAAAACAGCAAATGTGAACATAACAAGTAGGAATAAAGAAATAGGGGAAAACATTAAAAATAGAGGGAAATAAGATATTTCATGAGTTGCTAACACCTTAATGATATGATGAGAAAGGAAACGAAGGAAACAAAGTCGCGAAAAAAGTTCAAAATCTACAGAACCAACTCTCTTTGGACGTTCACTTTTTGTCAAATCTCTTTTTTCAGCTTCAATACTGAATATGCCCGACGTAATAATTTCGGATGTTTAATCCAGGAATTTTAATTTTATTTGGAAGAGTAAGCGAAATAAAATAAGAGACTCTAGAGATTATAGCAAAGGTGGATTACGTGTTCCCGACGTCGCAATCACTTTCAAGGCACTGTGGTGAGCATGGCGTCAGTAGATTCCTCAATAGAGGGTGGTAAAGGGATTTTTCGTGATCCGTGAAAGGCCTTTTTTTTCCCGTGAATTGTGAAATGGCTATTTTTTTTCTCGTGAAACGTGATTTGGTTACAATATACCCGTAAACCGTGAATCGACTTTTTTTATGAGCACTGCAAAATGACTATTGTTTTTTTCTCGTGAAATGCTACTGTAAACCGTGATTCTTTCTTCCTCCCAAAAAATTATCCAGTAAGCGTTTAACTACGCCGGTGGTAAATTGCGGGACGAATGCATGACCGTTACTGATCGTAATTCTGGACCCCAGGTCACTCTACAAGGTTGGTTAATTTTACACAACATCAGCAAGACGAAGAACTCAGCTTTCTTTTTACATCAGGAAGAACGAGGAGTGGACGGTCGGTGAAGACAACAAACAAAGCTGTACTTTGGATGTAATTTAATTAGCAAAAAGTAAGGAATTTTTTTTTCGTGAAATAGCCATTTTATTCTCCGTGAAACGTGAAATGACAATTTTATTTTTCGTGAAACGTGATCCAGACCCCCCCCCCCCCCCCCCCCCCCCTTTACCACCCTCTCAATACTGCGCATGATAGAACTGAAACCTGCAAAGCGATCCCGCAATAATTCTTTCAACAATTTTTCGGACTAAATTTTATCTTGCAATGGAACTGTGATTCTAAGTTTTTAAAACATGCATTTTTTTGGGAGTTTTTTCCTGAAACTAAGGCCCCATTTACATGGAAATTAAAGAGGATGATCCTAGAAGGTTCATTCGGTTTACATGCACAAATGCGGCTTCCAGGATTAACTTTTCATTTGGTTTCATGAAAAATTCGGCAGGATGGCCCCAGTTCCTTTGAGTTCGGCGCGGTTGCAAAGCAAGACGGCGGGCGACAATAACAAAAGCGAAGATAGGGTGATCCTATCCGGTTTTCTTTGTGTCACGATTGTCATATAAAATATAACGTCCGGTTACTTGGCTTCCTTGTGGTACAGTCTTCATTTACAAACATTCAATAGTAACAACGTGGTTTGCAGGAACGATCACTGAATGAAAGGAGTAACTCTTCTCCATGTCGGACATCTTACCTTGTTTGCTTTCAGATATATAACTTATTTTTTAAATATACGATGAATGCTTGTTACGCATGCGCATAACATTCGTTTTACGATATAATGGGCAAATTGCTGTGGAAGTCTTCCTGTGAAAGTCAATGTAAACGTTGTTTCTCGGCTATTTATAGTATAGAACTTGAAGTCAATCGTTTAGATTTTTAGAGCGTTTTGTAGAAGTTGCAAGCTCATGGTCAAAAATGATATAATTAACATTGGCATGCAGGAGCCCATATGGGCTCCTGTATGGGCTCCTGACATTAGCTTTTACATTTATCTGGTACAGTCTTAGCGCTAGAAGGGGGTTCTTGGGAATTTCTGTTGTATTTTTACTGAAAATGTACCATAAACGTTTGTTATACATGTGCATAAGTATAGGCTACTTGGAGCCTCTTGTTTTTACAAAGAATACCGGATTGATAAAGGAATTGTATTTATCCAAGATCTTCTTGACGAAACGCTTTACCCTACTCTGTGTTCCTTCAAATGTATAATGTGAAATGCAATTTCTTGCACTACTTTCAAGTTTTCAGCACTTTCTAAGCATCTGCGAGAAAAAGCAAACGATTATCCTGTAAATAAACTTAATTTCCAACCAGACAAATTTAAATTCCGACTATCAAAAACCATTAATCTTTTCGACTTTTCTAAAATAAAATGCAAAGATTATTATTGGATACTTATGGAAAAGTATGTCACTATTGGTACAGGACCGAGCAATTGGAATCATGACCTCCACCAAGAACAGCTTCCTTGGAATGATATATTTAGGGGAAAACCCAAAATCTGCAAGGAGAAAAAACTTAAAGACTTCAAGTTAATCCACACGATGATCGCCATCAATTATATTACTTTTGATTCGAAAGGGACTTAGATTGCAACTACTGTGGTGAACCTAATTCGATAGTGCACATTTTTACCTAGTGCAAGCTTTTGCTTCTGTTTCTTAATATTAAGTATTCAACTGGTTTAACTAGCAAAATTCATTGATGTTAGATTAAACACCGTTCAGTTCTGTCTTCATTTCTGCAAACCAATCCCATGGTCCCAATGATCTTAACGTTTTCTGGCTTTTGCACGGGATTTTCTTTTGGGGTTTAGTTTTTGTCCATCAGGAAAATTTTGGTTAGTTTTAGCGAAGGAATTTTCTTGGGTATTCTTTTTTTTACAAACCCCGTTCACTTTTGAACCCGAGTAACCGGGGGTGTCTAGACTACTTCGCTTCTGATTTAATTAGAATTGTAATATTAGAATTGTAAGTTATATACGAGCTTCTAGATATGAAATGATGAAACTCACCTGATTGAGGGCATCGTAGAGGCTTTCGTAGAGATTTTCAAGATTCAATAAAATCACAGTCCGGCCAGTTTCCATACATATCTTGACACGGTTTATGTTACGGCAAACCTGTCATAACAAAATTGGCCAGATATCATAAATGAAAAAATTAATAGTTGAACAATATTATATTATATATTATATCAATATTATATCAATATTATTTATTCGGCTAAGCAATATATAACTTTAATTGTTTCTTTACACTGAGGATTAAACATACGATGTAGAACAACGTGGAATACTCAGGGACCTAAGTGGCGGAAGCATGTCGGATCTCAAAACAAACCATAGCAGCAACCGATCCATCGCTGAAACTAAAAAAATTACCAATTACAAATTGTGAATGAACTAAACTCTTACCTGGGTGAACAACTGATCCTTTGGGAAACTGCTGCCAAAAATAACATATGGCTCTTCGTTGTCCTCTTCTAGCACAAGCTGCTTAACTCTTGGCAACGCCGCCAAATGTTCAGTCAGAATAAGCAGATAGCGTCCTTCACTGAAAACATGTGAAAAGGTATTAAAGTGATGTTGAAAGGACAAGTGCTGATATTTTAAGGTTACATAAGGGAATAGGGAGACTTAGTATTGCAAAAGTAATCAACTAATATTGGTAATGAGGTGAGTACATATTATTTAATGTTAACGCAACTCTGTGACCATGCAACCAAGACACGTCAAATCCTTAAAAGCTTTTTATCGGCTTTAACCGCAAATTAAGTTGATTTTTGGCATTCACGTTTACAAAATGTAACTTAATTAACTACCTCTGTGTACTAAGTTATAGGGCGATTGGATTCCTGGCGGACACTTTACCAGTCATTATTAAAAGGGCTATGCCATCTATATTTTAATATCACTTTTAAAGGCCAAAAACATATTTGTATCTGATGGTCTTCTGTTAACAATAACTGTACTTGGGACACCGATTACTTATCTTTTAGTGAAGATTGTCAACCTTTCGTAAGTTCTTTTTGTGTCTTGGTAAAATCGCTAAAATTTGATTATAGTTTGTTCCTCCTTCAAGAAATTACTTGATTTTTTTTTCGGTGTTCTATGATCTATTTCTCTATACATACGTGTATACAAATATTTAGTACAGTAAAATTGAGTGTTTTGGCCTCTTTCACAGTTAAATAAAAGTAAGGATAGTAAGGAAATACAAATATGTAAAATAACGTAAAACAGCTGTAAGTTATATTATATTTGGCAGTATTGGGAACTCACCCCATGATGCTTTTGCGATGCAAGCATTCCCGAATGAGGTTCAGACAGTCAATGCCCAAGTGGTCCTCCTCTTCACTCTGACAGTAAAGACGTATAGCATACTATATATCATACAAATCTGTTACAAAACTAGCTGCAGTCAGGCTAACCATTCTCCCTTGGTATATATATGTATATAATTTATAATTTTAATTACACAACCTAAAATGCTAAAAAAGAATAAAAAGAAAAAAACTAAAACTAAAAAAAATTATTAAAAAAAACAAATAACATAGAGCAAATTACATTTGAGTGTCGTATAACCAAAACCAAAGTAATAACTCTGGCCAATGATAGTCAGAACCCGAAGCAATACAGGTAGCTGGCGACAAGCGCGGGAAAACGCGTGAGATCTACGAAATTACTTTCGACACTCAATTGAAAACCGCTCTATAACATAACATTTTGATATGTGCGATTGTGGGTGATGCGGCCAATACCGGGTGCACAAGTCCGACCACACATCTAGCATGTGAAGTGGGCAGTTACTGAGTTAGCAACACTGCACGACTTTCCTTCTCCCTCGACGAACCTTAGTTGCCTGGATGCTATAGCATATGACATATAATATATGGCATATCTTTTTATATAGATAACATGTAGTATATTACATGTCTGTGACATACTAATAACAAGTAACGTGTTTGTTTGCGACTGCATGCTTTCATTTGTGGTCATAAGTGCTTTGCGAACCGTCAAGCGAAAAACACCACTGGCGAGTTTATATTTATGTAAATCATTATTATCTTTCACTCTGACTTCATCAAGTAATTGCTTAGTAGTTTAATTATAATTACCACCGAAAAAGTCATGGATAACTAAAATTGGCGACGTAAAAATGAAAATGAACAAATGAACAAAAAGCAGAACAAGCAAAGTTAAAAACAAAAATTGCTGCTAACATATGTCTGATCTTATTACGTTTCTCTTATGAGCAACATTTTTAACATAAGTCTAACCTGTAAAAACTCGGCCGGAAAACCAAGGTGCGTCTTGATGATATTCACAGGATTAAAATCTTTCTCCAACAACCCACCAAAGTTTCTTTTAATGGCGTGTTCAAGCTCTTTCCAGTTTGGAGAACGTTTCTGTTCCTTTGCGATGTGGAAAACCATCTTCACAAGACTAAAGGGTAATACGAGTGAAAAGCGGGGGCAAAATTTCTCTTGATAGAATGATGATCTGTTTAACAGTGAGGCCTGTTTAAGGTGTGTGAGTCTGGTCGATGAGTATGAATATTTTACCCGTTAGTTTGAACAAAAATCATTCAGTGATTATGTAATAAAATTATTACTCTAATTAGTTAGTAATTTGGGCTGAATATAACAACGTGTAATATAAACGAATTATTCATAATAATACTGCACCATAGTCGTGTACTTGAAGGAAAAAAGGCATAAGCATGACGCAGACCAACCATTTTGTTTAGAAAATAAAACGTTTGCACGCTTACATAAAATATAAATCCAGCCAATTGATCAGATTGCAGAAACGGAAAAATAGAAAACTTAACCTGTGTTTCTGGTTTATCAACACACCTGTAAAAGTCTCTTAGGCCAAAAAACTCGTCTTTATTTCCATCTTGCAGTCTTTTTAACGTTTTCTGCTTGTTGTAGAGATCAACGTAGGCAGCGACTAACGGACGTATAAAACGCTCCACCAACAGCATGATGTCCGGATCACCGCCACCAATTCCTCTAAAAGATAAGGTTTTACAAAATAATGAAGGAGTATATATTTGGACACCATCCTGTTACATCTTAGAACTACTACGCCCGCCCTATTATAACCCACCGTAGGGTATCAGCAGATATCCCGCGTCCGATTTGAAATCCCTCGTCTGATTTTATTTTGACGGCGATTAAAACAAAGTTCAAGACTAAATTTACTAGTGAATATGTTTTGTTTGGAAACTGGAAAGTCGTTTCGTAGAAGCCTGTGAAGGTGAAATAAAAAATACGTTGGTAAATTACGTATGGCGCCATAACACCAAAATCATCCACAAAATATACGATGAGCTTCGACAAAGCGCGTTTGGGAAGTTAATTACCGATTGTTTATAAAATGAATAAACCCCTTTCTGGTTTGCCGGTATATCGGGGGATAATACCCTTGGCTTCGCTGAAAAATTGTTCTTTAATAGTTCACAGTTGCCTTCGAAGCTTCGCTTTTCTTCCAACTGTTTATTTTTCGGACAGTCTCTCGGGCGCTGGCATTATTCTCCGATATACCAGCCACAGGAAATAGAACACGTATTTTGTATACGTAGCATTGATAACATATATTGCTTCGCATCTAACGTATTACCTCTTACCCTTAAAAGCTGTATACATGACAAATTACCTGGCAGTGCACTCAAGTTCACTTTCAGAAGGTTCATCGCGTGAGAGCATTATTCCACGGTTCATCTTGGCTGGATCCAACGCCCAGTTCGATAGGCCAATGAAAGCAACGCGGGAAAAACTGTCTTCCGTTTCAATGACGTCGTCATCACTTTTATCGCTGTCTTCCAAAAGAGGATGTAAAGTCTTCAGAGGCATTTTTGGGGAGTCCTCTGCCAGCCCTATCTCATCCAGCACCACAACCGAGGCAAACTTATCTAACACCGTTTCTGCTGTCTTGCGGTCTTGAAGCTCACTGCATTGTCGGAAGGTTGCCCGTATCCCTTCGGGTGTAGATTGAGGGCTACACTGATAAGAAATCAGCTGAATCTGAATTGTAAAAGACCAACTGATCAGTTTCCGTGTGTTTGCTTCCTTAACTAGTTGTATTTTATACCAACCTTTGCAGTTGAGAAATTTATTAGCTTACTAATATATGGAATTTTTATTAATTCGAGATCGACTCACCTGTTTCAAAATTTTAAATAGATCGGATGGGGAGCGATCGCCCTGCATGTTGTCGGCTACAACAGTCTTGGCCAGAGATTTGGAGCTGCCAGGTTTTCCAACCACAAACAGTGGAATTCTGAGCTCAATGCACACCACCATCATGAACACGTTTTCACTAAGGGCTGTGTTGAGTGCAATGTTTGGACCAAGCTTGAGCTGATTCATCACAGCCTGTTGGCAGCTTTATAAAGAAAACGTTGTTATGTAAGTTGCACATGTACATGTATGTGCGACAATAATTATTCATGATTGTTATGCATTGCAAGCAAGAAAATGTCTTAAAAGTGGAAGGGCCAGAAGTAAAAATTATTTCGTGGTACGTTTAAACATTTGATTTTGAAGAAATTGACTCATCTCATTTAACAAAGTCGAGAATTGATCAGAATTGAAATGGACTATGATATCTTAAAAAGACTGTGAAGTAAAAAAGAAATTCTTCTCAAAATGATTATTTGGGACTCCCTCAATCCGAATACGTGAATTTTAGTAAATAGAACCCTTTCCATCCGATATTTTTTGGGCCGTAAAGTTCAAACCACACGTCAAAACTGTTCCGAGCTGTGTTCTTGTTCCACGCGATAATTCAGCAGCCTTAATGTTTCATAGAAACAACAAATACTGTATAAGGTAACGGAGAATATGGGAAGAGGTTCGATTTCCACAAAATGGACGTTTTTTTATGTAACTCGGTTCATTACTCGAACGCATATAATCGAAGAGTAAATGTGCAATTGGTTTTTGTTTACATCTTTTAGCTTCAGAATAACTTTGATTAGGCTAGCCTGACGTGTACGTTTCGTCCCTGCCAAGGGACTCTTCAGAGACCTCTCTTGCTTCGCAAACTCATTGAGCATCACGCTCAACGTCCCGTTCGCAACCAATTCAGGGACGAAACATATACGTCAGGCTAGCCATTATGATCTTTTAGCTTATATTAGGAATGTTAAGAAAAACGCCGGCTCGGAATGGTGTTCAACAGTTTTTTTTTTCCGAACTCATTTAAGTGCCTTTAAAGAAAACTAAGTGAAAGCTAGAGTTTGATCTGTTCGTTTCATTTAACTAAATGTTTCAGTGGTAGAAAGAAAGACGGGAAAGGAATGTTTTTGACCCCCGAATTTACTAGCTGTTTTCTCCTTTCCGAAAATCCAAGCTGGCTAACACGACATTTCTTATCTCTCCGTAAAAGGGTTGATTTCCTAATTAAGAGTGGCAGGTAAAGCTCCTTAATTTATTTTTTCACGGACGGTTTTCAAACAATCTTTAGGACTCCGACGTTATTATTGCGAAACTCAGGCTATTTAATGACATATCACAGGACGAAATAATGAATTTACTAATCTTTAAGAGAAAATTAAATTTCACTTAAAGGTATCGAAAATCTTTAAGTTGAGACGTAAATACTCTTAAATGTATTAAAGTAAGTAACTATCTTTAATATGTGTTTAAGAACCTTTACGTTATCTTTAATTCAACTTTTCAACAACTTAAAGACCCTTAAAGGCAACTTAAATTGTTCATTACTAGCTTTAAGTGTTGTCAAGTAAAGGCTTATTTAAGTAATTTACGGTGCACTTAAAGATAGTCGAAATTGTTCTTTAAGTTTTCTTTAATGAACCTTTACTTGCACTTAAAGTCGTTATTTCGTCCTGTGATATGTTATCCTACTGATGTAACCGGGTAAGCCGAGCCATCAAAATTGTAGCATGTGTTCTATTCTTTTCACCATTTCAAACTTACCGAGTGATCTCTCTTTCTATCCTGTCAGGTCCACCTGGAAGCCTACACGGATGTCTGAATGCTCTTGCTACCACCTCACGGTATTTATCTCGCTTTTGTAACCGCGCATGGTAACAAACTCCGAGTGCAAGGATAAGTGACCAAGTGATTGGATCGATATCATCACTGAGTGTCTCCTAAAGTGAAGTAAGTAAGGCGGTATTCATATGAAGCACATACAGCAGCCATACCAGAATTTCTTAAAATCAACTTGATATTCCATTTCATTAATGTTTTGATGGTATCCATATTAACATTTTTCTAATAGATAAACAGAGCGGGTTACACTGAAAAGTTGCATATATAGTTAGGGAAATGTTGTCCCACTGACAGAATGTCAGGAGTAAAAAGAACAAGGGACCTGAACGACTACTTATTTGTTAAACATGCGTTTAATACGTTTAATTATATTTCCTTTTTAATAAATTATGTTAATCAGACGTGAACTAACTAGGCATTGTAGCTAGCTTACAAACGTTGAAAGACTTGAAGCTTAATGATTTAAGAACTGCGGGGTCTTTTTTTTATTATTAACAAGGAATTTCATAATGATAGTGATTGCTGGAGACAAGAACTTTCACTAGTTTTAAATACACTTTAAAATAAACTGGTGAAGACTTTGGAATATTTCTGAGGGTTTCATTAAGCTAAGAGTACTGAAGATTGTCAAATCATTCATAAAGATTGTTTCATATTTTTAAAGTTTCCAACATTATCGCAAACTTTGTGAGTGCTTTAAGGTATAAATAACTAAACAAGGCAATGCGCAAAAGATTTTCGGTAACTTCTATTTAATGTAGAATAATTCGTTTCACTGAATTTTGGACTAAAAATTGAATTGCATATCCAAAACTACACCAAAAATTAAATAAAAGTCATATTTTCAAACATTTATACGACATGAATGTTAGTTTTTTTGGACAAGTTAGTTTTTTTGGACATATTTTTAGCTGTTTGATCAACCTTGTATTCTGTTTAACGTCTTACCTCAGTAAACAGGGAAGTATCCATTTCTTCTTCAGTGAGCGGGACGGAATGCGTTTCTTCAAGCATGGAAATTTCGTCTACATATTGAACCTTTTGTGCAAGGGTGGTGTTACTGAGCCTTTCATCTTCCTCTTCGTTTTCCTCCTCTTCACTCTCGCTTACATCTTCAGTATTCGTTTCTTCATTTTGAAGCAAAGGCGAAAAGTCTTTGTAGTGTTTATAAAACCACACCATAACCTCCATGGCTCGTTTCACATCTCTAAGACTCACAAAGCTGCATTCATCCTATAGAAATGAAGAGTTGAGTCATAGTGAAAGTATAATGAATGGTATTCACATGAATGAATATACAATGAAGAATAAGCGGGGAAGCATAGGGAAATTTAAAGCTGAATTTGCAGATCTTAAAATTTTACGTAGTACAAGTTGTGAGGCTGTGAAAATAAGAATATATTAGTTCGTACGTAACTCAGGTATTCTATTATTATCAGAACGAAGTATAGCACCTTTCGTTTCCCCATGAATTGCTGTGAGACTGCCAAGATCTCTGATATGGCATTGACCAGCTCTTCGTCACCTGGAAGACGTCGCTCGTGCAGTACCTATAGAATTGTAGAGTGTCAAGAATGGTCTTTGATTTAATGTCAAACAGTGCGATGTCAAACAGTGCGATGTCAAACAGTGCGATGTCAAACATATGATGTTGATTGATTTTTCGGAAAGATTGAACCAAGTTGTCAACACATTAAATGAAAACCTGCTTGTAAACGTCTTCCTTACCTGGCAACATTAAACAATGTGTTAGAATAAAAAACACACAGTGTAACCCACTTGAATATCTATCGTCATGAAAAGGTTCCAAATCACACTTCCCAATACAAAATGTGTACTTACATATCGCCCCACAATCTGACGGATGTACTTTTCTTCCACCTCTGGCTGTAAGCGTCCAAAATCCCAAACAAGACTGCGCATGCTTTCCGGTAGAACGTGTACACGATACACCAGTTGACGCAATGGAATTCTTCCTGTATAGTTGTTAAAATTTAATAATAGTTAATTGCGTTTATGAGAGTCATTTTACATATCTGTCTCATTAAATATTTATTTTACCAAGGCGTTCTGTTGTTTCATCAGCCCTCACGTGGTATCCTAATCCTGCCGACTCTAGTTTCTGAATCATTTCATCTGTATGTCTGAAACAAATTAAAGAGCTATTTTTATAAAACCTTGTTTTGCTCGCCAAATTTAAAGCTACGAAAACCAATGTATGAACCACGAAGCATTACTAAACTTATCAGTAAAAAAATGACTTTTTAATGTAAACTGAAAAACATATGACAAAAAATTTAAGCTGGGATTCTCAAGCCTTAATAACAATTTCTACATTATGGATGTTTGGAATTTTCATTGTTATCATTAGAGCTGTTTTCAATTGAGTAGCGAAAGTAATTTCGCATTTGCTTTGGTTTTGCATTCCTACGCTTTGATTGGCTAAAAAATCCGGCGCCACTTTATCAACCAATCTTAAAACTTAAATATAGCATTAATTTTCTTTACATAATCCTTGTTTTTCCTTGTTCCACCTTTTGACTATTGCGAATAAAAAAAAAACATAAAAAAATAACTTAGAGGATCCCTTCCAATAGTTGAGACAAACTGAAACTACGTTTGCATTTCTTTAGTGTCCTAAATATACTCAAACATCATTATTACATTTGTCCGTCCAACCTCCTCTCGCATTCCAGTGTTGTTTTGGTTCCGTTTTCAGTCTAAAACAATATTGGACGGTGTTGAAGGGGGGGGGGGGGGGGGGGGGGGGGGGGGAGAGGGCGGGGGGTAATTTGCTCAAGTTTGTTGATGCCTACTTATGGCGAAATATTGCAAAACAGCTGGAACTGCCTCAACAGTTTTGTTCAGTAGCTTATACTGAAACAATTGACGCACCTGCGATATGGGTTGCAGGCAACAATGAATTTGAGACGGTTGCTTTCCAAAGAAAGTGGACGGCCATTACACTTTCGGTCAACCATGATTTCTTTGATCATCCCCAAAGCTTCAGTGGTGTTAGCTTCGTCAAAAAACAAAACGGTATCGATATTATGATCACCGTTTTTCTCGGCCATCGCCTCTGCGAGAAGGACATTTTTTTCTATGTCTTTGAAGGTTGTACCACCGTGAATCTTTGGAATAAACGAAAATAGAACCCCTAGTCAGCATGGTATTTCAAGACTATTCACAGTTAGTATTTATTGACTAGAGGTTACAGATTGTAATGATAATGCTGCGAGTAGATGCTGGGCAGTAAAACATAACGGAAACAGTAAATGTACATACAGATTTCGATAATTTCATAAATTTATTTATTGGCCTGGGTCAATTACCATCATTTTAGAATTACATAACATTAATAGTTTTTTGTGATTGTGAAGTCAAAAATGCAAATATTTTGAACAGTAAATGTACTGAGGGCAGTGGTGGATCCAGACTTGGAGGAACGAGGGTGGTGGGTTGTGATAATTAGGTGGAGAGCCCGGCGTCGAAAATATTTTTTGTTGGTCCTGCAAAGCTTGATTTGGTGGAGGAAATAAGATTGGTCTTGGCCTCCCCTGGATACATCTCTGTAAATATGGATACAATTACAATTTTTTAGGATCGAACGTCAATAACATTTACAATAACAATAATGGTATACACAAATTTACTGCCAAGTGCGTGGAATAAAGTTCTAAGTCGCTTTTGATATATTAACTTGTCGGATACGGGTACTTCTAACTAAAGACAACGGACAATAACAGTTATTATATCCGCCCGGAGAAGCTGATCATTTGTTGCACTTCAGCCCACATA
This sequence comes from Dendrophyllia cribrosa, assembly GCA_024195265.1. NCBI lineage: Eukaryota > Metazoa > Cnidaria > Anthozoa > Scleractinia > Dendrophylliidae > Dendrophyllia > Dendrophyllia cribrosa. The sequence goes on along the minus strand of JAJLRJ010000003.1, from coordinate 43,898,549 downwards.
TAAGCGAATCATGTGTTTGCGCCCGAACAGGCAAATCGTTTAAATTGTTATTCTCAATAGACCAACACGCCACATTGGGCAGATAATCCAGGGACAAGGTCTCTGTGTAAGCGATGGGTCTACTTTCAAGAGCATCCAAATAAAGTCGATTTCCCTTTGTAAGAATCTGATCTACGGTGGAGACGGTCCATTGTTCAATCGGCAAACTCTAAGCACGTAACAACTCATAAAATAACATTGTCTTCCCCGTGAAATGTCACTAAATCGTTCGTGACCTTGATCAGATGACCTTGGCATGATACATTTGCAAATAGAAACACACTGACCTTAAAATCGAAAAAGCAAAGCAAGAGAAGCGAGCGCAAAAGACGCATCCAGACCCAGGCGCATCTAAGTTATGATGACACCGCAGGGATCCCAAGTAACCACAGGCAAACCAAAGATTAGGATGCTGCTCGCCTGGGGCTCGCAGCAATTATGATATCAATATCCTTAACACCAATGTGAGGGTCCCAACGCTAAGGAATGAGACAATGTGACACATATTTTCTATGCTAAACGAAGACATAAGTCTCGCCTCTTGTCAGCATACGACCATGGACAAATTTACCCTCGCTGACATACAAAGGAGCGCAAGGGAATATGCTTTGCTCGTGACGATTCCATAATTAATATAAAACGACGGATTTTACATGAATACGGGAATACCGTAAACATTTAATCCAACTTTTAGTTAGCACTTACAACGTTTGCACTATATCGCAAAGAAGAACAAAACATTTTCTTCGCTATTGCACGTACTGTGTGTCTATGTTTTTCAGTAAGGGGAAACGTTTCTTCATTTGATAAATCACATTTTTATGTTATTGAGTGGCGGCCCAGAGACCGATACATTCACTACTGGATATGAATTACATTAAAATGTTTTGTTTCAGCGTTGAAAATAATAAAATCTTGGTGGAAATTCCGTATTATCGTTTTGATTCCTAAGCCCCACATATCGGCTCCGAGACTTGGAAGTATTTAAAACTCTTTCTTATTCCATATAGAAATATATAAACACACAGTTGTGATTGCATATTTTCCAAATTTGGCCTGAACGTTCACATCTCTGAACAAGCACATTTCTTCTGCTTTACTTTAAGGGGAGCAGGGATGGCGCAGTGGTGAGAGCCTCCTACCAATTTGCCCGGGTTCGATTCCCAAACTCGGCGTCTCATTATGTGAGTAGAGTTTGTTGTTAGTTCCCGTCCTCGCTTCGAGGGATTTTCTCCGGGTATACCCCGGTTTTCCTCCCTCCTCAAAAACTAACATTTCTAAATTCTAATTCGACGTGGAATTCGAGGGCCACAGGTTTGTCAATCCCATGGCTGTTAAGTGTCACCCTCACTATACAAAGTTGATTTATGTAACTTTGTATAGTGAGGGTATAATAAATAAATAAATAAATAAATAAATAAATAAATAAATAAATAAATAAATAAATAAATAAATAAATATATATATAAATATATATTTATATTTAATTATTTTATAGCTTTCAAAATAAGGTTTCTTTATTCAATCTATATTACCTTCATTAACAGCAAATTTTTGCGTTGGTTTTCAAACCCTCTGTGTAGACCACACATGTAACGGATAAGTCGAGTCTTTCCGTATCCCGTTTCGCCCATGATTACAACTGGGATGTTACATCTGAATCTCATGTGTATGGCAAGAATCTTCTTAACATTATCACCGGTCAGCTCGTACGATTCATCAGGGTCGATGCCCCATTCGAGGCCCATGACCTTACACAAAATTTCAATTTTTTCGGCCCTGGAAACAAAGAACAATCGGTCGGATTATAAGCACAACTAAAGCAACCATGTGAAGTATCAAGTACAAATCGTAAACAATAGAACACAGTGGAGTCATGGGAAGGGAAAGATGCAGTTTTTAAAGTACGACTGGATTTAAGTATGCTACGTGGCGTGTACTATATAATGGTTATGCGGGTATCATTCTGAGAAAAACATATTGCATATATAATTGCTTAGTTTTTAGAAACGTACTTGCTACAGTTTTCGAAGTCATTGTTTAAGTCCACTCTCTGTACATGAAGTCCTGTGCGAAGATGCCTAGTCATCAAATTTCGTTGAACAAAATCTCCAGTTTGAGGATCCAATAACAGAGCATTTCCATCTCGATCCACTTGGAATCCCAGAAAAGTGAGAGTCTCATGATCCGGATTGAAAAAGACGCATGGGTGAGTGCTGAAAGCAACAATGGGAATAAACATTAAATTGAATATCAGAAGGCTCTACGAAAACGTCACACGTGCATCGGAAGGCTTGTAAGTATATTTCCAGCCACTTTGGATTTCATTAGGTTCGGCAGCTCTTTAGAACAGGAAATTTCGTTTATCATCTTGTATTTGTAAGGTAAGGCAAATCCGTATACAAGCCGCAGGCGCTCCACACGAACGGAGCTTAACCCGCAGGTTTCTGTGGCAAGAAGCAACTGCAGTTGGAGTATTTCAATACCCCACCCCTCGATGGGATGCTAGTTCATTGCAGGGCTACTCCCAGAATTATACCGGTTGTACCCATTTATACACCTGTGTGGAAAGAGACAATGTGGAACAAAGTTTCTTGTCTAAGGAAACAACACGACGGCAGAGACCAGGGCTCAAGTCCAATCAACAGACCAACCAAGATATTTCCTAAGCATTGAGTAGTAACTTGTGAGAAGAGAAAATAAAAATACATTTAATCTGATTGTGTTTATGGAGTTTAAATTAACGACAGAACTTTCTACAAAATGTCTACTGAGGTCATCTGCAACGCTAATAAATACGCAACAGGTTAAATCTGTTATTTACCTTTGTTCCCAAGATCTTCGCAGTTCGAGCGGACTAATGTCGCTTTCTTCATGTGTACCGGGTGTTTCCTCAGACGACCAGTCTTCTCCTTTTAGTGAACGCAAGGAAAAATCCTGACAGAACAACAATCTGTTAAACAACTTGGCCACAGTGTGAGGCTTCTAAACGCGAGCACTTGAACACATTACATATAGTAGCATATAATTTTTGGCAGTTTTGAGATCTCTTGCCTTTAACGACAACGAAATTTACTTCTACTACTGTCCTTAAACTTTAAATCGTTATCGACTTATCATAGAACGATGAGACATTTAAGTCAATGCAAATCATGTGTATCTGTGTATTCAACCCACCCATGTATTTTGTCTTTATAAGAAAAAAGAATACAAAATAAGCAGCAAACACAAAAATAATGCAGCTTTTTCAGTTTTGACGATCCTGCAGCTTTTTTTCCTTTTATTATTGAGTTAATGTCTATAAAAGCTATTCATTATGTAAAGCTTTGACTTTGTTGTTAGTTTTCCTTTTCTTGGCATCAGTGTTCTTAGGGAACTCACTTACTTCGTTGAACTTTCACAACATAAATGTTACATAACACTGAAACGGTTGTACAAATTAGACTTTACAGTTAGCGTATCCTGTGGATGTGGAGGTGGCAATACATGTAACTTAACGTGTTATTTTTTTTATCGAGGCGTGTCTGTAACTGCCTCATCAATGTAAAGCAAACTTAATTTTAGGTTATGCTCACCTTGGACATAATTATCATGAAGGTGACTACAAAAATTCGAAAACCTTCCAAAGTGTCTTCAGTGAACACTGGGTCACAATACACACTTTGCTCACAGTCATGAAGCTGGTAGTTCAGAAAGTTAACAAAATAACGAATCTCTGACCATGATGGGTTACGAACACCACAGTTTCTAAAAGGGAAGTTACAAAGACCAAATTAGATTTCTGGAGGCCCGGTAAACTACAGCTAAAGGAAGTATTTAACAGAATGGTACGAGGCCTCCCAAATTCGACTGTGTGCCCTTATATATCACAGGATTTATGCGTTAAGAACTGCAATTAAGCCTGATGTACATGAATACATACAATAGTTATCGTTCGATTCACGCGTCTAAAACATTTGTCTAACTAGTAAGAGTCAAGAGTTAATCGATAAGATAAATATCGTCGTTGCACTACACATTGAAGGTTTTTAAAATGCTTACTTTGCAAAACGATTCCACACCATAAACGTTTATCAAAGCAATCAACCCACAAAATGTTGGTGTTTCTACCACCAGCCTTGACAGCCATTAGACTCTCACTGAAAGCAGGTTGCAAGAAAAAATACAAACCTAATCAATGTCTTTAGACATTCCTTTGGATTCCCTTCCACCCTTTCAGCGTTAAAGTTAAACTTCTGGATTTGGCTTGGGTCTTCATTAAATCGTCGAAGATACTGCCACACCCGCTGAACTGCTTCGCTCTTAAATTCTTCATCGTCGAACAGAGGTCCTTCTTGTTGCGCTAAATAAATTTAAATAATTAATTACTAATAGCCGAAATGCAAATAATGCGATTCTCCGAGAAATAACATTGTTATATTCATCGTAACGACACTATTTTAAAATGTCTGTCACTACAGAGACCCAATATAGGTGTCGAAAGTCCTTAGTCATCTTTTTAAGGTTAAGTGAAAAAAAATCCTCTTGTCACAAGACTGGTTTTCTTCGGGGGAAAAAGGTTGTCGTTTTGTCCAATGAAACCTGTTTTATGTTACCTTTCCCTCTCAAATGTTTGATAGTCTCTCTTGGACATAAACACGTGGTTAAGGGAAGAAGTTCCAAAAATCTGCAACTCGTTGGCATCTTTCCTTGGTTCTAATGAAAGAAAATATAATCATGTTATATAATATACAAAGGTATTAAAAGGATTGGTGTTTGAAATCGATACTCTTGAAAACCTTTGGCTGGTCCAATCGTAGCCATCTATAAAGAACACGAAGCGAAACGTCGTCGTGAGAAAGAGAAACAAAGTTACGATTACTATAGAAGTGCTTATGCAGACAAACACACCTGAGGTGAAGCATTAGTAATTTCAAGGATGTATAGATCATAGGGATTTCTTCTCCAAACGCGGCCACGATCATCTGTTAGTTCGCCCAGGATCAGCAAGTCAAAAAGCAGTGTGTCAAGATCTTGTGTCATCTAACAACAATTGAAATATCAATATCTCATATTAACCGTAACGATTTGTTCATTGGAAAATTTGGTTTTATCAACTGAATGGACAACATAAAGTTTAATTGGCAGCGAATCGCTGTGACGAAGGGCTAGCGAAGGGCTAGCGAAGGGCTAACGAAGGGCTAGCGCTCGACACGTCTCCTCCTCCTCCTCCTCCTTCTTCTTCTTTTTCTTCCAAGTTGCAGTCTCTATACTGACAAGCTTTCTATAATACGATTATAAATTACTGGATTTTTTCGTTTCAAAGACCATTTGATCAGAGCAATTGATGTCGCGTCGCACTGTAATTGTCAAAAATTATTTTGCAAGCCATTCAGGTAAGTGTAATTAGGAAGTTAGTTGGCCCTTTTGTTATCAAAAACAGAGTATATATTTAGTCAGTCAGTCAATCAGACAGACAGACAGCCGGTCAGTCAGTTAGTCAATCCGTCGATATCATTTCGTGCTACTTGCTTAATTAGTTAGCTTGGAAAAACGTACCGTACAAGAGCTATCAAGATGAAAAATCCTGGATAAAGGTACATCTGACTGGATAGCGTGGGGAAGAAAAAATCCAACAACATCAGCGACACTTGCATGCTTATCATGAAGAGGAATCGTTACGCACAGTGATGTAGGTTCTTGATTTTGCTCTTTCATCTTTTCCGTAATAAGCACATTGTTTGGAAGTTTTGCTACCTGCTCCGCTAACCTTTGAACGAATAAACTCTTCCCCACTCCAGGGTCCGTGGAAGCAACTACGCGAACATTTAGGCTACAAAAATAAAAAATTAAATTTATTGATTTGTGACTGTCACGCTATTGGTTTAATCTATAACCAGCTTCCGGTAAGGGGCATGCTGTTATCCGGGACATTACGTTGGTGGCTTGTAAGCCATGCGATGAGTGCTATCTGCCTCTTCGGCTAGTTTTTCAATCAAGTCAAGATCATTTTCCCTCCCTCCCTTCCTCGCGTTTCCTTTTTTTGTCTCTGGATGGCGGGTGTGCCCTCGCCTTTGCTGGGATAATGCCTTGTATGTTTGAATGTCTCAAGCTTTTTATTAGTGTTTAAAATAGACGGCCACACCAGTGGCCAAAATTCACCCCAAATGGATGTCATCGTTTTCTATCCCAACAAACAGAGCTCGCCCAAGGCAATGCTCCTGGCCAACACAAATTGATTTTAATATAAGGGACAAGGAACATAAATATATATAATTATAGTTTTGTGTGGCGTTTGAGGAGAAAGTTTTATGTATAAAAATCCCCGAAAGCATCATGTGTTTAAAATGATGTTTCTAGCAAGTCATTTTACATGTGTTTTAAGATCGACTTTGGGATTCATTTTGTATGAAAAGAACGAAAGTGACGTATTTTTGTTTACTATTTTATACTTTATTTAACTAAATTCACTGCTATATGTGCGTTACTACTAAACAAAATAAGTCGAAAAACCTACTTTCCGGCGCGATCAACATCTGCAGCTGGGCACCAAATCACGTGCTGATCGGAGTAAGAACCTGTCCTTCCATGCGGTGCTTTGAACTGATTTGCCAGGTAACGTCTGAGCTCTTCTGGCTTAGGATATCTCGTTATTCCTGTCACTCTGTATTCTTCCAGGGCGGCCACTAGGTGAGAACGTTCTTCATTTTCACTACTGCACAGAACCACGATGCCAAGGTCTAAGAAGATTAAAAATAATTTCTCAGCAAAAGACAGTGTTAATTAAACTTCATCAATGTGTCACTCAAATCTCCAAGATCTCTTTGCAATATTTTTCGTTCTATTTTGATAGGTCTCATCAGTCTATGATTTATATGAAAAGGCAATAGGCCTTTTTCGATTTATTAAAATTCTTACTTGGCTTCTAGGCTGAGGTAAATAACACAAAAGAAATCATATCGAGGTTCAGGGACTGAATAATAATTGTCTATTGTTTTATTCCCCTAAGTCTTGGAGTCAAGTAAGAATATCAATATATTGAGATTGGCCTATTGCGTTCCCATTAAAAAAAAATGATATTCTCACTTTGCTGAGAAGCAACGTATCCATTGTTTTTAAGCCGGCACTGGAAATAAACCATGATATATTGACTAATAATTTCTTCAAAGCCTTCTTTAAATAAATTCTTACTTTCATTGCCATAATCTTGCATTAGTGTGTGCAGGCAATCAACTGCCTTTTGGCTGACGTCATGGTCCAACAGATCTCCAAGAACAAGACAGTGCAATCTCTCCTCTGTCTCTGCCAAGGCACGACGCCACAGCAACTCCACCTATGAAATAAATGCGCCTGGTCGTTAAGCCGGAAGTGCAAATTAATAGAAGGCGTACCATTTTTTTCCCCAAAATGTGTCAAGTTGGTTGGTACCTCCTCTGATGTTGTTTCAGAAGTGCAAATGAGAATCGCGTCCTCGCTCGGCAGACCTTGAGCTCCATCTTCCATGTAAAGGCTAAGTACAGCAGTGAAAATGTGTTCTGTAAGAAAACAAATGACGCCTTCACATCAGAATAACTCTATAACATTGCAATTCGCTGGCATTAGAATATGTAGTAATGCTTCAATCAGACGAGAAAAAAAAACCATACAATAGGATTTTTGAACTTTTATCACAGTCATTATAGCTCGTGAATAGGATGAATGTTTAAAGAATGGAATTGGTCATTCAAAAAAGCCCAAAACTCAGAAAAGAAACACTAATGACACCATCGTCAATAGTAATCACAAACCTTTGCGTGCCAGAATGAGATTTGGCCTCCCTCTGTTCAAGTACATTGGAAATCGTCGCCTTACATTTTTTTCCCCTGTTTGAAGCAAAAGAAAAACATTAAAACCTATTATTTGTTCTTGACATGTGCATCTAGTTTGACTATATATCATATTTCTAAAGCAATGAGTTCCGTCATAAGAAGATTCTGTAGACGTGAAAGAAGTTTCATAAAGTTGTTGCACCTGGATTTGGTGCTCCTGTGATACCTATCGGATGAATTTGAGGCTATCGAATTACTGCTGAACTTTGCAATATTAAAGTGTGAATAAGTTTTACGATATGTATAATGCAGGCATAATGCAAGTGCGCATGCAGTAAGCTCTGTATAGAAACACTCGTTATAGAACGGATAAATACCGTGGGACTCGGCCAAATGATACAACAAGATGCCTATTTCTTCCAAGCTTAAGTAAGTGCCTCCTTTCGTTTCATCCAACACAATTTCTTCAGGTGTAACAGTAGAATCTACCACTTCATCATTGTCATCTTCTGTCGAACTAATAAAAACAATAAGACCTACTGTTAGATTAACAGAGGATTAAAACTACACCCCGGCTGCTTCCAAATGTCACTTAAGTAGCCACACCTCGGCATATTCAGATGAATTAATGTTGCATGCTGACAATATGATGACTATCATAGCTTAACTGTTTAATCCGCACTATCATACTATCGATCACGCTCAAAAGGCTAAGGAATGAATTGTTGGTTATGGTAGACTTTATGTTAACTGAATGCAACTGTAAAGAAACGCTTTAACCACAATTGAACCACATGAAATACATGAAATACATGCAATTAACAGAAATAACAGCTTTGCTAGTACAATTAGGTTTAGGATACTACCCAACAAACCTTTTATCATTTTAAACAACGCCTTTACGTAATAAATGAAACAAAAGGAAAACATTTTACAATGGGTTTGGAAAAAAAGCACACATACAAACAGACTGACAGTACTATAACTTAATTCGTCTTTTGAGACATATTGTTGCTATTACGTGTACGTTTAAATGTTTTCTGTGCTTAAGCTAATGTAGGATAGTAAAACGATGTTTCAGTTTGTCAAATACAGGTTACCTGGTGTTGCCTTCTTTGGAATCTTCTGAACATTGCGACGCCCCTGATGCTCCAACCTCGTTAACAATGTCGGCAAAAATAGGGTTCCTCTTCGCTTCTTCGTACAGAGATTCAATCCGATCGTCGTTGGTTTGATTTAGAACACACCACACCACGAGTTCATTATCGCTGTTTTGCCATCCATCGACTAGAGCAGCCACGGTTAGACGTTCAGCTTTGGGATAACCTAACATCTCAACACTCCTAAGAAGAGTGTCGTATTTGTTTGCAATTTCAACTTGTTCGCCAGCTGCTCGATGATAATCAACCTCTTGGCTGTCAGACCATGAAAGTTGATCAGAACCAACATCGCTGTAGTCGTTTTGTGACATGATCCCTACTTCAAGGAAAACATCCTTTAGTATCGATGAGTGAATATCAGGGACAATTTTTTCAAGAAGTGCGTAAACTTGCAAGTTGGGAACATTCCTTGTAGCACTGTTTTTGATAGCGGCGAGTTCCTTACGCAAGAAGTGCAGCTGCTTTGTTGTGAAATAGTTTAACTCACGATATTTCATTCTATGCATGTTTATGTGCATTTTGCAAGCTTGGTAGTGCCGTTCAAATTTCTGGGTTTGAGAGGCGATGTCACTTATGACGTCTTTGCTACGTCTGCATTTGTATTCCTCTTTCCAGTCGAGGAAAGTCACGTCTCCAATCTCACAGAGGTTGACATATGCCTGGCCCAGTTGAACAACACCTTGAAAAATCTGGTAAAATTGGTCAGATAAAAAGTCGATGGTGAAGAAAAGAACAAGGAACAGAACAAGACGAATTATTCATGAAAAAAGAAATGAGCTGGAAAAAGAAACGTGCCAAACGATCTATTTAGAACTGAATAGTTTATCATTTAGATTAAAAAAATAAATAACAAAATGCGTTGAAGTTTGGGGTTTTTTAAAAAGACTTTAAAAAGTCTTAGATTTACCTTTTCATCATTCACGGAGGCCAAATCTTTAAGAGGCAATCGCCGTAAAAGCGGTCTGGCCGATCTGGTTTGAAAAATAGATTTCGCTCATTTCTTCTGTGTTGAAAGACTATCATTTACTTATACTAAAACCACAATCCGCTTGACCGGATCTTTTACATTGTTCGAGTTTTAAGAGATTTTCGGTTCACCCCGTGAACGCTCGTGAAGGCTCGTGAAGGCTTAAATTTAGCGCAACTTTGAAGAACACCATCTTTACAAAACAAACAGCACAGTTAGTTCAATTATGTCCTTTTAAATTAACAGAGCGACTTTTATGACCATTGAATATGATTCAAGCCCGCTGCGAGACATTCATAACCCCCCTTTTGCACTGCTTGATCAAACACGCGAAAACGGATCAAATTCAAACTTTTATTTTTGAAAAAGTGCGGCGCACTATTTTAATCAAACCAACGCAGCTGGAAAGATGGCACAATTTAGAATGTCACTACAGAATGAAACCTTGTGGTTTCTCGCTGATGAAATACATATAGCTGCGTAAACTTGCCAAATTTCGATGATCTCTAAGCATTGACTACATTAGGCCATTCCATTTAATATCCGCACCCCCTATTGAGGTATTACGAAATCTGGGGGGGGGGGGGGGGGGGGTTTACTTGCGTCGGCATTCTTTGATCTTCAAAAATTTCCCAAGGGGGTAACAGAAAAATCTGCTATTTCTAAGGGGGGTGTTCTGTCGGAACTTTGATCTTTCTTTTTCCTTAGGGAGGGGTTGTTGAGTGAATACCTCAATAGGGAGGGTGCGGATATGAAATGGAATGGCCCATTTTGAGAGACTCGTCAACACGAAGCCTTGCAGCAACCTCCCTCGCAGACAGATCTAAAACCATCCAAAATAAAGGGAAAAGCAATTGAAATACATTACAGTTCAACTAGAAGCGATTAAATAATTTTTGAACGACTTTAGCTTAACTTACCTTGCATCCATTTCTATAGATTTAATACCACAAGAAGAAACAAACTCTGCTGCTCAAGCTATGGCTAGCTCTAACGTACGAATCAGGCAAAGATAATTTCTTCGTGTTTTTCCGTCCATATTAGCCGTACAAGGTCATTTTTCGCCGACCAAACGCTGAAACATCGATGAAGAAGCAGCCGCCACGTTTACCTCCCAAAGACCACCGCTGACCAGCTTTAATGTGGTGTTGGCTCATGTTGGGAGGATTTTTGAGCTGCGACGCGACAGGGAGGCGGGGGCTGCGAATGGATGCAAGGTAAGTTAAGCTGAAGTCGTTTAAAAATTATTTCATCGCTTCTAGTTGAACGGTAATGTATTTCAATTGCTTTTCCCTTTATTTTGGATGGTTTTAGATCTGTCTCTCAAGATGGAGTCAATGCTTGAGTCAATTTGGAGATCGTCGAAATTTGGCAAGTTCACGCAGCTATATATATTTCGTCAGCAAGGTTTCTTTCTGTAGTGACATTCTTTATTGTGCTATCTTTCCAGCTGCGTTGGTTTGATTGAAATAGTGCGCCGCACTTTTTCAAAAATAGAGTTTGAATTTTATCCGTTTTCGCGTGTTTGATCAAGCAGTGCAAAAGGGGGGTCATGAAAGTCTCGCAGCGCGCTTGCATCGTATTCAATGGTCATAAAAGTCACTCTGTTAATTTAAAAGGACATAATTGAACTAACTGTGGTGTTTTTTTTAAATGGTGTTAGCGCTTGTGAAATTGATCTTCAAACGAGCGCTAATTTTAAGCCTTAATGTGAGTCTTCACGAGCGTTCAATCGGGTGTACCGAAAATCTCTTAAAACTCAAAAAAAAAATTGAAAGATCCAGTCAAGCGGAAAGCGAAAAGAAAACTCGCGAGGAAAACTCGGCGAGCGAAGCGAGCCGCGGGAAAACTGGGGATAGGTGAAGAGGCGGGGAGGCCTGTAGACAAACCATTGATGCCGCCGTTCCAGATCACGAACTGTGCACTAGATTCTAGTGCAAACGCTGATTGGTCAGATCACCGACTGTTGACACATTCTGTTGACAAGTTTGCGGTCATGATATCCGCCGACATGCGATCAAAATTTGCATATCGCACTGCAAAATAGAAACATGTTTGACGGCCGGTTCTCAATCGATCAGTTTGAAATAGCATTGGGCCATTCTCTGAGGGATTTCCCTCATATTACAGGTTTAAAAGAAGAGCAGAAACGCTCCTTGAAGTCTTTAGCGGAGAAACATGATGTATTTGGCATTCTTCCGACTGGATTTGGAAAAAGTTCAATCTTTCAACTTCTCCCTCGTGTGTACACGACCCGAAATGATCCTCGACCCCAAATGATCCCCAACCCCAAATGATCCCCAAAATCGACCTAAACACGACCCGAAATGATCCCCGACCTCAAATGATCCCCAATTTTTTTCACACGCGACCTGAAATGATCCCCGAGGAATTATTGGAATGGAATGGGATGACGTTTAATTCCCGAAGATGCTATAATTACTAGAATAAAGTAAATTAAAGAATTTTGACCTGAATTGTTTGAAGTGTTTATGTATTTATACATTTTGGACAATTTATTAAATAATTATAACTCCTTTTTAACGAATTTTCAAGAAACTTTACTTAAGAGTTTAAATTGGAGGTTTAAATAAAATCGTGCAAATAGCATCTCGTTAGGCCCGGTTTAAAAGTCAAATTTCACATGTCCCGAGTCTGATACTTATTTGGTTCTACTTAAATAAGTAAATCCGCCATTTTAGACATTGAATCATGATCGAGTTTTTATAGAGTTGGGAAAAAATTGAGAATTGTGGGATATAATAAATTAAACATGATTTAAAAATTCGATTCGGCACAAAAGACAACGGTTGATCTTCTGTCGAGATTTGACTGGCTCAGTCGAAGATGCGACAGAAGTCGCATTGTCGAATTTAATTTTAGTTGAACGTCGAACTTCGCACGCATTCAATACCTGAATTAGATTTGGCACATGTGAAATGCGACGTTTAAACCGGGCCTTACTGTCACAAGTAACAGTCTTCGCTTCCTGTCAGTACCCATTAACGTACGTAGTATTCACAAAACCGTTTATTTCCGTCAATTCCGTCAATTATAGAATTTCTGAACTGTAACAATATGTAATATAAAACTTTCCGCCTCTGTAAGGGAAAAAGTGAACATAAACAACCGTGAAATTAATGATAAACAAGAACAACTGAATGTAACAGCTAGGCGATAAAACCTTAACCTGTCGGTTAACATGCAGGAACGTTATAACCTGAACTGTATAAAATAATTCAGAAGGAACAAAACTGTCATAACAATAAAAATTGGTACTGGTAAGAGCCAAGTGTGTAGCTTTCAACATGTCATTGATTATAATCTAGATGTATGTTTGCATGTTGTATACGGTAAACTCCAGGCAATTAATATAACTGAAAATAACTTTGTGCAGTCGATTAGCCATTTTGAAAAGATTTCGCATTTATAGCCGAAGAACTTCGCATTTATTAACCGAAAAACGGAATCAAAACGCTTCAATCTTATCCCCGGGATAGAAATGTTTTCCCATTCCACTCCTATAATTCCTCGGGGATCATTTCAGGTCGCGTGTGAAACAAATTGGGGATCATTTGGGGTCGTGTACACTCGTGTCCTGAAAGAGCTGTGGAAGTTGGAAAGAACGACCGTCATTGTTGTAACGCCACTAGTTTCCATTATGAAGGATCAAGTCGAGGAGATGACACGTTTGGGACTCAAATCATTTGCTATTGGTTTAGGGGAAGAAGAAGCTGAGAAAGAACTATGCGCATGGTTATAAAACTAAATTGTTTTAAGCCTTCACAGCATGTCTTTAAGCGACTCTCTGTAAAAATAGACAGGCTAAAATCTAGTATCACGCATCGCTAAAAAGTATTTAAAAAGCATAAAGCTTTCCCAGTAAGACTTAAGAGAGAAATGCGCCTTTAGGTCACACTTAGGAATTTGTTCTCTTCGATGATATTGATCTTCTGATTTCGGCGGAATGTCGCTGAAATTGTGCAGAGCCGTTAGAATTATATTTCTTTATGCCGTTGTTTGGTGCTAGCTCTAATTTGCATACACTGTGGTTTCTCTGGCTCACTTTTGTTGCAAGATAAATACTAATCGGCTAAACAAAGTTTGTTATCGCTTTGAAAGTGTAAGGATCGTTAATTTCTCATGCCGTGATTATTCGTCCCCGCGACTTGTCATTTTCACGTGCGCGACTATTTACATTCCAATGCAACCAACCACTGATATTGATCTTATTGACAGATAATCGACAGGTTAATTACAAAGGGGTGGAATGGCGGCCTCAATTGTTTGTCGACAGGCTCGCCCCCTCCCTTTTCCTTTTACCCACCCCCTCCCCGTTCGTCGTTTTTTTTTCGCCCTATATCCCAACAGAGAGCCTGTTCACAGGCTACGGAGATTGCCACTTAATTTGTGGCTAAAATCCTCACATGTGCTCATAATTATCAAATAAAGCATTGGAGCTTTAATATCCATTGATATGGTTTGTTTTCTAAATGTTTGATTGTCAGTTCCAGTCGCGGCCAGGAGTGAAAATAATAAGCTGATGAGCAAATCCTACCTGGCCAAATTTGTCAACATCTTCCTGCCCTGAAGAACGTTTACCAGAAATGAGAGCCAACTTACTCTGCAGTTCTTTAAGTTGTTCCAAATTTTTGAAGGAAGCATTTCCATTGCTTGCAGAAGGAAGCCGTAAATTGACAACAGAATCAAGAATTGGTGTTGTCATGGTATCCAGCTGACCGACGCAATAAACGCCTCTTTTGTTGATGGCTTGAGCCAATTTGAGAGAGGACATGGAATGTGCATCTTTTACTCCCTTAAGCCACTCAAGATGACTGTTAATGGCCTCCTACAAAGTTAAAAGCCATCATTTGTGCCCCGTCCACACAGATGCGTTCTTTTCTCAATGAAAACAATATCAATACGAGACAAGCATCAAGCGTCAAAAGATCCTACATCATCTGCCATAATTGCATAATTAGCCATTTTTGTTAAAAAAAGTTGAGTTTTCGTCGATAACACGCATTTGTTTTTTAAAAAATTGCGTTAAACAAATCAATGTGGAAACGGCTAAGAGGCGTTTGTGTTTTTAAACAAGACGAGAGAAGAAAATCTATAGAGCAGATAAACGTCGTGTTATAAATTAGAGATATTGCAAAATGTTTTACCTAGTTCTAAAAAAGACATGTATACGGATCTGCAATTATTGTCATACTTTAACATTAAGCTCAGTATCAGCTTTTCATAATTAATTCCATAGCAGAGAAACAGGTAAAACATACTGTCAACTACTGACAAGGATATATGTAAGGAAACTGAGCAATCTGGTCATTTCTACTTTACCAGCTTTTTAGGTAGAGTTTTGTTTTCTTCAATCTCTTTCCACACACTTTCGCATTTACTCATCAGTTGACTGAAGCCCATTTCTTTTTTTAGATCAAAAATGAAAGGAGCAAATCCAAGGGCAGTGGTGTGCAAAAAGGAGACACGGTCGGTTTCGATGTCACTTTCTCCGGCAGACATCATTGCAAGGTCTACAAGTGTTTTGACTTCTTCTCTCCCTGGATAAGATAAAAGTATAAAGAATAACGTATTAAGCACCAATCAATTGACACTAAATTTACTCCGTTAAAGAGATGTTTTGAGAAATAATCATTGATATTGTAATTTTGTTCTTGGCAATCAGAAATGCCTGTCGCATCGCGATTACAACATTCCTCTGAATACCTCGGGTTTCCTGACTTATGGGAATCTGGATTCCAAACAAAAGAGATTGGTGCTTGCCGTCGGATTGACATCCTTTACTACTGGTTCTAGTTGACCGCAATTTTCAATATTTTTGCTGCTTATTCATGACTATAACACAAACACAGCCACGGCTGCTTAAATGGTTGTAAATCACGTGAAAGTTTAATATATACACGATCATATTTACTAATCAAACTGAGAACTTAAATATTTTATTCCATGGCACCACATGATTTAAATTCAGACAATAGTGTTTGTATTTCAGATAGACCTTGTTACCTCACGATCGTTACCATGGGGTTAGGAAACCAACCGTCTGTAATAAATTAAACTAACTGAACTTAGTGCCAGTGAAAACAATCCAAGCACCTTTTACTTCATTTTGAAGCCAGAAGATGTACTCTTTGCATTTAATGACAGTCCTCAAGCACTCAATCTTTGGTCGTGTTAGCTGTTCCAGAGCTCTTCCCATATCCAAAACATCATCACTCATATTATCAAGCGTTCGCCGTTGAAATGCCTCGTCCATCTTAATAAAATAAACACAATTATTCACTGACGATTGTTATCTTATTTACGAGGCAACAATATTATAGCGACAAAAGCAAATGTGTTAACACATCAAGTAATTTAAAGAAACAATTCACAATAAGCAATAGGCTTTCAGTGCTACGGAGGTACATTTATTACTAGACATTGCCAATAAAGGAACATAAAGACAAACTTGACAATTTACAAGCAATCACCTGACCACAAAAGTCGTTAAGTACTTGGAAGTCTCCTTCAAGGCCCATGGCATCTTGGAAATGCAAGATTGTTTTGGCAGCATCCGAACACTCACTTAGCTTAAAAGATTGCTTGATCTGATTAATTCGATGGTGGAGAATGGGGCCAATAGTATCTTCATTTGACAAACATGCCAATACTGTTTTTATCTCGACATCCAGAGATGTATGGTCGTTCTGAAACCTTCCAAATCGATCCTTTACTTCTTTAAGACTGATTTCTCCGCTTTTAACTCTTTCCCACACGTCTCGCCACCTACCATGAGAAGGCGTCCACACAAACTCGTGCACCTTGTCTATGGTGAGTCTTTCACTGGGATCGTCTTTACAAAGGTCGGCCGCTCTTTGTAGACACGTTTGCCAAAATGTACCAAAAAGACGACTGGCACAAATGCGGTGAAGCGATTGTATCATCCACTTGTTCGTCGATGATAGGCCAAAGAATTTTACTATCGTTTCATCATTAGTGCTGCGCTTGTGGCATATTTCAGAGACGTGGCAAGATGATAGGTCCCTGCCCAACTTTTCTTTTATTTCATCCAAGGCAACATCCACTTAAAAATAAAAATAAAATTAACCATAAAATTCAAAAGTTTGGTTTTGTATATTTTTTAACCTCATTCACACTGGGCTTTATGTCTTTTTGACTGGAATAACTCAAGAGTATATAACTAAAGACACACTAACAATAACGTGTTAGCGTCAAATTATGTGAGAATTACATCAGGATTTCCGACCTGCATGGATTCGCCAACTGAAATTTCTTTATTATTTTTTTATTATTTACTTTATTATTATTATTATTATTATTATTATTATTATTATTATTATTTTTGTCACACAAGTAATAACAAAAGAGAATAAAATAGAATAATTTAAATAATTTACAAGGAAAAAGTGGCGGGGAGACCGAAAAGAAACTGTTATAAAACCATGACTGCCAAAATGTATTAAAGTGTATATGACACGAATTTGTTTTTTGCTGTTTTCGGTTCTTTGATATGTATAAAAAAATGTTCTGAAATAAAAATGTGTCAAAAAGATTTTAAAAACCTTCTTTTTCGCTCTCAAAACACGCGTATGTTGACTTCAAAAATAGGGAGCTTAAGCAACGACGACGGCAACGCCAAGGAAAACGTCAGTTGAAAAAAGGATTCGCGCTATTTTAAACTACCTTGCAGTTGTTCCAATCTGTTTAGTTTGTCTAATGTGACTGGATTGTCCAGGAGCTGAATTTGAAGGGACGGCTTCCCGGTTCAAATGGAGAAAGGAAAATTAACCGTCGTGTGTTCACGTTCTCCAAAAAACCTACAATTTGATCATTTGACGTTGTTGTTTTGCAGGGAACGGCAAAGAAATGTACCAAAATATAAAACGCACGTGCAGAGACATTGTTTTCGCTCATTAAACCTATTGTTTTGTGCCGTTCTCGCTGCCGTCGCCGTCGTGGTTGCTTAAGCTCCCTAGTGTCCTCCCGAGCGCGCGGCTAAAATGTCATGTGACTTGCTTGTGTGACGTCATGTGACGTAGAATGATTTGACTCACAACACAAAATGGCAGCAAGAGAGAAGGGCGATAAGAAGAAAAGCGGAAGATATTGTGCGGCCGGAGCGCCAAACATTGAAAGCTTTACAAATACTAGCTATACGCCAGGCATTTCGATGCATCTCTTTCCAACAAGGGCCTTCAGTGAGGGCGAAATGGCTGAAATTCGTCCGGTGGCACCGCATCGATTTCGGCGAGCCGATGAAAAGGTTGTGTTCGGCTCATTTTGAGCCGAGCTGTTTTAAAAACATCCTGGCATTTTTAATGGGCTATAAAAGGAAACGAAACCTAAGCACGGGCTCTATTCCAACAAGAGACACCGTCCTGCCCGAAGCTTCACAACCCTTTGAGTGAACGGAGAAAGCGACAAGTAAGCGATTTTCATTTATTTACAAATTATATAGTCTTAGTCATACTTTATAGCTTTGAGAATATTTCATGCGAGAATGTGTGAAGTCAAACTCAGTCAAACTGTATTTGGATTGTATACATTTATGCTTATAACTGATGATTTTAAAGTGAATATGACACGATTTGTTTTTTTGGTCTTTTTGATTCTCGATACATAATTTCGATGTGCAGTGTTCAGCCAAGTTTGTGAGTCGGCTTGGGCATCTAACATGTTAGCTGTTACATGTAATGTCCTAAGTTAACATTTTACATTATTTTAGGAAAGAGCTTGTTGTGTATGTAATGATTCACTTTTTTCTTCTACAGAACCAGAACAGTCTTCCATTCAACTCACATGTAGCAGTAACAATACTCAGACCAGAAGTAAAACCTTTTCAAGGAGACCTCCCTCTTATTCAGTATGCAAAAGAAACAATGAGTGGTCATAAAGGCCAATGCAAGAAGTAACATGGCCTAAGTTTTGATGACTGTAGACCACCATTCAGGCTTAGCCCCTGAGTTAGGACTCAGTGCCGGGCTGTAAAATAAACTTGGTCTGCCTTTTTTCTTTCAACTGATATTGAGAATTACCTTTACATTACCTTTTTTGAGACTGACCTTTTAAGCTTTGTTTATGTCAGATGATCAAAAACATTTTCAATCACATACATGTAAATGCATGAAGAAATTTGGAAAATCAATTGTCTCGAGTGACTAAAACAATGAGTGGTCATAAAGGCCAATGCAAGAAGTAACATGGCCTAAGTTTTGATGACTGTAGACCACCATTCAGACTTAGCCCCTGAGTTAGGACTCAGTGCTGGGCTGTAAAATAAACTTGGTCTGCCTTTTTTCTTTCAACTGATATTGAGAATTACCTTTACATCACCTTTTTTGAGACTGACCTTTTAAGCTTTGTTTATGTCAGATGATCAAAAACATTTTCAATCACATACATGTAAATGCATGATGAAATTTGGAAAATCAATTGTCTCGAGTGACATCACACGACCTGAAATAGAGTGATTTTCTTTAAACCGTGAAATAGTTACTAAGCTAACAGGCACTATTAGACACCAATTCCATTGTTTTCTTTTGTTTATATTTTACTAATTTTGATTAATTGCTGGATACTGTTTCATGGTCTAAGTAAAATCACTCTAGGTCAGCCCAGACTGGATAGGTCTATAGGACAGATAAAGATTATGGGTCAATGCCCAGATATGTAGGGGCTGCTACCCTTACTATCACTTATACTTTGAAATTCAGGAGTGAGGACTACCCTTGGTGTTCCTTTTCTAGGGTACTGAAGAGGGATCAGTGTTGAAAAATTATTCCATGCATCTGGGAATGCTGCAGATTATGTAAATATTGTACCATTTGCCTTGCAGTGGAATATACTTTTGAAATATCAAATGCTAGAGAGGTCATGAGAATTAAGGATATCATCACTTAATATTTGAACAACTTCTCACTCCTGCTTCAATAAATGTATGAGGACAAGAAAGGAGAATTTGCATTTTGATATTGGGAATTAAAGGGTTAACCTCTTTTTCAGAGTGTAGCCAAGTGCAAAGATAATGAATATCAGTTATCTTTCACATTGCAATATAACTTATATATATATGAATTCTGAATGGTCTTGTATTTGGCCTCACTTTGAAAAAAAGGCTAAAGGTAACTCAGAAATGGCGATTGGGATCTGATCAATAATGAAAGATGATAAATATTTTTAAGCTTGGTACATCTTTTCTAAATTTGGATTGGTAACAAAATGTCATACAAGTCATTGCTACTAAAATACTGTGAATACAAAAATAGAAAAATTAAATAAGTAAAGGGGCTCTCTGATTAAGATAGATTGAATTTTAGTGGTTTTGCCACCTCCTACCCCTCACAAATTTGCCTCATAGCAACCAAATTGGTATAATGAAGACTATTTTGAACAAATAGGCTAGACTAAGATGAAAATTGGTTACATTCACATATAATTCTTTTGTTGGTCATAACTTTTATTTATTTGATGGCTCCTAAAAGAGCCGTTGGGTCCTGTATGAGTGCATTGTCTAACACCACAGTTAGATTTTCAATGTTTCTCTCAATGTTCTCTGTCCTGCGAAGTGGCATATCCAGTTGACTGGTATTTTGTCCTTATGCTATGATAAACAAGGGCAGGAAGTGGCCTGGTGTTGCCCCACCCCATGTAGCCACGTGTGGTTCATCTGTATGCAACAGTTCAAATCTGAAACAGACAATTTGTAAAAAGGTTATATAGTGTTTAAGTGTGACAAACAAAACGCGCGAAGACATACAAGTCACTGCAAGAAATCAAACCCATTCTCAAGTGATGCTTCTTTTCGCGCCAAAAAACATCGACTGGAATTGATTCGGGTCAAACAAGTCGCTCGCTATTCATGCAGGCTTTGCTGTCCAACTCGCATTCACTCCAATTCCGCACTCGCTCCCTATTTTCGTGTACCGAAGTATCCTAGAGCTCCTAAGCAACCCAATCGTTGCAGTGAAAAAATGAGCGACTTCGAGCAAGTCAACAGTGAACAAAATGCGAATCTACAAATTGTAAACAATTCCCCTCATGAAACAAGCTGCGACGTACCGGTACGTGTACTTCAGCAGCCGTCAAAATGAAAGTTTTTCATATCGGATTTATTTTTCTTCATCAATCGACCCTCATTCATGGCTTTAGACATAAAAGCAACAAATTCGGACTTTACATAGTCGTTTTCTGACACTCCACCGCGGCGGCGATAAGTTCCACCATCTTTGCTTCTCAACAAAGGGGCCACTCGAAGAAGCACTGCTCGGTTTGTTATGGCATCGTAGTCTTGGTGTTGGTGCAACTAACAATAGAGCCATCAAACACCATTTTTCCCGATGAACTGGTGACTTTCTGCAACAGCGAAATTCCAGTGATCCAACCAACAACTCCGCATTGCATCGTTCGCAGTGGCACCTGGCATAAATAACAACACAACAAAGATGGTCATAGACATCATTTCGCGCTGTAACTTAACTGAATGGACATCAGTTTGAATAATTCTACTAACCAAGAATCCACGCTTACAGTTCTTTCGTTATTTCTTCTCTAAATCGGCAGGAGTTACATGTAGGCCATCGAGATCTTTTTCTTCCCCGGAGTCATCATCACCGGCTTCGTGGTTCGTCTTGATATGGAGTTAGTTCGCTTTCTACGACTCCCCATTCTCTTTCCGAACCTTCGCTCATATCTATGCTTTCTGCAGAATCAGATAAATCGCTGAGTTCTGAATCACTGGACATTTTGCTGATGAGATCACTGGACATTTATAGACGAGAAAATAGCAGAATTATACCAGAAGTAAAATCATAGTACTCAGCAAACAAATCAAGTGACGTCACGAGCCGGGCTCTCGTCCTACACTCGTACCCAGACTCCGGGACATTTTTACTGGGAAAATTGGAGTTTTCCGACGCCCAAAACTATGGGAAATTTATTTTTTTTACGCATTTCAATTTCAGAACATTTTTTTATACATACCAAAGGACCAAAAACAACAAAAAAAATATTCATGTCATATACACTTTAAGTAGTTTTAAACTTTCAAGTAAACGTAGGATTAAAAAGCCAGGGAAATTAAAAAAAAAAAGATTGGGGTAACAAAAATGCCAAAATTTATCATAACATAGGTACGCATTGGGTGCATGAGTAGCCTGTTCCAGTCTCCGAGATAGTGGGGAACGCGCGAAGTAAAAAAAAAAATCGCGGGGGAATCCCTTTTTGTTTACTTCGCGCGTTCTCCACTATCTCGGAGCCTGGAACAGGCTAGTGTATGAGCTATTTTGAAAATTACCTAAGTGATATCAAATAGTAAACTAAAAGCAACAAAACAGCGGAAGTACAACAACAACAACAACAATTTATTCAGGTATTCCCATTTCTATACATGGTATTACCAGATAATAAAAATTACAAAAAAAGAAGTTCATTGTACATTACTGTATCAGGGTTAATTACAAATAAAATAAATAGAGGAAGTAACAGTATTGTGTATATAATATGGAATTATTTCTTATGTGTAGTTTTAAAACGTATCTTTATTTCTCTTATTCATTGCATTAAATATAAAAGCAGCCGTTGATCTACAAATAAAAGGATCGACACTGTTAAACAGAAACATACTTTTGCATGTATTATCTAAGTTTTTAAAGTGTCTATTTCTTTTATCTATTTCATCATAAAAGGTACTTCTGAGATTAGCGTATAATTCACAATGAAAAAGGAAATGTATTTCATTTTCAACAGAATCTGAATTGCAGTGAGTGCATATCCTTAAATTTTCTGGAGTTTTTGGTATTGAATATCTTCCAGTTTCTATTCTCAATTTGTGGTTCCCTATCTTAAATTTAGTAACAGCCTTCTTGTGTTTTTTTTTTTATATAATTAAGGAAAACAGAATGTTTTGTATCATTTTTGAAAATTGTATAAAATTTGAGTTTTTTATTTGAATTCAATAGGTTGATTTGGTGATTCATGAGACTGGTCTTAATATTCTGTTTTGCTTGTGAAAGTATATTGGAAGGGTTATCAAAGTCTAAATAAGAAATATCAATGTCGTGTTTTGTACAAAGGTAGTTTACCTTATTTATTAAACCTGTTTGCAAAGAATCTGCCATTTCTTTAGAGATGTTTAAACAGAGTTTTGCGATGCTATCATCTGGCTGATTTTCTAAATGTATCCAAAATTTAAGAATATTAAGTTCAATGTGAGATTTTAAAGGTAATCTACCAAGTTCGTTTCTGGATGCTGCATTTGGGGATATTTTGTTTACACCCAAATACATTTTACAAAAATACACGTGCGTTCTTTCAATTATGTCTTTTTCCCAGGATTTATAATCATTATTATCACAGATACCCCATATTTCAGAACAATATAATAAGATAGGAAGAAATAAGGTGTCAAAAAGTTTATTATTGATATCAATTGGTAAACTAGAG
The DNA here is from genome assembly GCA_024195265.1 of Dendrophyllia cribrosa. Lineage (NCBI taxonomy): Eukaryota > Metazoa > Cnidaria > Anthozoa > Scleractinia > Dendrophylliidae > Dendrophyllia > Dendrophyllia cribrosa. The sequence goes on along the minus strand of JAJLRJ010000003.1, from coordinate 43,875,132 downwards.
AAGTCAAGATTACGTCTTGTTGCAAAGATATATCTTCTTGTTTTTTCTTTTAATGTTCCTTTATTATTGTTAAAGCTTCCATTTGCAGAAACATTTACTCCCAGGTAATAAAATTAATCAATAAAATTAAAGCTATGCTTATCAGCTGTTGATTTTCTATTTTTCTTTTGAAAGATAACAATTTTTGTTTTCTTTGGATTAATATTAAGAATCCATTCTTGACAATATTTTGAAAGTTTATTAATAGCATTTTGTAAACCTTCAGCTGAATGAGAAATCAATAATAAATCATCAGCATAAAGTAAGCAATTAAGGCGAGAGCCATCCGGCAATAAAATGGGATCTGTGTCACTATTATTAAGCATATGAGGTAAATCGTTTAAGTATAGGTTAAAGAGCATCGGTGAAAGTATACAGCCTTGTCTTGTCTTATGTAAATTCGCACAAAAAAACCCGCATGTAGGTGTACTTTTTTCAAAGCCTCCGGTCCGCCCCTACCAAAAACAAAATACTGAGATCACCAACTGGGACCAAAACTCTATTGAGGTGAAAAATGCAAAGTTTACTTATGTTTTCTAGCCTAGAGGGTTAGGTATGAAAATAGGTGGGAACAAAATCACACGTTTTGGCCAGCTTTTTTCACGGGATTTCCGGAGTTAATGACAAAACTACGGCCCCAGTGAAATGAGCAACCTGTTTCAGTAATCAGTGTAATGTCAACCAGAAAAGTCTTTCACAGATATTTGATGCATCCAAAATGAAGGTTTATTATTTCCTGGTAATTTGCATCTAGTCAACTTTTATAAACGACAAAAGAAACGTGGAAAAGAAACGACAAAAGAAACGTGGAAAAGGTTCCTTTAGCCTGGAAGGCGCAAACTAATTAAATTGAATTGTTTTCAACTCCAAACCACAAGCTAATTGAATTAGTGACACGAATATTCTTTAGACTAACATTTTGAAATATACTATAGAAGCAAAGACCGATACAACGTAGATACAACTTTAAAAGGTGTACTATATTTCGGCTGGCCAAACCAGCCTTCTTAAGGTACAATGAGATAAAATTTACATTGGCTTTTTATATATAGTTGACATGTATACGTAACAACGGAAATACGTGGGGCTACGCCAGCCCTAGAAAAATAACAATGATAGACAGAAATAAAAATAGCTGATAATGAAAAATATACAGAAAACAATGAAAGGAAACTAATACAAAAGTGAATAATTAGTTTATTTCTTCGCGAATGTTGAAGCCGTGAGGAACAAGTGTTCTGCCTTTTGAAATTAAAAAAGCTTCTTTGGCCTTACGTATTGAGTCTCGATTAGAGAAAAGTTTTTCAATGGGGATTAGTTGCATGTAATTAGCAGTGTGATTAGGAGAGGAGAGAAAATGTTCGGCGGCTGTAGTAAGTTTAGACTTGGTGTTAGGATTATCTATAGTTCGGCGATGTTCATTAAATCTGTCTTTTAAGCGTCATTTAGTCTCTCCAATATATTGCAAACTGCAGCGGTTACATTGAATCATGTAGATTAAATTTTTGGTGTCACAGGTCAGTTTAGATTTGATAGTACGCGTTTCACCGGTAGAGAAGAAAGTATAGTTAGTAAGCCCGTCAGAAATATAGGGACAAATAGCGCAGTTCTTTCGACAACGGAAAGAACCACAAGGGAGTTGGGGATGGGGGTTAGTAGAGTTAGACGGGAGTTTAGCTGAAACTAGTATGTCACGGAGATTAGGGCAGCGTCTGAAGGCTACAAAAGGCAAATGTTTAAAAGCTTTTTTACAACGTTCAGAAGTGAGTAGTAAAATATGTTTTTTAATTATGTTAGAGATGCGAGGGAGTGAAGGATTGAAAGTCATAATAAAAGGTATACGTTTGGGTTTGTTGGTGTCTTTGGCTTGTAAAGTAAGTCTGCGGGGAATGCCAGCAGCGCGCTGTATTTGTCTGGTTAGGAAGTTGCGGTTGTAGCCTCGTTTAAGCAGGTATGTAGTTAACTCAGTAGAACGAGCTTTGAATGTTTCGTCGGTAGAACAGATACGTCGTAAACCGAGGGCTAGACTGAAAGGAATGGCTTTTTTAGTATGTAAGGGATCGGACAAGATGAAAAAAGTAGATGTTGGTGTTTGTCTGTAGGTTTGGTGTAAAGGTCAGTACAAATGTTACCGTTGTTAAAGGAGACATTAACGTCAAGGAAAGGTATGTTAGTATAGGAGTGTGAGCTGGTGAATTTAATGGTAGGGCGAATGTTGTTAAGATAATCGATGAAAATTTTTAGGTTATCTAAACCTTCAGTCCAGATCATAAAAATATCATCGATATATCGTAGCCAAGTGAGAATGAAATTGGGCTTTTTCGAGAGCATTGGCTTCGAAATAACCGAGAAAAAGATTAGCAAAAGAGAGGGCCATCCTGGTACCCATGGCTGTGCCGTAAATTTGGAGGTAGTGGTTATCATTAAAAGAAAAATTATTCATGGTTAGAATCATGCGAATAAGGTCATAGAGTGTGCTAGTAGGAATGGTAGTATGAGAGCCAGTGGGTAAAAAATGATCACAAGCATTAATACTTTCATTATGTGGGATGTTAGTGTATAATGATGAAACGTCGAGTGTAACTAACAATGAATTAGCGGGTAAATTACCGATGGTTTGGAATTTGTTAAGGAAGTCGTTAGTGTCCTTGACAAAAGAAGGTAGTTTATGAACTAAAGGTTGAAGGTGATGGTCAACGAAATGTGATATGCGTTCAGTAGGATGGCTGTTAGATGATACAATGGGACGTCCTGGGTTACCTGGTTTGTGTATTTTAGGGAGAATGTAAAAGCGTCCTGGTTTAACGTCAGTTTGTATAAGGTATTGTTTGAGCCACCTGTTTCTATTTTTAATTGCTTTTATAAAGAAGGCTACCACAAGGAAACCAGCGATTCGTCGGAACCTTATAAATACGTAATTTAAAGATTAATATTAGTGTAGTGTGGGTTGGGGGTTGGCGGCGTGATGCTTCCGTGACGTTGCTTTGGTGGCGTTACTGATTACGTCATTCCTGAAAACCGGAAGTCAACTAGGTACAGTGTTGACCGAGAGAAAAGCGGAAGCCCGGGGTGGGTGACGCGACAGAACTTTAAAAACCGGCTCGTCGTAAAGCGACGACCCGGTTTATAATGAGCTAAAATATGCGTGCTTAAATTTGCATTCACTAATGTGACACCAAAAAAAAAAAGAAAAAAAAGAAAAACGGAGGGCAAACCTTAACTCAAGCCGCCCTGCGCATGAGTAACAACTGTTTTCAACTCAAAACCACAAGCTGACCACGAACATTCTTGAGGTTAACATTAGCATTTGGAACCATACACCTTTTCCCGTAAATTTTAACCAGAAAAGTATTAAATCAGAAACTTAGCGCATCCAAAATGAATTTTGGTTGTTTCCTAGTAAATTGTAACTAATATTTTTTAAACAGGCATTTATTATCTCCACAAAAAATTGTGCAGATGAAACACAAACTAATTAAATTAAATTGTTTTAACTTCAAACTGCTAATAGTAAAACACTCATCCTCTTTCCAGAAACAATTGAGAAACATCTGACCTTCATTCCAGACAGAAAATACGAATCACATTACCGCAACATATTAATTAATTACATTACGTTTTATCGAAAAAATGTTGAATTCCACACGTACCAGTTTCTATAAGGACAAAGTTCAACATTTGCACATGCCAACAGCGTGACTGCTCATACAAAATACAGTCGCTACTCGCTTATAGTAATCGCTTGTAGCATACAATTAATAACCTACACATCTACTCACATCTAATTCAAAGAAAAATAAACGTTTTAAATATTGTAAATTGTATATTAATTGCATTATGTTTTCTCCAAAACACGGTGAACTCTATGCATCACGGACAATTTCTCTAAGGACAAAGTTCAACATTTTCACGTGCAGACAGCGTGACTGCCCATACAAACCGGGGCTCGAAACATGATGACACATCTAATCCAAAGAAAGACAAGACGCTGTGGGAGCGTATACTTGGGCGTCATTGTATTAGGCGTATTGGGTTAGGGTTAGAAATTGAAAATGTGCATGCACGTCAGTTCAGGGTTTAATGATAGGGAGTACTGAGTGTTGGGATAGTCTTGTATGTCGTCAGTGACTGTTGGTGCACATTTTTAAAGTGGAACACGTGAAGTGCGGTTGCGCCTGTAGAGTTTGGAAAAGCTTTTTGTAATTTGGCGAGCAAAATTGCAAGGAAAACAGAGAATTCGTGGAAGTGCATAGTCTGTATTCAGGTTTCAAATTACTCTTTTGACACTTTTTCCTGACAACTGCAACAAACTTAAAAAAGCTAAATTTGTTTTCTGCTACATACCTTTCCCCGCTGTCTGACTTCGATTATAATAGTTAGTTTCATTCAAGATTTATCTTCACAATTGGTAAACATGAAGTTCAGAAAGAATTTTACACATGAATTTTGCGTGACTTATGCTCTGGCACTTGGGGCCACTTGTTTACATAATTTTGTTCGCTTTCTGTCAGAAAACTCACTCCATTCGAAATTTTTCCATAGCCGTTCGCAGCCAGCCGTTCGAAATTTCTGTTCTGTTCAGCCGTTCACAGCGAGCCGTTGAAAATAACTCTTTAGCCGTTCAAATGAAATTCGATCTGTTAGCAGATCTCGTTGCCTAGCACGTGATCAAAATCTACCGTGAAGAAACTATACTTTCTCACTCTATTTCAAGCACACCTATTAACCGCAGTCCAGACCGCAGTCCAGACCATTCTTCCATTCTTGCATAGAAGCACACTACAGGTTGTATTTCCGAATAAATGTCCTTGATATTGCCACGTTAGCAAGCCAGTCGGGAATAGAGTACAGTTCCCTACCAACAGATTTTCAAAACTTTACACTTTTAGTGTTTGAGACAAGAATCGCGACGATTCAAGATGGCTGATTTTCAATTCATGCCAAGTGCCCTTGTTTCACCCTCGAGTAATACCATTTTAGAAGCAAGAATTTGATTGGCTGACATAGTACAAGGTGTACATACTAAAAGCAATTTGATTGGTGTGACATAACCCAAGACAAACATACATACATACACGCACGCATACATACATGCAAACATAGAAACATCACAAACCAATCGTTGCGCCAGCTAAAGAGCTATTTTTTTTCCAAAATAGCTCAATAAAAGGATACTTTAAGTAGATTAAAACTGTAAAACAATCTGCAAGAAGTTTTAAACTTTCAAGTAAATCTTGTCAAACGAGATTGTAATGGAAATGCCAAATGACGTATTAAACAAATTCCAGATAAATGTATGGTAAAAAGTAAAATAGTTTGGTGGTTAGCAGTTAAATGATTTTAAGGTATAAACTTTTAAAGTTGGCGCCGGAACCTTAAATTTGCCACCATAAATATAGAGTCACCTCATGCTACGAAAAAAATACTACAAATATGCCCTGGCCTAATGGGCTGTTTGGTTGGTAAAATTTTTTAAAAGGGAATTTGTTTCTTGACTTACCCGACCTAACCATGGAGCACATATCGACAAAACAGCCAACTGCATCTCTCTCCTTCTCAAAAGCGTTCAGCTCATCAATGCGCATATCAAGAAATAACCTCATCTGGCCTGAAACAGTTTCCATACTGGACTCAGCACTCTCTTCAACTTCAGTTAGTAAAGAATACAACTTCAAGAAACTGTCATGGTTCTTCTCAACAATTCGTAGTGTAATCACATCAATCTCGGCATTCCTCAGACGCAGTCCTACATCTTTCAGAAGTCTGGACGCAATTACTAGTAAATCCAAGCCGTCTTCAGGTAGATTGGCTTTTTGCTGATTTTGACCGCCTAAACAGTAATTGAGGAAAACGGAAATATGTCACGACTTAATAATGCAGGTCTATTACTGAGCGTCAAGTAACAAGTAACACTCAGAAAATAGGAATAAACCGCGGAGTGGCCAAAAAAATAGGAAATATCACACCAAAATAGGAACAAAATAGGAAGCTTTCGTTAAGTTATATGCTTTTAACACACCCAACAGCAACTCTGTTTCAAAATCTCTTGCACACCACCAAACGTGCTGAGAAAGACTGGCCGCGAGTTTCAGAAGAAACTCATTTACACGGCCTCGAACCGGTATTTTTTCAAACAACCAGTTTTGGTCAGGGTAAGCTGCAAAAATATTGGAAATTATAGAACATAATTAAGATTTATAGGACTTTACAGTGGCAGATCTAGGGGAACGTTTTCGGGTCCCCACCTTATAAACAGGTCGGCATCTGCCACTGCTTTATAGGGCAGGGCTAAAAAAAAATAGGATTTTATAGGAATCTAGGAAGAATATTTTCGTGCACCATTAATTCCTCATAAAATAGGAAAAATAAGAAGAAAATAGGAAGCAGTCCAAAACAGAAAGGAAAAAATAGGATCGTGACGCCCTGCATGATATTATTTCTCTGAGAATTTGTATTTGATTCTTTGGTTATGAAGTGAGGTTACATTGCGTACATGCAGTTTATAACAAGCAACTGTTAGCAGTTGGAGTTTAAAATGTTCCTGCAATCTCGCAAAGAATACCACCATCAATAAAATGACCACTTTTTTGGTGGGCATCGTTCTCTTGTCCAATTTACTTAAAATTTGCTGATCAGTCTCCAGTACATATGATGTACTGTTAAATAAATTTAAGTTTACCAACATTTTCAGACAAACCTCCTTCGTTTGGATAGTTCAGATAGTTAGGATAGTTAAACTTTGGAACAATTTACCAAGGGACATAGTGGAAGCTGAAAGCTTCCAGTTATTTAAATCAAAGCTCAAATTGCACCTGAATTAATTGTTAATAATTTTTAATTTTTAATAATTTTTTAATTTTATTTCAGGGAGTTTTCATGTAGATATTACATGTATGTTTGCATCTTGAATAATGTATGTATGTATGTATGTATGTATGTATGTATGTATGTGTGTGTGTATGTATGTATGTATGTTTGTATGTATGTATGTATGTTTGTATGTATGTATGTATATGTTTGTTGGATGTTTACACAAGTTGTACAAATATATGTACATATATTTTGTAATCATAGCTGACTTTTCCTGTATAGTAATGTTTCATCACTTTAAAGGGACACTGTCACCTATTTTTAGTATCACTTTGAAAAGCCAAAAAAACATATTTGTTTCAATGGAAACCTTAAAATAATGGTCCAGTTTTGTTAACAAATACTCTATTAGTGCACAGAAACTAGTATTCGTTATCTTTGGCTGCGGATGGCCAGGATGGAAATGGATTGCAACTTGAAAAAAAAATTGGCCAATTTTTTCAAGTTCCTCCCAAGAGTCGTGGAAAAATCGCAGAAAAACCTATTATGGTTTGTTCTTCCTTGAAGAAATCACTTAATATTATCTCCTTGGTGTTCTAAAAGCAATTTTATGTTTGAGCAAGGGTACTTTCTCATATCTTTAGTGTATTTTGACCAAAACACAGCAACATCTGCGTGACAATGCCCCTTTAACTTGATATGCGCACAACTTATGTAAACATCCTTCAAGCTGAAGTATCCGAAACATGTCTTTAGCTGACTAAAAACTAAACAATTCAAAATGTTTATTATTGTACCGAAGTACATGAAGTATTTAGCCATTGGCTTCCAAGATAGAATGTGTTGCAACTTTTCACTGTGGGTAGGTTCTTTATCGTCTCTTCCTTTAGGCCAACATCGTTTTAACAAGAGAGCAAACAATTTCCTAACACCAGAGCCTTGCCAGTCATCTGTACCAGATGATTCCAGTCTTAAACTTAATGATGCCATGTGTTCCTCCTTTATTCCGACCTGGACCAAAGCGTAGAAATATATATTATTTTAGATTCAACATTCAACTATCTTAAACCAACCACCCCCTCGCAACATTTTGTTCACTGCAGACCATAACCGACCCGTGTTACCTAATGTAAGGTCAAACATGGTTTCAAATAACTGTTAAGATTACGCTGGCTGTACCCCACACATTTTCTCAGTTCAGATGATCGCGTCATTGGGCGGTGACCCACACCTTCTAAAACTAAACTTGTAAGAGACGCGCATCACTGTTCAAAAAAAAATGGGTACAGACTACTGGTGCCTAGTTTCATAGACTGTCCTGTTAAGGTGGCTCCAGGTAGTTATTTTTGGGTCACACTTTTCTTTTTGAATGCGCTTATACATAATCTTTCTTTAGCTCAATGAATCTGAAAAAAAGTCTTTCCCTTGGCTTTTACACTATATATTGTGATAATAATAATTGACTTCGCAATGAAACGAATTTAGCAGCATACCTCGACGAGATGGTCTACGGCCTCAAAAGCAGCAGACATGAAACATTCACGAATTTCCTGATGGTAGGTGCTGAGATCCAGCTCGCAAAACAACTCCATGACGCGCGCTTGGTCTATCTGGTTAAAATAGGAATACCAGAATTGAGTATGTTAAGTAGGTGTTTTGTTAACTAATTAGTTACAACTCTGAAAGTCACTAATAATCAAATAGAATATGCTAAGAAAATGATCAGAGTCGTAGTTTGAAGAATCAATTGTCCAGGTTCAGGTAAATCGAGGATAATCGGACTAACCGTGTTTACATGTAGGTGAGCTACTTAATATGCCACAGTAACAGTCGGTGTCGATTCTGTTCTTCTCGTTTGGCTCCTTAGGGAATGACGTCTAATTCCAATTAGACATTAGATATATAAATGATAATAACTCTTTTTTGTGATATTATGGTAATTTTAACGTGCTTTAAGGTAGTTTTATTATATAAAGTTTAAATGTAGGTTTATTTCTTGGTCACAAAAAAAGCCGCGCCTGAGATTGTAAATGAAGTATTATTGCTGCGGAACGAGCGCAGCGAGTGAGCAGCAACATAATCAGGATTTAAGAGAAATATATGAGAAAAAAATATAAGCTACGAAAAATCTCGAATTGATCGCTTTTTACCAGAATTCACTGCGCCACGAACACATTTTGGGCCAGAATGCACTGCGCCACGAACAATAGCCTCGCTTGCTGCTTCAAGCTGTTGGCTGCGAGATTTGTAATATTTTGGTCCAACATGTCACAGTCGAAATCGGAACTGAAGTGTCGAAGACTACCGCGAGTTGAGCGAGGACTGTGAGGCATGGCGATAGGACCGTTGGATAGCAAAGATTTTCGAAGATTGTACGGAATAAAAGACAAATTTATTTTGAAATCACTCCGACAGCGGTCGATGAGACTGAACTGAGCTGAGCGCGTGGGGACGCAAAACCTGAGCTGAGCGCGTGGAGACGCGAACACGATACGGCTAGCTAGTAACCCAACATACTCACTATCAATAATTAACCTAAATTTTCACACCTTCCTCGTGGTGAACGCGTCCTTTGCTCAACAATGTTCTACAGACATTGCAAGAACTTGATGCGTGAATTACAAAACAAAATTAGTCTTAATACTAAAAGTAATCACAGATTAAAGTGCGTCGATCTCCTCAGGTACCTCGTTGTGACATGGTATTCGCGTTTCAGGCATGTTTCTGGTTCAAAACACGCGCTAAGCATGCGGGATACTATCGTGACGTTTCAAGATGGCGAAGATTTGGTTTCTCGATTCGTTCCGCCTAGACGACGCGCTAAGCATGCTGGATACTATCGTGACGTTTCAAGATGGCGAAGATTTGGTTTCTCGATTCGTTCCGCCTAGACGACGCGCTAAGCATGCTGGATACTATTGTGACGTTTCAAGGTGGCACAGATTTGGTACCGACACTTTTCTCGATTCGTTCCGCCTAGCCGACAAGATTAGGAAGCGTCTCCTTCGTCGACGCAATCAGCTGGAGTTTTCGTCGATTCATCCCGTTTACATTTGCTTTGCTTCTGTAATACCAGCGAGACGATAAAACAGCATTATTACAACAAATTTACCGCAGCAATTACTATCTTTTGGATACACTAGTTTTGTACTTGCAAATGGTTTGAAGTCAGGAGTATCATGCAGCAGTCTGTCGAGTGCTATCGTCTTGGTTAGTGTAGTTCTGAAAAGAACTGTTGTTGTTGCCAGTGACTGATCTTTTGCCAACCTGAGCGCAAATCATCTTCAAAGTCATGCCATGAACTGTTTATAGTCAGTTGGTGGTACATTGTAATAAAATCTCTGGCTGTTGCTATCATTGATCAGTTGACTTTATAGGCTGTCGAGCGAGACTCAAGTCAGAGATTGGTCTGTTTCGATCCGTGTATTGTAATGAAATTTTCGTCGTTTTTTTGTTAGTCGAATTTGTCAGTGAGTTCAGTTCAAATTATTTGAAACAATGGCTGCGGCCGCACTTGGTGAGTTAACTGTGTTATTTTTTGAGAAACCCGGTTAAAATTTCAAAATAAAATAACTCGATGAAAAGGTGTTTGTAACGAAATAACCGAGTTTATTTTTCTGAGCTGCCGCACTTTAGAAGGTTGAACTTTGAACATAAGAGATCATGTTATCATTTGCTATATTCTTTATTTTTTTTTTTGTGACATTGTTAAGGTTTTATTCATCTTATGGGAACGGGGAACGGAATAAGACTGCCAAAGCATCCGCCGGGCAGCAACCACGACGCGAAGGCAGCGAGGGAGGCACAAAACAATAGGATTAATGAGCGAAAACAATGCCTCTGCACGTGCATTTTACATTTTTGTATTTCCTGCGAAACAACATCGTCAAATGATCAAATTATAAGTTTTGTGGAGAACGTAAACACACGACGGTTTTCCTTTCTCTATTTGAAATAGAAAGTCGTCCCTACGAATTCAACAGGGAGCCAAAAATTACCGTGTAAGCGAAGATGATTGACAGATCGGGAAAGTTAACCTGCATTTTAAAACTACCTAGCGAGGTGGTTTGAAAAAACCTAACTCGGTTAAAAAAATATATTGTTATTTAATTAATTTCCATGGGAACCGCTAACACGATTTAAATTCGGCGGTGACCGCCAAAAATAAGCGGCCGCATCAGGAATTTTGTTAAACCAGTTAAGTTTCATTAATTAATTGGAAATAACCCGGCTAACTACTCTAGTGCGGCCGCAGCCAATAACTTCAACGTGAAAACGATGCGCAATAGATTTGTTAAACAAATAAAACATTTACCCAGTAAATGCGACTTTTAAGGGCATCCCTTACACCACGCTCCCAGAAGAGTTGAAATTCCCCGTCTTCAATCATCACAGATAGCAAGGTTGACCAAACCTTTGAATAAAAACAAAGGTGAATTGTTTTTCAACACTATCGAATATTAATTATTCCTTTTGTTTGCTGAACTGACTGACAGACAACTGAAATAATTATCTCACTTCCGTCCGCCAAACTGGCTGACTGGCTGATCATGACTGACTGGCTCACTACCGGCTAACGGTTGATTCATCATGTCACTGACTAACTGATGTGCCCCAAGAAACTGACTGTCTGACTGATTGTCAGACCAATTGTGTAATGAACTGCTAGACAGACTGCCTCGCTGACAACGCATTTATTGCAAAACTGGCTGACCCAAGGCCGTGAAGTTTAATACCTGAATGGCCAAATAACGTATGGGCGATCTAAGAGGCCCCCAAAAAATAATAACAACAATGCACTGAAGAACTATGCACGGAGGGGACAAGGGACAAACTCAGCTATTGTCCCAGCAACTAACTGACCAAAAGGATTTTACTACTGAACGGGTAAAAACAGATAAAATTAAATTAAAAAATAATGAAAACTGATGAATTAAAAATTCGTAAATCCTCTGATATTGTTACTAGTTGATTAATCCATTTAATTTTCATCAGTTTTCATCAGTTTTAAAAGCAGCCGAAAAAAATTAAACAGCCAAGAAGAACAGTATATATTGTACCTGAAATTCGTCTTGACGCAATTCCTCTGATGCATAGAGCGAGTTCCTATTAAATTGTTTCTCCAAACAACCACGTAAAGACTCGAACGCTCCTTGGAAGATGTCTGTGCAATTTTGTGTTTCTTTGAATGGCTTTGAAGCAGACTCATCCAGGGAAAAAGCGCGTTTGGCACACAGGAGGCTTTTAGCCAGAAGTTGAAAAATACCAGAGAGAACCAAAATTCTCTTTTGAATGACTTCTACGTGTGCTGTGAGTAAATGGTTCAAAAGATGCGAGGCAGCCTGAGCAAGAGATATCATTTGCTCGTACTTAAACTCGTCCATCCTAAAAGAGAAGGTCAATAATTAACTGTGCAGTTCACATTTAACTTGTACTTTAATGTTGTTACTTTTTGGTTGTCCTAATTCAATGCAGATGCAAAAGACCATTGTTGGGTACCACTTGCCTTGTATTACTGTGTTTAACCCTACGTGTATAAATAACATTTATAAAATTTTGTTTTGTATTGTTTTAGACGGACATAATCGGGAATGCTTCTTGGCACTACTGCAGGACTCTGAAGTTGAACGCTACTGTGTTCAACGGCCAAATAAGAGAAATTAAACGAGAGAGCTCACGTTTTGTCTATCACGACAGGAAATCCTTATGCAAGTCCTTAGTAAATCAAGCTGGTATTACAACATTAATAAACGGTTTTTATAGCAATTAATAGTGAACATGCGCCTTCATGTATTTCCGAGTTGTTACAATTAAGACGTTGTCAGGATAATTTACGAGGTAGTGATAATCTTGCCCTACCAAAGGTGAAATCGATTACATAAGGTCATAGAGACTATGCAGGAGCAAAGCTATGAAACGCTCAACAAAACTATCTAAGAGAGATTCATTCATTCAATTATTCATTCATTTATTTTGCCATTAACCACATAAAAAAAATATATATAGTAATAATAATACAATACACTAGAAATTTATAATAACTTAAAGACGATAAACTACAAAATGTTTAAGGTGGTATTGACAAGGAAGCCTATATAGAAGCCGGGGGCTTATGAACTATAGGCTTCCTGACAATATAGGGTACATCATACGAATTATGGGGACAGCATGAAATATAAAATGAATTATTTTAAAAAGAAAAGGAAAGAAGAAGTATGTAGCTCAACAAAGAGTATTTTTGACTAAGAAAGAAGGAATACATGTACATGTAGTATGTGCAGTTTTAGCAAAATTTATTAAAGCTAAGTGATATCTGCCTTGAAAAAAAAAATTGTGCAGAGGGTTATCACTGGCAAAAAAATCCTGCATAGAAGAAGTATGTAGCTCAACAAAGAGTATTTTTGACTAGGAAAGAAGGAATTTTTTAAGTCTTTTGACAAACAAACGGATGCTTTCACTGTTTTGAATTTCATGACTTAACGAGTTAAAAAACTTATGCCCCATTCACACCAACGGTTAAACATGTTTAAATGTTGTTTAGTTTAACTACGTTTTTAGCCTCTATCTTGAACGTTTTGAAATGTATATGACTCAAACTACCTGGAATGGTAATAAAGTCAATAAAGTTTCTTTTAGTAAAGATTTCACTACAAATATTACGGGAGGTTAGGAGGTATTTTTCTAAACCTGTTTTAAACTAAACAACATTTAAACATGTTTAAGCGTTGGTGTGAATGGGGCATTAGGTCCTTGAAACCGAATTGAGAAGTTTCGAATATTAGTTCGACAGGGAGGTATGTAAAAAAGGTTGCAATTTCTAGTATAATGCGAATGTAACTGGCTTGCAAGAGTAAACATATCACGAAAATAATTAGGAAGTAAACCTCTTTTAAATAAATACATAAATTTACCTATCTGATATAAATAAATGTCAGAGTACAATTTCAAAATCTTCTGTTCTTTGAAAAGAACTTCAGTGTGAGAATCGAAAGAAACTTTAGATATTATTCTTAATTATCTTTTTTTTGCAGAATAATAACGCGATTTAAGTTACTCTGATATGTCGATCCCCACACTGAAACACAATATATTAAGTAAGGGTAAATTAGACTATAGTACAAACAGTGTAAGGAAGTTTTGGGAAGGCAAAAACTTGACTTAAAAATAATGCCTATAGATTTTGATATTTTTCTAGAGACGCTAAGAATGTGCGGCTTCCATGACAAATGCTTATCAAGGATAACACCTAAAAATACTGTTTCTTAATTTCACACATTCAATCTTATTGTTGTCAATTTGAATAGATAGATCAAGTGTTTGCCTCCTTTGGCGTGGTCTAAAAACCTTAAAATTCGATTTTTTAAAGTTAATTGACAGCTTATTAGCTCGACATCACTGTGTTAATTTACACATTTCAGAATTTAGGGTTTCAGAAAGTAAATTATAATCTTTGAGAAAAAAATATGTTTGTGTCATCAGCAAAAAGAATAAAGTCCACCACCTTTGACACATTGCACAGATCATTTATATAGAGGCAGAAAGAGGAGGGGGCCTAGTATAGAGCCCTGAGGCACCCCACACTTTATTTGGCAAGACTCCGAACAGATACCATTAAATTCCACATATTGTTGTCTATCCCTTAGATAGCTTTCAAACCATCTAAGTGCAGTGCCTCGAACACCATAATGCTCTAGTTATTGGGCTACCCCCCGCAGGGGGAGACCAGTCTAGGTTTACGTCGAATTTCTCCTGTGTCAAAATTGCAATTATGACACTCCCCTCTTATAAAACCACCATTATGATAGGCCCCCTACCATGTGCTCGGTGTCTCCAAGAAGAACTAAACATAACTTACACTGGAACGTTTCTCCTCAGCTCTCGGTAAGTTCAATCTCAATCCTTTTTCGCAGTTACTGGATGTTTTTTAGAAAGTATTTTGTTGTAATACAACGAACGAAGCCTGATCATTTCGCTCACTCTCGGCACAGCACTTGCGCTTTTGAAGCGGAAACTATAAAATTCAAATATCGTGTTCAAATGAATTTCTCTTCTTTTATTTGTTTGCCTTTCATGAATTTTTATTTCGTCAGGTTAAAGGGACAGAACAGCCAACAGAAACTTCAGCTGCGAAAAATTCACCACCGTTATAAGATGTAAACTGCACGTGTCTTGTGCAGTGATCCATTTCTCGTTGTCAAACAATCGCGTTGCTGAAAAAGACGAGAAGATTTGAAGATTTTCCACCGAAAGGACTACTAGCTATGCTGTACTATTTCTGAGAAACCAGTCAACACGATTTTCGCTTGCGCTAGTGAATGTTTCTCGGGCGAAAATAACCTTAAAGCGATCACTTTTTCATTTAATTTTCTTTTCTATGTTACGGATATAGAGGAATAAATCGTTGTGTCTGATTGCGAGATGTTTTATGAAATGGTCACGTTGCGTTACTGAAAGGTTTTATTATGCAAGTGGGAAAATTTTTACCACAACTGAAAAATTATATTTGATTCAAAGGGCTAAATTTGTTTTTCTCCTCCTGAATTATCAATTCTGTCGTTAACTTTGATTAAATTGATAAGTTTTATGCATTTTTTTATGATAATGGCGGGAATACATCAAAACTTTCAATTCGAAAAGTTGTTTTGACCCCGGGTCCAGACCAGGCAAAATAAACAAAAGATTCACGGCTTTAAGTGTCGGAAACACAGACCAGTTAGAAAGATAAATTAAGCTAGATACTAGATACAAGATAACTAATAACAACCACCAGGAAATTGAGATATAGGCCTTTTTTTTCATCAAGAGCGGTAAGTATATTAAACTGAATAGGCTTCGATTTGTATAAATATACAGCTGTTTGATTAAACGTTGTCATTGATCGTTCTCATCCCTACGCGACCAGACCGAAAAGGATTATGGGGAGAAATCAATTCACATTCAATAGCTGCATATATTACCAAACACGTCTTGAGTTCGCCGAGCGGTTTCTATTTTGCCGAGATATGCCTCGAGCATACAGTGAAGACCTACGGTGGCGAGCGGTTTGGATGACACAAGTTCTCGGGATGAAAACTGAAGAGACAGCAATTTACTTGTCGATGTCTCCTCGCTCTATAAAGCGGTTTATCTCGAAGTTCAATATCCAGGGGAATGTGGCATCAATGCAAATTGGTCGACCATTTTACAGTTTATCAATGCACCCACACATTGAATTTGTTATAATGGAGGAAGTGTTAGAACACCCTGAGAAAACCCTAGCGGAAATAGCACATAACATTTATGACCAAACTGGTGATCAGTACTCCTTATCTGGAATATTTCGCTATTTGAAGCGCAACAATATCACAAGAAAGAAGGTATGGTCTTTGTTCATACGAAACATTTAATCGTACAGCTGTAGTCATGTGCTAACACCCGATAATTATTCAATTCATACAGTTGAGTAAAATTGCTCTGCAAAGGTCTGAGGAAGCACGCATTACATTTCGTTCAGACGCTTGTCTTTTGGAGCCAGACATGCTAGTTTTCCTGGACGAAAGTGGTTTTGTAAGTACGTCAGTGAATGTAAGATCTTGATTTTTTTCTTGTTATAGCCTTTCTTTATTAGTATGTTACAAGGGAATTTTTCGTTCTGTAGGATAAACGAATTTGTCGCACTCATGGCTACGCTCACATCGGGGCACGTGCAGAAAGGAGGTCTCTTTTTCAAAACTGGGGGCCACGAATTACAGCAATCCCTATTATTTGTACACAGGGTATTCTGGATATTGGCATGTATGAAGGGGCAGTAAATGCTGATTTGTTTGAAGATTTTATAAATAACAAGCTTTGCCCGAATTTACTACCATTCAATGGTATTAATCCAAGATCAGTTGTTATCATGGGTGAGTATTGATATTATGCACTTATAGTTCTAATACTAATACGTTATTTATTTAATGAATCTTATCATTACGATCATCAATTTGATTCTTTCAGATAATGCAGCAATTCATCACACACAAGCTGCAGTCAACTCTATTTTAGCAACAGGGGCTATATTGATGTTTTTACCACCATATAGTCCGGATTACATGCCATGTGAAGAGCTTTTTGCCCAAACGAAGAATTGGATACGCGAAAATGATGTTGTGTGGAGGTCATGTCCTGATCCTCAACTTATGGTGGAGGGATCTTTTCTTCAAGTAACAGATGATCAAATACGAAACTACATAATACATGCAGAATATTTGTAATTTACTCAAATATATGCTCTGAATAATCATACAGCATTTGATAGCATCTATAGCCTTGTCAACTCGGCAACTAGTTTTTCTTTTTGGGTGTTGTATTCCTCAGCTGTCAGAGCGTCATCATCCCTTAAGGCTTTAAGGTCTTTGAGCTGTTGTAAGAGTGCACTACGGGTCTTAATGTAAACAAAATAGAACCGACGTCAAATTAGTAACTAAGAATAAAATCGACAAGTAATTAGTTATAGAAAATAGAAACAAACGGACTGTTGTTGGGTGTTTGACTTCGAAAGTACCTTGTCATACCCTTCGTGTACCTGACTGGACATCGTTGCTGTTGATGATGACGCCTTTGCTTTTTTCGCCTTTCCAGTAAAAAAAAAGGAACATCAGGAGGATTGTCTTCGCTGTTATGGGTTTTGTTAACCTACAAACAAAAATAAATTGACTATTTGTTAAGCTCGATGCCACACGTACAACGATGCAATGTTTACAGTTGATTCCGTTTGCAACATTTGCTTTTCAAGCTTTCACAGTCATACATTTACTGTGTACTGAATTGAGAAGCTAATTATCAAAAACTATCGATGTATTTATAATACTGAAAATTTGTAGTCAGTTCGTTGGCACATAGTGAAAGCATGTTTTCTTTAGCTTGAAATGGATGTACGCAGATAAAGCAAATGAGCAGGCAAAAACTACAATAGAGAAAAAGAGGCTAAAAACTGTGTTAATAAAAAACAAATCACGAAATAAATGATCAATTTAAATGAATAAAATAAGAGAGAGTTATAATTTTGATAGTAATAAGTTGACTGAAAAAATAGCTCAACTAATTGAAACCATTATTAGTATGCTGCACGTGCGTATTGACACATTTGCCCGAGAAATTTGATGTACTCACAAGCATTCTTGCCCAACATCGTAGCTTGAATTCTGGAAGCTCATCTCCATGCTTTTCCCTTAATCTTGAGACATACATGTCATACGGGTCTTCTTCGTTGTCAGAAATGTTAACGGCTATTATATTAAAAGCCAAAAAATTCCGTCAAAAAATCAGCCCATCAAGCTTTGTCTAAGAAGTGACAAAATATTTGGAAAATACATACCTTTACGTTTATTCACGAGCATTTTAGTACTTTTAACTTCGTCTGGGTCAACCCACAAGGTCACAAGTCCCTTATTTGCCATTGAAAGTGCTTCAGCAAGTTGTACTGGAGTAGAAATGGTGAACTTTTTGTTCTTATCTCCAAAGTAACCCATTTGGAAGCTACTATCCGTAGCTGGTGACAGTTCATCTCGGCAGCGCTCCAGAAGATAGTCTTTTAACGACTGCACATTGTCAAAATTCGGAACGTCCTTCACGGAATACGCATCAAAGCGACTCTTGTTGTCTTTGCGTAACACGCGAAGACAAACGTGAGTTTTGTTCTCCATCATTGTAAACGCGATAGAGAATAATTAATCATGCATTTTAATTCACCCATACTCCCTTTCGGTCTGGTCGCGTAGGGATGAGACCGATCAATGACAACGTTTAATCAAACAGCTGTATACGGGTAGCCCAGTTTACGCTCATAAAGCGTCTAGTTTTGAAATTAGAATATGATGATCAACGGTGTCAAAGGCTTTAGACAAGTCTATATAAATACCAACTACCAGCTACTGTATCTATTTGTAATTTATATATTATGTAAACATCTTTGTAACTTTACGGTACGAATAAACGTTATTGTTGTTGTATTCCTTATTTTCAATAGCGGAAGAGATTTTGTCATACAAACAAGCTAGAGAATAAGCAGTGGAGTGATGTTTGCGAAAACCATACTGATTATCAGAGAGAATCTTAAAATCATTGAGAAACCTTAGAAAACTATTGTACATTACTCTCTCTAGAATTTTAGAGAATGCAGGTAAAACAGACACGGGTAAATATATCCTGTTCACCAGATTTAAATAAAGGAATAACTCGAGCAATTTTTAATTGATTTGGTACAATGCCAGAGGTGATGGATAAGTTAATTATGCTAGTAATAGGGAAAATTATTTTATCACTGATAATCTTAACTTTAATTAAGTGCATAGAAATGTTGTCATGACCTACAGCAGTACCTGAACGACAAGTACCACATATTTCAACAAGAGGCTACACTTAGCCTATACTCATGCGCAAGAGACTCTAAGACGCGCGATTGAAGTTACCAATTTTTCTGTGCTCGCTTTTAATATTTAATTTATTGATTCCGAGCAAATCCACACTCGTCTATAACTTTCCAAGCTGTGAATTATTTCTGTTACATTTGAAAAGACTACTTAAAAAAATAGGCAGTAGATGACATGCTGTAAAAAGAAATTTGATAATCAATATAAAGATTTAGTTTTCCTGTGTTACTTAATCGCATGCAACCAGTGTAAAATGGGTTATTCCAGAAAAAATCCCCCCCCCCCCCGACGGATGCAATATTTTTTTACCCCTCCCCCGCCCGGATTTCCCGGCCAGGCCGACCAACCCTCGCACCTTGATTTTTAACCCAGATACCCCCTCCTGCCCAGATGGCCATTAACTTTTTGTAGGCCCTAAATAAACAGGAAATCGCATTCAGGAGATCCGGGATTTTTTTAAAGATTTCAAATCTTTGGTGAGAATTGCTATGAATTGGTCAAACATTTTGTAAATAAACTTTGCGTGACGCATTCACTAAAATCTTTCCGTGATTTTAAGACCAAATCGAAATGAAATGTTTCCATAACTTAAAGCTGGTTCTTTAAAAAAATGCTTTGATTTTGCCATCTGTAATAAGTTTTTTCCAAGCTTCACAGTTTCTTCAAAGTGTTGTCGCAAATACACAATTTTGCTTTGTGCAAATTTTATGTCAAATGTAATTTGATATCAAGCTGTTTTTATAATCACTGAATCTAAAATATATTTTCTATAAAAGGTCAAAACTTTTGAATGAAACTCATATTTCCTTGAATGAAAATGTCTTCCTTTGATTAAAAGAGTCAAACACTTTTCAGAATTCAGTGATTTTCTGCTTCTGGAGGTTTTGGCGATATATTGTATCCTAATTACTGCGAGGAACCGGCTAGCGTCTGCGAAAATATAATAAACATCACAAAATAATTCAATTCAGCAACCTATTTTTATTATACTTTCTAAAATCGCCGACTTTTCCTGTGTAATAGAATGCCAATCTTATCCGGAAAAATGATTCGTATAATAATGCTTTCGCTAATAAAAAAAAAAACAGTTCTGAATGGTCAAAGGTACAGAAATGAAATGCTGGCGGCGTTTGAATCATGAGTTCGGATAGCTCATGGTCTGCTAACAAACACTTCGATTCACAGCTCGATTTTTCACTTAAACCTTTTTCCAAACCACGAAAATACCTAAAATAATATTTGAAAACAATACTTGGCCACATTTGGTGAAAGCTGTGCTTGGTAAAGCAGTAAAAATAACGAGAAAGCTCCGTTTACCTTTTCCACGAATCTAAAGCGCGCACGTACAAACAGAACTGCCTTGACAATCGAGTCGTCTAATCCGAAGCTATCAGAACTGTCTCATCGTACAGCAATCGGGTGAACTTGGCACAACTTCGCGCTTCGGAAAGTTACACAGGTGAGTACACGGAAAGTACACAGGTTACTTACACAGGTGACAGCATAGTGGTTACTAGTAACCTAGTAACCACAAAAAGCAATAAAGTCAGTAAAAATCTACATTAATATGACACGCATTCCCTAGTCCATAATCCACAGAAGTCCAGTCCCAAAGTCCAGATGTTTTATTAAATCTGATGGGTTGAAGTAACGACGCTGTTTTGCCGTGTGTTTCTATTGTTCTTTCTTGAAAAAAGTCTTGAAATTACTCACCACAGGCAGCGAGGACTGCTCCGATACAGACATTACAAAGAATCGGCAGTAAAACGGGAAATAAATTGCGAGTGCGAGAGATCGATCTTTGACATTTTTGCCTCGGAAGAACTCTGATTAAAAATAGCTCTTAGTTTTTTCAGAATCGCGACAAATTCGGCTTCAAGTTGTATGCTGTGTATAAAAGCAACGTTCACCTCTGTGGGAGAAATACAGGACTGACTTATACACCAATAAGACCAAATGACGGAAAATGTTTGTCATGCGCATGCGTATCAAACATTTGTTTTATACTTCAATGTACCATAAGAAAAGAAGCAATTTAAATTTTAAAAATTTAAACAAGATAAGAAGACGTCCGACATGGAGAATTCAGTCATCGTACCTGCAAACCACGTTACTATTGAATGTTTTATAAATGAAGGCTGTACCACAATGAAGCCAGTGATTGTTGTGAAGATAATATATACCTGACGTGAACATTACTGATGTGAGTAGGGTTGTAGGAGACGCTGTCGTGACACTTCAGTAACGATGTTTTGCCGGAAGTGAGAGTAGCCGGAAGTCACTAAACCGGAAGTGTAAAAATCAAAGCTGTGAACCGGAAATACACAATTTAAAATATGCGTGAATAAATTTGCATGCAAAATCGTGACACAAAAAATAAAAATAATAAAAAGAAAAACGAAGCCAATTTTATAACTCATGCCGCTACGCGCATGAGTAATAATTTCTTCCTCATTTGCAACTTCTAGAAATATTGAATTGACTAGTTTTGGAGGTGAATTAAAAAGAACTATGCGCCTTTTCTGATGCAGGAATTTTGCCAGCTAAATTAGGGCCAATGTTAGGAAAATATTTACAAAAAAGATTAGCTATTTCCTTTGGATCGGAAATTTCATGAGAATCTGCCCTAAATACGGATGGTAAAACACGCTTACCAGATGGATTGTTACCGCACCTTTAGGAACAAAATAAGAGATCTGGATCTTACCGGTTTGAGCTAGGTCATGCATGCTGGGTTCCAATCATACTCTTCGTATATATAATACGTACATGGATATCGTAATCTTATTAGTGGTAATTTTATAGTATTAATTTTTATGGTTGTAAGTTTTCTGGGTGTACTTTAGACTCTCTAATACGTAATTTTCATTATTTTATTACACATTTATTTATTTTGTGGTATGCCTTGAAATTAGCTTCCAAGTATGCCAAGATTCAGTTTAGTAATTACCACTTTCAGAAACCTTTTGTAGTTCAAGATGTTCGACTCTTACCTGTTAAATTCTTCGATATCATCGTACATCTCTTTAAAGCAGTGCTCAAGCGAAGACCACTAAAAGAAAAATAAAACAGTTAGAGAATGAAACGATAACTCCATATACAACAACATGCAATTTATTTTTAAACAGCATACCAACTGCCAGTACACACATTTAAGACCTGCAGACTAAAGAACAATTTTTTTTGTAATTTTCTTTTTAAACATGAAGTTTCTTCATCCTTGAAAAATATTTTTCTTAGCGTTTTTTTTTTTGATAGATAATTGGGTGGTGGTGGTGGGGGAGGTTGTGAAACTTCCAGAACATTTATTTTTTTCAAGCCTTTGGACATGGACATATGCGTTTTTCCAGTGCCAGCGGTTAAACGAGAGTGCGAAGGGCGACCGCTGACACTCTTCGAGCTCGCGCACCGCTAAAGGCGCCTGTTGTGCAAACATTCTCATTCTGCTAAGTCTCTTGGCGTGCTTATTGATGAAAATCTAACGTGGGAAAACTATGTTGACGCTATATCAAAGAAAATTGCATCCAGTATTGAAGCTATTAAACATATTAATTATTATTTGCCCCCTACTGCCTTGCATGATTTCTGTTATGGTCTTGTCCAATCACATTTTGAGTATTGTAGCGTGGTATGGGGTAGCTGTGGTAAAACGTTACGCGATAAATTGCAGCAGCTTCAGAACCGTGCAGTGCGCGTTCTTACTAACTCCAATTTTGATGCCGATGGAAGCATACTATTAAATGACTTGGGGTGGAAAAATATTGAAGCCCAGCGTCTAATTAATAAGGCTGTGATGGTGTATAAATCTTTGAATTGTCTTATGCCTGATTATCTGTCTTCAAAATTTATACCACGCAGCGATATATTTAATTCCTATAATCTTAGAGACTCTGAAAACAAGCTGGTTGTTCCCTTGCCACGTGCTAATTACTATAAAAACAGCTTTTGTTACAGCGGGGCTGTCCTGTGGAACAATTTGCTCTCTGATATAAGACAAGCTAAATCCTTGACTAGCTTGCGGCAACTATACTTACTTCTCATTTAAACACGGCATTCATGGCAAGCAGGCTTTAATTTTAATTTTAATTTTTTTAACTTTTCATTATTGTAAGTACAATAGTAGTTTTCATTAAAGTGTAATATTTTAGGATTTAGAAGTATATGAATATGTATTTAGCCTTACTTGTGTACTAGCCTGATGTTTACCCGTGTATACTAATAAAAGTGATTATGATGATGATGATGATGATGATGATGATGATGATGATGATGATGATGATGATGCTACGCCTACTTCAGGGTGAAAACAATTAACGCCGTCCCCCTCCCCTCACACCGATAAATAATGACCGGTCCCTTATGTCCCCTAGCCTGGTGGCTCATTAATTAGACCGAAGCTTAACCCTTGGGACAAGTTGAGAAGCCTAACAATTCACTGATAACTTATTATTGAAAAGACGCAAAAAGAGTGCGCAAGATTACATGAAAAACGGCCACAACTGAAACCCTAGTCCTAAGTATTGATGTACCAACCATAAGTTCATAATGTCCCAATAAATCCGGAAAAGCTATATTTAGATTATTTTTAAAATAATCAGTAGAGCATGAACTAACTCTTAATTTACGTTACCTCTTCGTCGGACAAATAAGGGGCATCTCTTTCTTCCACAACCCGCGTGAGCGTCCAGCAGACTTCGTGCAGTGAAAATATTTTCCTTTGAGACATCTTTTCAATGTCGCAAATGGGAAGGGCCAACAAAAAAGTCCTCTTAAATAAAGGATCAACTTCAAACATCGGAGAAACCTGAAGGAACAGATGAGCCGGGGTGCTGGTGCTGTAAAAATAACATAATTGCTAAAAATGCAATTTCTATCAATAATAGCAACAAAAACCTATCAGCATAAAATGAAATGAAACTCGTTCAAATCTTCTTTTCTGAGCTACACTACTATAAAACTAATTTCGTTTTGAGACGGCAATACTGCATTATATTGACGGCGTTGGAAGAAAATATATTCCCTACTGGGCGGAGTTGCGAAGCGACGGAGCCCAAAACGGAGAATATATTTTCGATATTGTCAATATTATAAACTAATTTCGATTTTGAGACGGCAATACTTAACAGTTATTCATCGAGGACGAGCCGAATATGAGCTGATATATATAACCAACGAGGCGCCGCGCCGAGTTGGTTATATATATCAGCTCATATTCGGCGAGGCCGAGATGAATAACTGTTTTAGTAAATTATCAAACACTCAAATAACCGGAAATTGGAAAAATATATATTTCCGCTCCAAAAAAATACATGACTGTCACGTCAGTGAACAAGTGTCACATGACCGCTTCACAAATCGAAAGCGAGTAAATGCTATAAGCAGGCGGCGAGATCGAGAAGAATGTTTCTTTCAAAAGTAGTTTCCTTCAAAATAAGATCGAGAAGAATGTCAAAGTTTCCTTCAAAAATAAGTCTTAATCGGACTGGCAGAAATGGTTATAGATTTGAACATAACAATTGTAGAAATTATACTGCGGACGAGGAAAGATTTGCCCGCCACGTGCACGTGCCACGTACACGTGCACGTGACATTTCTTTTCCGCGACGAGGAAAACAATTTTTTTTCGCGTAATTCGTCATCATTTTTCCATATTTGGGCAAATTAACCAATAACGACTCAGATCGGTAGCGGTGGGACCAATCAGAAATCTAGAAAATCATTATCGAGAGGTAAAAATTTACTAATGCATTATATTGACGGCTAGTTGGCAGAAAATATATTCCGTATTGGGCGGAGTCGCGAAGCGACGAAGCCCAATACGGAGAATATAGTTTCTTCCAACGCCGTCAATATAATGCAGTATTGCCGTCTCAAAATCGAAATTAGTTTTGTATCATGATTCAACTGTCTTTCGGGTAAAAAGAAAGCAAAACTGAAGATAACTTATGCTGATCAAAACTGAAATTCTTACTAGTCACGAGCTGACGTACACGACATTTTGTATTTTGTTTAGCAAAAAAGTTTCAAAAACACGGACTTTTCACGCTATAAATTGCTCATTGAAATAGAACAAATTTGTTAGAACATCATTTCGAAGTTTTTCAAAGTTACAAACGTCGAACAAATTAGTAAATAACGCAAACTTGCCGAGGTTTTAGCCCAAAACGTTTTTTTCAAATTATGATGGCGTGATAGCGCGCGCATAGCATAGCTCAATGTAAACAAACCGTTCAAACGAACAAAAGCAGCTTTTAAACTCATCTTATCGTTAACTTTCGAAAGAAAGGGTCGTTGCATTGAATACAGCGTTGTTTATCTGCCAAACTTGACAAAGTAATCAACATTTTTGCCCCTCCTTTGAAGATAATTTTATTTTTGGTTTTCTACGCAAGGAACCCATTAAGGTGGCTCCGTTGTTATTTCGGGCGCACTCGTCTAAGACAAACTTTGTCCCATAACTTTTCCGGCTCTGAAGCGATGCTTCTAAAACTTTGCGAAAACTCACAGCTATTATCTAGCAATAATATGATAGAATTCGATTTTAATGGGAAAAAATATATTTAGTGATAATCGGGCTTAAATGAACCCCTCTTTCTGAACAAAATCGCACCTTGTGAAAAATTTTGCTGTTATTTTTGTGTTAAATTTCTGGAATCAGCTTACATTGACTTAATACATACCCTTACCAAGTTTCAGCAAAATCGTTGGAGCAGAAATGCGTAAGAATTAACGCCATCAAAAGTTAGCCCCAAAATTCTCTTAAAATTTTAAATACTTCATACTCTTTGACTAAACTATCCACGAACCAAAATTTCTGGGAGAAGCCTTCCCAATGCTTGCTAAATCTAACTTATAAGCCGATTGCAAATCATGCGAACCGTTAAAAAGTACTCACTAGTTCCATAAATATTATAAAATGCTCCAAAACCTGCTTGAATCTCCAATGCTGCGTTTTCCATCATTTTTCGAAAATTATCCTGCAGTTTGGTGTCAAACTCCTTCCACATAAATTTTAAGGTACTGCAATACTTTTACATCGATTGTTTTTTGCTTAGCAGGGCTTGCAATTGGAAAAATTGTTGTTGGGATTATAAGCTACTCCGCATCTGAGCTCAGGCGAAGCTGACAAGCAGTTTTCAGAGCCTTTGTTTATGAATACGAAATGAGCACGTGTGGAATTTATTCTAAGAATTCGCACCTTTATAAGGGGGGCGAACGAAATATGCGCGCTAGTTACCCCAGGAGGGGAGGGAGCATATACGCTCCATTAGAAGTTTCCATGGGGTGCAATGTTTTTAATGCAGGGACTACGCTGACTACGCGCGCATATCACGTGCGCCCCCCAACTAAGGTGCGAATTCTTAGAATAAATTCCACACGTGCTCATTTCGTATTCATAAACAAAACTCTGAAAACTGCTTGTCAGCTTCGCCTGAGCTCAGATGCGGAGTAGCTTATAATCCCAACCACTATTTCGCCAATTGCAAGCCATTCTAAGCAAAAAACCATCGATGTAAAAGTATTGCAAGTACCTTGAAATTCATGTGGAAGGAGTTTGACACCAAACTGCAAGATAATTTTCGAAAAATGATGGAAAACGCAGCATTAAAGATTTGAGCAGGTTTTGGAGCATTTTATGATATTTACAGAACTAGTGAATACTTTTTAACGGTTCGTACGATTTGCAATCGGCTTATAATTCAGATTTAGCAAGCACTGGAAAGGCTTCTCCCAGAAATTTGGTTTCGTAGATTGTTTTGTCAAAGAGCATGAAGTATTTAAAATTTTAAGAGAATTTTAGGGCTAAATTTTGATGGCGTTAATTCTTTCGCATTTCTGCTCCAACGATTTTGCTGAAACTTGGTAAGGGTATGTATTAAGTGAACGTAAGCTGATTCCAGAAATTTAACACAAAAATAACAGCAAAATTTTTCACAGGGTGCGATTTTGTTCAAAAAGAGGGGTTCAATTAAGCCCAATTATCACTAAATATATTTTTTCCCATTAAAATCAAATTCTATCATATTATTGCTAGATAATAGCAGTAACTTTTCGCAAAGTTTTAGAAGGATCGCTTCAAAGCCGGAAAAGTTATGGGACAAAGTTTGTCATAGACGAGTGCGCCCGAAATAACGGAGCCACCTTAAATTGCCGCGGAAAATTTTCAACCAATCACAGGCTGGTTTTTGAGACGACAATACGACTTTACATTGACGTCTCAAAAGCAGACAAAAGTATCTGAGAATCGTGATACAATGCAGTATTGCCGTCTCAAAATCGAAATTAGTTTTGAATCCCGATTCAACAGTTGTTCGGGGAAAAAGGTAACTTACTACGCTCGTGACATGATGAACATTTCATCTTTCTCATATAATTACCATCTTTCTTTATTTATCACCTAGTAGTCATGAGCTGTTGAAGACGACGTTTTGTACGCGTAATCAGATTTTTGTTTTGCAAAAAAAGTTTCGAAAACACGGACTTGTCATGCAATAAATTGCTTATTGAAACAAAACATATTCCATAGATCATCTTTATGAAGTTTTTCAAAATTTTAAATGTCAACGAAATGGATAAATAGCGCAAATTTGCCGAGTTTTTAGTCCAAAACCTTTAATTTTGCAAAATTATGATTGTGTGATTAGCGCGCGCACCGCACAACTCTATCTAAACAAACCGTTCAAACAAACAAAAACAGCTTTAAAATAATAATAATAATAATAATAATAATTTATTATTTATATAGCGCACTCTCCAAAATTGCCCAAATGCGCTTTACATACATGTACATATATACAATTCAAAAAGTCTTAAATTGTACTGATAATGGATAAAACGGATCGTTACATTGAATGCAGCGTTGTTTCATCTGCCAAACCCGATAAAGTGATCAACATTTTTGCCTTTCCTTTGGCGATAATTTTAAATTTTGGTTTTGTACGCGAGGAATCTAGTAAATTGCCGAGGGAAATTTTCAACCAATCAAAGACTAGTTTTTGAGACGTCAATACGACTTTTTATTACACGACTAAGACAGCCAGAGGGCCAATAACTAAAATCAACCAATTAAAATGCTCTATTGCCGGTCCAATATTTTCTAAGTATTGTTGGACCGGGCATTGTCCCGAATAAAACCGCGTGAGACCCGCGCAATCCTACAGCCGGCGGGAAATTAAAGATGGCGGACAAGGAAAATATTTTCCGAAGAAGTCGTGGTAAAACTCCAGACGGAATGGGCGACTTTCAGAGTCCCTGCTTTACTTTCGACTTCGAGATTTTCAAAGACATTACCGAAGACAGCGAACCAGTTGCCGCGACCGAAACATTGAGTACAAGCAGCACACTTCAAAACGTAGCCAACGAAGTCACGAATGACAGCCAGGAGCTAGAAGACTTTATTGCCGCACAAAAGTCAAGCAACACAGTCAACAAAACAAAGTCCGACTTAAGAGCTCTTAAATGCTTTAGTGCTACAATTAACGAAACGAGGGAACCAGAAACTATGACAGCAACAGAACTTGACAAACTATTGTCAAAATTTGTAGAAAGGAAAATGGTGGAGAATACGAGCCGAGCTTATTCACGTCTTTTCAACGAAGCTTCCAGCGGTACTTTTCTGAGAAGAAGTTATCTTTCAACATATTTGAAGACGAAGAGTTTTTGCGTTCCCGTCAGGTCCTTGCCGCAAAAAGAAAGAGTCTCGTCCAGAGCGGTTTGGGCAACAAACCAAACGGTGCACGGGAGTTGACAGAAGAAGAACAAGCTAAGCTCTTTGAAACCGGGCAATTTGGTGACCACGACCCGCTTGTCCTGCAAAGAACCCTTTGGTGGTTTCTTTCTTTGCATTTTGGGTTTCGGGCAAGAGACGAGTCCAGAAAGCTATGCTGGGGAGATGTGTTGCTGGATAAGGATCCCGAAACCGGCCGAGAACTTCTCGTGTGGCGGACGGAAAGAGGATCGAAAACACGCCAAGGAAGCACCGAGACTGGCCACAAAAGACCGTTCTGTCCGAAAGTCTTCGCTACTGATGATGCCAAATGTCCGATGAAATTATACAAAACGTTCGAACAACACGGGCCCGAGGAGATGAAGAAACCAGAGGCTCCATTTTACTTGGCGGTGAAACAGAAACGCAGCGCTGACGAGCAGATTAATGGTATATGCGTTCTCCCATGGGTAAAAATCAGCTCGGAAAGTTCATGTCAGAAGCTGTCTCTGCCCGGGGGGGGGGGGGGGGGGGGGGGTACAAAGTTTTGTACGGGGATGCTCCGCCCCGAGATCCATACCCTTACCCTTTCATATACCGTTTTTGACAGAAAAGGTACCTGTTTCATATACCTTTTAGTGAAAATGGTACCCCTTTCATATACCTTTCATTGAAAATGGTACCCTTTCAAATGACAGTTTTCCCTACCTTTTTTATGCTTCATCTCGTGTTTTCCCTACCCTTTCAAATACTTCAACTAGTGAAATCCCGACCCTTTCATATACCTCCAGCCTAAAAAAAGTACCCCTTTCGGGTGGAGCATCCCCGTATAGCCCATTATAGGGAGTACCCCCCCCCCCTCGGGGGGGGGGGGGGGGGGGGGGGGGGGTCTCTGCGTCTCTGCGTCTCTGCTGCTGGTCTTCAGTCAGGCCCAAAGAAGCTTACAAATCATTCCGTGAGGAAAAGCAGCATCGGGAGATTGCTTGAAGCCAATTTTCCCGAAAACTACATGATGCAGTTAAGCGGCCACAAGCATATTCAGAGTTTAGGAGCACACGAATCCGCATCCTCAGGCCATCAACGCCACATGTCCGATACTCTGAGCGGAAGAAAACAGGAGTCCACAACTGCCAGCTGCATCAGCCATAATTCTGATAATTCTCTTCTTGTTCCTTCAGTTTTCAACGTTCAGAATAACGTGTCCCTCGTTCTTTTTTGTACGGACCTCGCTGCGCTCGGTCCGTACTGTCAAGACCTCGCGCCGATATTCTCCCAGTACGGTCCTCGCGCTTGGTCAATAAGATATATGTAATATAATATATAGATAGGCATAGCCTAACAGCGGAGCTCTCTGAACAGAAACAATGATGATAAGCTTAAGGACGTGCGCGCGAAAATCTTCTAACATTGATTTTTTTATAAAACTTTTGCTACAGCTAGGTTATGAGTTACTCGTGTCAGAAATGCAAAAAATGAGGGGGGTCACCGACTTCGTTTCTGAGATAAGCTATCTGAAAGGCGACCCTAATTTTGAAAAATTGGTCCTCCTTACGGATGTGATCCCAATGTCTGTTAGTCTAAAAATATTGCAAATGAATCTCTAAAATGCAACTTTCTTTCCCAAATTTTATGCTGGTAGGTCTGTTCAGCAAATTCATTCAACTGGTGACGTTTCTTGAAGTAAATTTCATCTTTAAACGACAGCATTTGCAAACTCTGACAGCCGCAAGTTCGCAGGATTCGATGGCGCGCGGGTAGAAAAATGGAAAAAATTTAAACTTCCTACATTGATTTTTTGTTCATTTTTTCACAATCTGTCGAGAATTGGCAAAGAAAATTATCTATGAAAAAAAAATTGGGGGTCACCATCCAAGCGAGTTAAATCTAAGCAAAGTTAACGCAACCGCTATCAGCCCTTTATGTACTTAGATTTTCTTCTCTTGCGCGCGCGCTCGTGCATGACGAAGCATGGCGTTGCGACATGAATTGCGTGCGCAGTAAGGTGCGCATAAACAATTAGCGCGAACGTCCTTAAGCAGGTTTAAAAATAAGCACTTAGCTCTACATTCCTCCAAAAACGCTTGACTTGCAGAGTTACGCAGCCTCAAATGCACCACTGTTTGAGAAATGTGAAACCTCTCTTGAGTAGCAAACCGCGAAAAAATGCAGGGAAAAACGATTTTGCAAACCGTTTTCTCCGCTTAACACAACAAAAGTGTTTTTTCTTTTCTATTAAAATGTTTTATTTATCAATAACAAATCCCTAAAGTTTACAATATTATCGCGAGCCTAGTTATTTCCGGTTACAAGGCATCCTGAGTTAAAGCTAGTCATTTCCGGTTACGCAATAATATAGTTACTTCCGGTTTACAGTCACTTGAGAGTCAGTCCATAAGGGATTATTTATAAAGTTCATTTCCGGTCATTTGGTCCACTTGAAAGCAAGCTTTTAGCCAGCAGGGTGTCCAGGCGTCCTGTGGACGCCCACTTTTTGAAGAAATTCATGAAAATTGCACCTAATTCTTTACTGAAAATTTATGATGGGAAATATCTTCAGGGCAGCCACTTTTCAATTTCTGGCTAAAAGCCTGCTTGAAAATCCTTTCCGGTTTGCACATGATTGCTTTAGTCATTTCCGGTATTGAATGATGAGTTGTCAGTAGCTAAATTATTAGAGTCACAAGCTTTGACTGTTGTATTTCACAAATATTCGGATGACACCACAAAGCAGAAAATTTCTGTTCGGTCATTCGGGAGAAATCAATTTGCAACTGTGTTGTGATGTCATTCCTTATGTCCCTTACAGTGGCCCGAGAGTTCTCGGTGCCATTGTGAAAAGTTGCTTTATTTCGAAAATCCCATATACCATAATGAAAAAGCGCGCTCGCATGTCATTCTTGTCGTCAGCAGAAGTCCATAGGTAAAAGAAAATAGTCTGAACATTAACTAAAAACCTAGTATTGAGTAGGGCCGATAGGGTGAGAGTGAAAACACCCCACACCCTTCCACAGGTTAAAATTTTAATCTAGCTTGGAAAGGCGTGGTAACCAGCTATCCGGTTCCACATTTGCAGTACCATTGCTAAACCAGACACCCAAGATTCGCATTCTTGACACCCACGTCAGGCCATAAGGAGTGTCCGGACGTGAGCACCAAGCTCCTAACCTCATGGCTTTTGTCTTTGCCACATTTTATTTAGTCCCTGTACCTGTCTCGTATTTGTGAAGAAAGGTAAACAATTTGTCTAAAGAAAAACTGTCCTTTACAAAACATGTGGAGTCATCCGCATATTGGCTGAATTTTAAAACGCTTTCCTCGGGCTTCTGGAAGGAGAAAACCTTCAATAGTATCATCCTTTCTTATACTGGTAGCCAAAACTTCTGCGCATAAAATGTACAAAAGTGGAGACAGGGAATCTCCCTGCCTCACTCCCCACTCGAGTGGAATTTCTTTGGTCAAAAAACCATTAACTATAATTTTCATATTTGCTTGACAGTATAATGTAGAAATCCACCGCTGGAAATTAGGGCCAAATCCAAAACGACTCAAAACATTGGTAAAAAAAACTTCGATCTACCCTGTCAAAGGCTTTCTCTTGATCAATGATTCAGCAAGATACCAGTTTCATTGGTAATATTGAGATAATCTAGAGTGTCACGCAAGAGAAATAAATTCTCAAAAATCGTCCTACTTGGGACGGAACAACTTGATCTTCTTGAATAATCGAGGGTAACACTTTAGAAAGTCTGTTTGTAAGAGCTTTTGAACAAATTTTGTAATCAACATTTAGTAGCGAAATGGCCGGGCCACCAATTTTTGAGGTTATTCTTATATACGCTTCCTTGCATTGAATCACTGAGAGAAATACTTTCCAAACTAAACTTATAATTTCAAACAAAATAAGGCCTAAAAGATCCCAGAATTTAGCGTAAAATTCTTGAGGTAATCCGTCTGAACCGGGGGTTTTCCCTGAAGACAGTCCACGCATTGCGTGGGTAATTTCAGCCAAAGATAAAAATCATTCGCAAGATAAAATTTCGCTCTCACTTAATCTGTTTTCAAGTTTGTTCAAAAATTCGGTTTGGACTGTTAAATTAACAGGTTCTTGCGAGTACAAATTACGGTAAAAATCGAAATGAGCTTGAGTCTTGTGAAAAGAGTTCAACACCGGCGGAGTTATAAATAGATTGAACAGTATTTTTCTGACTGACGTGTTGCTTCGAGCGTAAAAAAAGAATTTGGTAGGTTTTTCACCTTCTTCAAGCCATTTAACTCTGCTACGAATTTGGCTTCCTCTCATTTGGGAAAAATTAATGGCCCGAATTTCCCTTTCAAGCGTTTCTATGGTGGTTTTCGCTGAGTTATCTCCTTCAATAAGAGCCCGTTTAGCTTCGATCAATAATTTCGATTTAATATGCATTGTTTACTTCGACCAAAATCTTTTGCAACTAATTTTATAGATTCTTTAAGAAAATCCCACAAAGCTTGAATGGAAGTAAATGCTTTTCGGTACAATACATGTTATTTAATAATTTCTGAGATCATATCGCAAATATTAAATTCAAAATTTAGCCTCCAAAGTCCTGGTCCACGGGAAAATGCATTATGCAAATTGTAGCCTGTAAAATCTAACCCAATTCCCCAAAAAGAAGCCTGTTCACAGGCTATGCAAATTGCGGCTTAAATCAACAGAATCATGATCGGAAAAAACGCAAGGCAAAATTTCACATTTTAGAAAGGAATCATACAAGTCCTGAGCAATAAAAAAATTATCCAAATGTGTACCGATAGTTTTAATATCCGCATTAAACCATGTGCATTGTATTTTTCAGTCGGCCGTGCACTGTGTAGATCTTTCAAATCCGTGGAAATTGTAGGATTTCCGGCCAAACCTATCAGAAACGTTTTCAATGCAGTTAAAATCGCCAGCAATAATTTTAAAAGAGTTCGGAAGAAAAATTCATAAATTGTATCATAAAAGCATTTACGTTCACTTGGATTCGTGGGTGCATAAGTATTAAAGGGATAGTATCACGAGGTTCCACGCGCGGCACTAGGGACTTTAAGCACCGGGAACCGGAACGGCAACGGCGACGCGAAAACTGTCAGGGAAAACCCAAATGACGCATTGCGCATGTTTGGCGGGAAATATCTAGACGTTCTCTTCCCGGGCCCGACGTCAGATAGCAAGGTTTGC
>JAJLRJ010000003.1:43600988-43835988 GCA_024195265.1 Dendrophyllia cribrosa | reverse complement strand
GCCTTATAGAACATCGGTGATGCATAAAGAGATCGCTTGATATAGCAAAAATCACAATGATACAGAAGGGATTTTTTGGACATAAATATATGACAGCATGACATGAATGTAAAAGTAACTGATCATGATGTATAAAAATATAACTTGACATGAAAAAGTTGTGAACCTGATATTTTGTCATATTCGGACTAGCATAGCTTATTTATAATCTTCTATACAGTATGTTGCCCAGTTTCCGGCCACTTTAGTTTGTAATCGCTATAACTCCTTTGTTTTGCACGGAAAATTTCTCAATTTCCTTTCAAAGACAGTTCATTTACTTACCTTTAAAACGTTAAATGGTTGGCGACCTTCCCCAAGTATTAAAGAAATTATACCATTTTTCGCAAAACTAGTAAGTTGCCCAGTTTCCGGCCAGCTAGCCCAGTTTCCGGCCACCGACTTAAAGTAAATTTTCCTTGAAACCGCTCGACGTAAACCGACTTGTAAGTCCCTTGATAATAGTGGTCGCCTAGTTATAAATATCAGGTAAGTTTCAATATTAAGCTTTGTCGCCTACTGTTTTACTATTCAAAATACGTATGACCTTAGTGACCCGGAAGCGTGTCTTCCGCAGTTTGTTGACAGACTACTACAAAAACAAATCATGACTTACGTACTTTTAGTCACGCTATACATGCATAAGCTGTTGTTAATTCGTAATCTTTGTTACACTAACACATGTATCTTTAATTTCTCGACCAGGAAATTTTAATATTCGGTTCTTTCACTTAATAAGAAATAGGTTTTGAGCAATGTGTCTTTTAGTGGCCGGAAACTGGCACACTAGGTCGAAATCTTCGCTGAGAGTTGACTGCTAAAATTTCAGGAACAGCCCTATTCCAGCTGACGATGATAGATTCCCTAATCACTTTCATCTTTAATCTAATATTTGTCCAAAAATTATGAAGCTCCTTGAGATATTTCCTGTGAAACGAGCTATTTGTTTATCTACGGTAGTTTTGATGTGCAGTGAAACGAGCCAAAATTAATCGCTAAACGTTCAATCACCTGGACAAAACATTTCCTTCCTCAGCCGTTCCTTGTTCAAAAAGAACGCCAAAACCACCAATGTGTAGCGGAAATGTTCGTCTTTCTTTCGGAACGCTTCGGTGGACGAAAATTTAAAACTCCGACGAACATAACCGACGTAATTGTTTTTTGGCCGGAAACTGGTACTGGCCGGAAACTGGGCAACACACTGTACTTATATAACACATAAGAGCTCTGAAGAACTCGTTCAAATGTTGAAATTGGAATTTAGAATGTTTGTTTTGGGGGCATGAAGGGAGGAAAACCAGACTGGACCGGACAAAAACCCTCGGAGAAAGGACGACGCTTCCGAGCCATACTGGTGGGAGGCAAATGCTCTCACCACAGCGCCATTCCTGCTCCTAAAAAAAAAAGTTTGAGTCAATTGCACCTTTTTGCAAAATCACATTTCTATAACAAACCTCCATGAAATTAAAGCCAGGTGGAATACGAGGAAAGTAGCTGCCCCCATTCTCAAATTCAGCCTTTGACATGCAATGGACTACTCTGTTAATTTCATTCACGGCGGCATGAGCACTCATTCCTCCCTCTGTGGACGAGATTCTTTCCAATTTGGGAAGCATAGCCAACATTGCCATTCTTCGGCCTTCCGCGGGAACTTGGGCTTCATTTTCCCATAAACTGCGAAATGATTCCCAAAAGCTTGGTGCACTGTAAACTGCATCGTCATACTGATGCCATGTAGCTGTAAGCATTTCATAGAAAAAAAGAGTCAAGCTAAGCTCTCTCTTAGATCCAGCAACTGGCCCCAGTGTTACCGAATGACTGACCCAATGGAGATGAACCGGACAAACTAAAAATCACTTTGTTGTCAGAGAAAAAATAGCTTTATGGACAGTATATACTATCCAGTATCGTTAAGGGTCAATAATTTACACATCATGAATCAGTCTCACAAAATAAGAAACTTGAATTATCTTTTGCTTACGTAGTTAGAAGCAGTTGTTGAAAGTAAAATGTTTTCGGCAATGATTGTTTTGTTTCGTTTTTATGGCAAACACTTTTAATAAAACTACAAAACTAATGCATAAGCACAACATATATAGTAAGTACCAGAAACCAATCAGAAATCGTATCAAAGCAAATGCAGGTACCCACTGTCCACTTTTCAGTTAAAACCTACCATTTCTTTTTCTATACATTTCAGGGATGCTAAGGCAGCGATTAACATGCCCAGACACGACAGGCTTGAAACCAATGAGGCACTCATACTGATCCTTTCCTTTGCTTCGAACAATCACGTACTTATATCCAATCTTTCGGGAGGCTTCTTGCAGGGATAGTTTCGTTTCACCTTCGAAAATGAAGTAACCATTTGACACTTCCCTAAGTAAACAACAACAGTAAAATAACGGTGAAACTTCTTTTGGGTTATTTTTTGACAGTTTAATAACTGGAATACGAGAAAAAAAAGAAGGCAAAAAACTAAAACAACTTTGTTTTGAGATGACATATACCTCACAAAATGCATCTCGTGTTGTTTTCTGGGATCCCAAGAAAAGGGAGAACCTCCACGGAGGAACACTTTGCCACCTTGCTTGATGTTAAATGTCGGAGTCAGCAACGCATGAAAAATGACAGTAACACACCCTTCATCTGAATACAGTCCAGCTGCCTTGCTATTTGAACTGAGATCAGGCATTTTTGCGGTGTCTTGTGTGGTTTTGTTTGATTGAAGAGCTAGCGAACCTTTGTTATCATCGGATTGTACATGTACCATGGGTTTTTGGTCTTTCGTTGTACCTCTTTGAGCACTCTCAGTAGACGTCTTCATTTCTGTTACATCCCCACCTTCTTCCGGTTTTGAAGCGCTTTTTTCCTTATCAGACAAAAGATTATTTGCTTGATCGTTATTGCTATCATTTAGTGACACCTTTCTTTCACTTTTCTTCGATACCACGGTACCAGACGTCCCACCTTCACTAGACTGACTGCCATCCTTTTTGTCATCATTCATGTGCGCAGTATCCTTTATGTCAACAGGATTAGACTCTAAGTCATTGCCGACACGAATGCTACGTTTACTTCCGTCTTCAGGCGTTTCAAATCCTTTTTCATCATTTGCTGGCGGTGCTAAGGCTTTTCCGTGAGCATTATCACCTTCTGCACTAACTTGAGTACTCTCCGAAGCAGCTTCAATTCCTTTTTCATCACTAACTATTCCGGCAGCTTTTCCATGATGATCGTGTCGCTCAGCATTTGTGCCGTGTCCGTCGCCTCCTTGTATATCGGCACCATTTTCTTCAACTGAACGTTGCTTGACATCGTTGCTCTCTTCATGGTGTTGAATTACATCGGGAATTCGACTGGTGGTTTTCTCGTCATTTTTCAAAGCAAAAAGTGCTGCATTTGTGCTGGTGCCACCTGATGCAGAATTATCGTGGACTTCACTACATGACAAGCCTTCTCTGGAAAACGCTCTAGACGTGAATGGAAAAAAAATTCAAAATCATTCTTGCATAACAGCACTAAAAGAGGAGTGTTGAAATAAAACAATATCAGTGAAAATGATCTATTATATAATCGCGCCATAGTCAATAAAGGGGGCGTGTTTAAAACACGAAGGGCGACATGACGAAATGACGAAATGATTTTCACGGAAACATGGGAGTAGTGTGAATGTTGCCTATGATGTAAATAACAAAACTTGTCAAATGGACTGCATCTTGGTCATACAAAAAATTAATTCTGCCTTAAAAAAAGGGCACAACGCACATAATTCGTAGTTATGTGGATGAAATTGACATAAGGATTTAGGTTACTTGCATATGAACACGACAATGGACTTGATGTTAACTGTCTACTTTTTACAACCATGCTCCATCACGCGTGACCGGTATTTTTGAAAATTTGAATGGAGTTTTCAAGTTTACGCATCGGTTACGTAAACTCATTCCGAGATTCGGAATTCCCGTGGGAATTTTACCGCAATTTCGGAAACAAAGACCAACAAAATATCATTTTACTTGAAATGTTACATATCCGAACAATATTAGGTTTTTTATGCGTGTAGCGAAGTTATTTTTCCGTTAACTTGTGACTTTCAAAGTGTTTTCCAGAGAGATCTTCAAGGTTTCATTGAAATCTCGGACGTCACAAAGAAATATTCAAATGTTCATTTCAGCGTGACGGAGCATGGCTGTAAAATAGGGTCGAGACTTGAGCGAGTAAGTGAGTAAGGCCTGGGACAAACGTCGAATCTTAGTCGAACTTAATTCGTCGAACCTATGAATTTTGAAATAGGCGCATGAATGGTGCGACGTCTGCCGCAATTAAGTTCGACTTAAATTAATTGGTTCGACTCCAGAATAAGTTCGACTTGCCAATCCGGATAATGCGACAGTGGTTCGGCGTTTCAGCAAACGCCGTTCTAAACTCGCGCTAAACTCAATTCATAAATCATGCAAATTAAAAAATAATTGATTCAAATGTGATGGACTGCGCAAACGTCACAAAAATACCGACTCCCCCATCTGCCAAACGCTATTTCCCCCCCTGACGAGCATGCGCTGTACAAAGACAATTAATTTCACGACTGGGAATGGCGAGCTATCGAAAGTCATTGCTGACATCGCACAGCGTGATGGAAATGTGTTTTGATATAAATACTTGAAATGCAAATTCCCTATTTGCAATAAATGTTCAGTGTTTGAAGAAAACGAGGACGTTGAGGATGGACAGCCGGTAAAAGCGTTGCTCAGAGCTGTCTGTAATGCGAGTCTTCTCTTTCTATTTTTCGCAATTAAATACCAAAGAAAGGCCCAACGAGCACTGTATTTCGGCATTTCGCTAGCAAGTCCTAGCAGTAACTAGCTTCTACTGTAAGTACCGCTAAGGAATGCTAGGAAAATTTCCTAGCATTCCTTACATACCTCAACTTAAGACGCACCATGTTTCTTCCCCTTTGAGACCGCAAGGTGTCATAATCTGTTTCAATGTCACGGGGCATGTAATTAAATCGGAAACAAACCAGAAAACGCCAAGTGAATATAATCTGAACTAAAATGTACAAACGTGTAGTGAAATTAGATCAAATTTTAGAAACAGTGTAATCTGTGGAGTAATTTTGATAAACTAGATGGCGGACT
This sequence comes from Dendrophyllia cribrosa, assembly GCA_024195265.1. Taxonomy (NCBI): domain Eukaryota; kingdom Metazoa; phylum Cnidaria; class Anthozoa; order Scleractinia; family Dendrophylliidae; genus Dendrophyllia; species Dendrophyllia cribrosa. Next base: position 43,830,808 of record JAJLRJ010000003.1, on the reverse strand, counting down.
CCGCTGGGTGACAAAAGGCATTGTTGGAGTGCTAACTTCTCTCTGTGAATCTAAATTCTGAGAGGGCTCTAGATCTATCAACCAGATTAACTTGATAGCCTCGTACACGCGAAGCGTGATCTGAATTTCTAATATTTTCCTCAATTTTCTTTAAGAATTAATGAATGCTTCGCCTTTACTAAAACTGATAAAACCTTTCCTGACGCCTGGAGCGTGGCATGCTGCCGGCAGGAATAGAAATGTGTGTTTTGAAATGCGCGCAAACGTCAAATAAAGTAAAAATCTCTCGCCTTTAAATCGCTTCACATGGGAGCAACTGATGAGGTTCACCAAAGAACGGAAACTTGAGTCTTGAGTATTTTAAGCTCATTTGGGCGCATATAAAAATGTAAGCCGGCAGTCAGAAATCACTGGAATTATATTGCCTGGAATTATATTGCTGACATTGTATATTTATGTAACTGCATGGCAACATTATTTATATGGTAACAAAGAAAGAAAAATTTTATATTTTAAGCTTGGTCGTGAGAAATAAGAAAGATGTAATGTCCACAGGAGGCGACTTTCGCGCTCGCGTAATCACCCGCTCGACTATCCATGAAATTTTTTTTTTTGCGGTTTCACCGCTCAGTCTTAGCGCTACCGCCAGAACAATAATCCCGCAAGCTAAACAGGCTTATTTAAGTTTAATCACACTCCTTTCGTTGTTTCTTCAGTGGCTTACGAATCACTGACAAATTCCAGAAAATTCAGGGCCAAATTTCTAGGGAAGGAAAGGCGGTGCCCGCGAGGTTCTCGCGCGCGCGTTTACAAAAATTATCGCCTGTTGTGTCAACAATCAAGCCTTCTCTCCTTTGTTACAAAGACAGCTTTGCTCCCCATGAGACGTTCAAGATTCATAAATTAAAAACCTTTAACTCACAAATATTGACAAGTTCATTGACAAGATCAACTATGCACAAAAGTATTTCCTGATGAAACCTTTCCTGACGCTTGGAGCGTGGCCGGTATTAAACTGTGTGCATAAACGTCTTAATCGCTTGAGATGCGCGCGAAATACAAAAATTGAGTCTTAGTTAATTTTTGTGCCTTTAGAGCTAGTGGTGTCTTCGAGGCCGCTTCACATGGGAGAAAGCACCAAAGAACCGAAACTCAAGTCTTGCTTAAATAATATATCAAAAATCACTTGCATCCGCCGTTCTCTACAAAACTGCAGTCATGATGGAGACTCAAATAATTCATGCTGGATGCAATACATGTACCGCCATACGTGTAACAACGGAAGTACTGCTTAATGTTCTTGCAGGACGGCCCTAAAAATATCGTTCTTTCAAGAGCGATGAAATTAGGAAAAGTTTGCGTTATTTTCAGGAGAGGGGGTAGAGGGAGGGAAGCGTGACAGTATTCTAAGCCAATCACTGAGCGAGTTTGAGCTGGACAGCTCACTTCTCAACTACATGACGTGGTTTTTTTTTAAAAAAAGCTGATTTCTTCGCCGCCGAAACCGAAGTTTGAAGATCCTGTCGACCCAAACGATGTTTTGGCGTTTGTATAATGGAAGACAGCAACAGTGGATGAATGTCAAGCGATAAAGAATCTGTTATTGATCAGTTCTAGCGAAGAATCGAAGTAATTGACTTTGAGAGTTGAGCGGTGTTGAACAATTGGTCGAGTGTACATGTAAACATACGGCCGGTCAGTCTCTGTCAAACTGTAAGGTAACTCAAAAGACAATTATGATATTTAGACGGGATATTTACCTTTGAAATCTGTTTTATTGCTTCGAATAAATGTCTTGGCGATCTTTTGGAAAGATATCTGGCGGATAAAGTGTTTTTTGTTGTGACAGGATACCAAAATCAAGACGCGACACGAGATCTTATCACGTATCATGTTTGCATATAATTAAGTAATTACGTCAAATTTCATGCACACAATTTTATTTGCACCTAAGTCGATTCCTCTGCATGGATATACTCTGGGAAGGCCCTGGTGCTCTATATAACAAGGAGACTTTTTGCTTTCAATTTTTTCTTGTACGTACTTCATATCAGTTTGAACCAATATGAGCTAATATACTTTTTTGTCCAAATTTATAGGCAATTGTGGAATAATTTTGCCAATCTATGCTAATTAAATGCAACATATATTTTGGAAAGGTTATTTACTACCCTTTCATATGAGGCATAGCTTTTCACACACTTGTAAAATAATACCTTTCGAGAAAATTAAAAAAAGAATAATGTTGTCCATTTTGACACTTTTTTGCTCAGTCCTGCAAGAGTTGGTTCTGAGATAAACTTTGAGGAGCTGAAAACAATTGCAAGATATCATTATTCCGAGACTATAGATGTCGCAAAAAGACATGGATCATAGACTCTTTTAGCCATGATGAATGAATGAATGTTCATTTCGGAAAGAAACTCTATTGAATCACCAGAGCTACCAAAATAAATGACGGCTTAACTAAATATTTTAAATGGCTCTGGAAAGTGTAGTTCCTCCTGTCAGTATTACAGCCAGAGATGTTTTCCTAAGATCAAAGAATAACAACAAGCTGGTTAAAACTTTATTTCGATCTAAAAGGAGAAATTTCTCTGGCACGTACTAGGGGTAAAGCTGGGCTTAAATACTTTTTTGCGACGAGCAGGATTTTTGCAAGGTCTGTCACCTTTTATAACGATGGTGGCATGTTTAGTACTCAGTTTGTTACATCAAACTGTATGAGGTCTGCAACCTGCCAGTTCAGATGGACAATAATATTAAGTGCAAGCTGGCTGCATGATTAGTACTTTTATGCTACATTGAACTGTATGAGGTGTGCCACTTGCCAGTTCAGATGGACAATAATATTAAGTGTAAGCTGGCTGCATGATTAGTACTTTTATGTTACATCGAACTGTATGAGGTGTGCCACCGGCCAGTTCAGATAGGCCAAAATATCAAGTGCAGACAAGCAGCATGATTAGTACTTTTATGTTATATCGAACTGTATGAGGTGTGCCACCTGCCAGTTTAGATATGCCAAAATATTAAATGCAAACTGGCTGCATGGTTAGTACTTTTATGTTACATTGAACTGTATGAGGTGTGCCACTTGCGAGTTCAGATGGACTATAATATAATGTGTAAGCTGGCTGCATGATTAGTACTTTTATGTTACATTAAACTGTATGAGGTGTGCCACTTGCCAGTTCAGATGGACAATAATATTGTTAATTAAGTGTAAGCCGGCCACATGATTAGTATACTTTTATGTTACATTGAACTGTATGAGGTGTGCCACTTGCCAGTTCAGATGAACAATAATGTTAAGTGTAAGCTGGCTGCATGATTAGTATACTTTTATATGTTACATTGAACTGTATGAGGTGTGCCACTTGCCAGTTCAGATGGACAATAATATTAAGTGTAAGCTGGCTGCATGATTAGTACTTTTGTGTTACATCAAACTGTATGAGGTGTGCCACTTGCCAGTTCAGATGGACAATAATATTAAGTGTAAGCTGGCTGCCAGCATGATTAGTACTTTCATGTTACATTGAACTGTATGAGGTGTGCCACCGGCCAGTTCAGATGGACAATAATATTAAGTGTAAGGTGGCTGCATGATTAGTACTTTTATGTTACATCGAACTGTATGAGGTGTGCCACTTGCCAGTTTAGATGGACAATAATATTAAGTGTAAGCTGGCTGCATGATTAGTACTTTCATGTTACATTGAACTGTATGAGGTGTGCCACCGGCCAGTTCAGATGGACAATAATATTAAGTGTAAGCTGGCTGCATGATTAGTACTTTCATGTTACATTGAACTGTATGAGGTGTGCCACTTGCCAGTTCAGATGGACAATAATATTAAGTGTAAGCTGGCTGCATGATTAGTACTTTCATGTTACATTGAACTGTATGAGGTGTGCCACTTGCCAGTTCAGATGGACAATAATATTAAGTGTAAGCTGGCTACATGATTAGTACTTTTATGTTACATCGAACTGTATGAGGTGTGCCACTTGCCAGTTCAGATGGACAATAATATTAAGTGTAAGCTGGCTGCATGATTAGTACTTTCATGTTACATTGAACTGTATGAGGTGTGCCACCGGCCAGTTCAGATGGACAATAATATTAAGTGTAAGCTGGCTGCATGATTAGTTCTTTCATGTTACACTGAACTGTATGAGGTGTGCCACTTGCAGTTCAGATGGACAATAATATTAAGTGTAAGCTGGCTGCATGATTAGTACTTTTATGTTACATCAAACTGTATGAGGTGTGCCACTTGCCAGTTCAGATGGACAATAATATTAAGTGTAAGCTGGCTGCATGATTAGTACTTTCATGTTACATTGAACTGTATGAGGTGTGCCACTTGCCAGTTCAGATGGACAATAATATTAAGTGTAAGCTAGCTGCATGATTAGTACTTTTATGTTACATTGAACTGCATGAGGTGTGCCACTTGCCAGTAAATGTTCAGATGGAAAATAATATTAAGCGTAAGATGGCTGCACAATTAGTACTTTTATGTTATATTGAATTGTATGCGGTGTGCCACTTGCCAGTTCAGATGGACAATAATATTAAGTGTAGGCTGGCCGCATGATTAGTACTTTTATGTTACATTGAACTGCATGAGGTGTGCCACTTGCCAGTAAATGTTCAGATGGAAAATAATATTAAGCGTAAGATGGCTGCACAATTAGTACTTTTATGTTATATTGAATTGTATGCGGTGTGCCACTTGCCAGTTCAGATGGACAATAATATTAAGTGTAGGCTGGCCGCATGATTAGTACTTTTATGTTACATCGAACTGTATGAGCTGGCTGCGTGGTTTGTAGTACTGTAGTGTTCAAGTCAGTGTAGGTCTTCAGTTTTTCCAGGAGAAATGATTGCTCTACAATCTTTGAATGTCTTTGAATATTTCAAGCTCAGGTGGACGTATAAAATGTAATTAAGTTGGCTGCCAGTCAAAATCACACAGAATGCAATGCAATTAACCTGGAAATATATTGCCGACACTGTATATTTATGATACTTAGCAAAGAAAGAAATGTTAGTAAGAAAGATGTTATGTTCACAGGAGGAGATTTTCGCGCTCGCGTGATCACCCGCTCGACTATCTATGAAATAGTTTCTTTTCGCGGTTTTGCTGCTCGTTTAAGCTGCCGCCGCAACTTGATTTGCTCTCTAAAGCGAATAATCCCGCAAGCTAAGCGCACTCATTTCGTTGTGGTCTTTAGTGGCTTACGAATGACGAACAAATCCTAGGAAATTCAGGGCAAAATTTCTAGGGTTCTCCAGAATCATTATCATTATTTTTGTTTGCACTATTGTTACATTTCGCACTTTGCACTGAAACTTGCTTTATGTCCATTAGGATTTTGAAAGTAAATCATGTAGATGTAGATGAATATATATTCATATTGTACGAGTACGGGAAGATGCCCGCGAGCTTCTCGCGCGCGCGTTTACAAAATTATATCGCATATTGCTCTTGCAATCGAGCCTTTCCTCCTTTATGACAGCTTTGCTCCCGAAGAGACATCCAAAATTTATGAAACCCTAAACTCACAAATATTAACACGTTCATTGACAATAGCGAGCAGCTCTTTGTTATAAAAATTCGCGCGCCCGTGCACGAAATTGCACCAAATATTATTTATGCGCAGCCAACAAAATACATACAATCGATACTTCCCGCGTTAACAATATAAAATACAGTGTCAGTGTATATAATTATTGGACTTTTAATATACGGGCACCAGCTTTTCATTTAAAAACACAGTAGTCTCATAATTTGACTTTTGGTAAAATCAAAGATTTCATACGTGTGAAAGGCGGTCACTTTATGGCAAAATGCTGGGTAGAAAAAATAAATGGACGTACCTGACATCCCCAATGTGATTGGCAGTGAATGATTCACGATCCTCGAAAGTCCAGGACGAATTCAACTGAAAATTTTATAGTTAACACGGCGGGAAGAACTGGCCGTCGCGTATGAATGCATTCATACTTTGATTGTACCAAATCGAAACAACAAAGGTTCCCTTTTCGCCGACAACAACTGAAACCGTCCATTTCTGGTGCGGAAATGTTGCAATTTAGCCGCAGTTGTTTTAACTGAAGACGGTCGCTAAACAATCGGACAAATTCAGTTTCCCTTCTAGTCAATGTATCATTTGTTATCATATCTCCAGTAACACCACCTCTCAATTCTCTTTAAAATGTGCGCCAAGTATTAGAACGTCAAATGATGAAATCCTGGAAAAGAACTGTTCAGCTAGCTGCCGAATATGTGCGACAGGAACGAAATAGAAGTTGTTGCAAAAACGACACTATATATTCCTCGTGGTTTGGAGGCCGTTTGGCGCAAATAAATTTATTCTGGCGCGAAATGAATAGTGTGCATAAATTTAATACAATGGTAATTGATCCACGTAATACTAGCGATGACATGATTACTGGGACATGATACACTTTCGGTAGCATGACATATTTAATGAGATTAAATCACCTTCGGTGACCACAAAGATTAAATCTCCCCATGAAGCCGTACTTACAGTAAAAACTTTATGCGTTCTTTCGGCGTGCTTATTCCCGTGTTTTAATGAAGTGCAACTTGTGAAATAGGATTGACGCAGGTTCGACGTTTGCTACCACGCTGGAATTAAGTCGACTCTTTGTCCAACCTATTTTTAATAAATTCGACGCGACTTAGATTCGACGTTTGCCCCAGGCCTAAGTGAGTGAGTGAGTCAGTCAGTCAGTCATGCAGTAAGTTAGTCAGTCAGTCAATCACTATCAGGTTAATGATTTATGACTTTTATTGACGGAATTAAAAAAAATGAAGCTTTAATAAACTCACTACTTAGTAACGGTTTCATTAAAACCGACGATGAAATAAATTACTCACTTCGAAGCTTGCAATTGAGTCTCCTGCTCTTCGTGTAACTGAACGGGTTTTTCTGGTCGTTCCACTTCAGTCTGAGGTTCTTTAGATATCTGATTTGGAAAGAAATCCAACATATAGATGTAAATATTTAATTAACACCGCATAATCATACACATGAGTGTAAACATTTGCTCTATTCCTGCCTCGTATCTTCCAAACTACAAAAAAATTTATTCTTCGACAAGAAATGTTCGTTATAAAGTCACTATCAATGCACCAAGTGACAGTTGTATTTATGATATCCTTCCTAACACGTTCTTTTTTCTTTTGTTCTCATAAGTCTGTTTGTCTCTCCGACTTCTTCTGCTTCATATCAATTTCAATTTCAATTGATATAAAGCAGGTGAAAAAAACGTGGCTCTGATTTCAGACTAACCTGAAAATAGTCATTTTATCAAAATTAACATTTTATCAGATACAAAAACTTCTCCAAATTTATTTACTTTTGTTAACATTACAAAAATATAAACTTTATATTACAAACCTGAGACGTCTCAATAGGTAATATCCTTTCAGCAGCAACCTTCTGTTTAATCACGTTCTCTGTACTGCGATCACCAAGTTCGGAAGCGGGAATTGTGCTCGGGTCTGGAAATGCTGCCATCGTTGTTTCACTGGCTTCACGATCATGGTCTTTCAAATGGATTTCTTCCGGTGCTGCCGGGTCGTTCGGCGCTTTTTGGTCTGGTACCTGTTTGGCATTGTCTTTGTCTTGGACAATCACCTCACTAGCCTCTTCAAATTCCTTTTTCCCTTCGTCTCCTTTAAGAGTCACTTGGCCATCTGCTTAATAATACATTAATATCCGTTAGACTGTTAGATAAACATACGAATAATTAACGTTTTAAATTGAAAAATGAGGGTCAAGACAAAGGTGGAACCTTATACTGGAACCTTTATCAATTGATTCATCCATCAGTGAAATTTTAGCTATTTCTTGGCCATCAGAGAATTGTTTTCCAACTAACAGTTACAAAACGAGGCATGTCGCCGCTGATAATTACAATTTTGGCAAACAGTTGGAGACAAATAGAACTTGCTTCTATTCTCGCCATCTTTTTGAGTTGGCAAACTCGCATTTGATGTGTGAACGTTCGTAAAACGCATGTTGTTCACTTTCAACCAGCCCGGCAAAACCATGCATTCTTCGAAAGAATTGGCGTCATCTGCAACCGCGAAAGACCGTAAATGTAAAAGCAAAACAGCAAAACGCCGGAAAATACAGAGTCGCAGCGTTCAGATTTATCAAAAATAAGAAATTCCTCTTGTTTATGGGACGTATCGTCAGTTGAATGCAAGCATAAAGCTAAAAAGCTAAAAAGCAAAAAGGGTTTAATACTGTATTGCATTCAAAATAGGACTGGCATTTGAAAGAAAGTAAATACCCTGTGAGCATTATTGAAGACAAAGCGTTTGAACAAGCAAGAAAATGCCTGGAAGCTCGATGCAAACAACTGAAAAAAGAAGGCAAACGAAACAGATCATATGCAGCCGAAGCTTTATTAAAGCGACGAGGAGGTGAACATTCTTAATGATTTCCGATCGATTCTGTACAATTTTTAATTATTATTGTATTCTCACTACTTGATTGTTTGAGACTCTGCCGGTCAAAGTAATTTAATTCAGATCTGTTTATTTGCGAGACAAAAATAAATAAAACATACCTTGGCATAAAATCTCAGTTTGTATAAAATAAACAAATTACAGCATGGGCAGTGCTTTGTACGGCATTTACGCACTCGTTGGTTTGTATCAGAAATCTCACTCGTTCGCTGCGCTCACTCGTTCGATTTCTGATACATCCAACTCGTGCGTAAACGCCGTACGCGCGCACTGCCCATGAAGTAATCTATATTTTTTATATGTCTTTTGATGTCTTTTCGTCTTTGTTCAGCTTTAGTCGCCTTGGCCAGCTCACAGTCTGTTTATGAACATCAGTTCTGAATTTATATACATTTTCGTCATTTCGATGAAATATGCTTTTATATTTAACCTAACAGATGTAATACCCGACCAAAATGTTCATCTATGGCCGAAGTGGTAGTTAATTTCAACTTTTAACTAGATCCACTCTAAGCGGGAGGTGTTTACATGACACCGGGGCGACTTTCGCGCCAGGGCGAGTTCACTCCGGTTCCTTCTTATGGCTCTACATTTGTTTACATGATACCACCACTGTGGTGGTATCATGTAAACAAATGTAAAGCCATAAGAGGGAACCGGAGTGAACACGCCCCGGCGCGAAAGTCGCCCCGGTGTCATGTAAACACCCCCTAAATTACAGCCATGCTCCGTCCCGCGTGACCAGTTATCCACAAGACTGAAATGAACATTTGAATATTTCTTTGTGACGTCCGAGGTTTGAATGAAACCTTGAAGATCTCTCTGGAAAACACTTTGAAAGTCACGAGTTAACGGAAATAACTTCGCTACACGCATAAAAAACCTAATATTGTTCGGATGTGTAACATTTATAATAAAATAATCTTTTGCTGCTCTTTGTTTCCGAAAACACTGTAAAATTCTCACGGGAATTCCGAATCTCGGAATGAATTTACAAAACCGACGCGTAAACTTGAAAACTCCGTTCAAATTTTCAAAAATACTGGTCACGCGTGACGGAGCACGGCTGTAAAACTTCAGAGAAACAAACTGGTGCAGCCAGAATTGTAACTAGTTCACCTACATTTTCTACGGTTTATAGCGGAGCCCGCGGGCCGAAGGCCCGGCGGAGCACCATACTCATAGAACCTTTGCCGTCATTTTTCATGTAATATATCAACAACGAGTGCGAGGGTTTCATCAGGGGTTCCAAACACCGAGAAACAGATGAAAGCACGAGGCCGCTTCGGCCGAGTGCTTTTATTGTTTCGAGGTGTTTGGAACCCCTGATGAAACCCGAAGCACGAGTTTTTGATATAGCTTCTCAATCGGCGCCTAATTGCAAACAAAATAGAAAAAGAAAAGAAAAGAACAAAAGAAAGCAAAAATCCCGAGTTTTTGACATGTCTTCTCAAATGAAACAATAGGAAATTATGCAGTGACATGTTTCTCAAAGCAAACAATGATAAATTATTCAGTGATAATTTTTTTGCGCTTTGCCGAAAAAACACGTTTATATGCATGAGGACTTGTTGTTGATCACAGTTGGCGTCCGACCATTTCTGAAGAAGGTGCGCCGAAAGCTGTAAGGTTTCGAGAGCCGAGAACGTCATGCGAAGAAGAAGACTTAGTGGAGAAAGCTGTCCCCCTATCAACGAAGTATAAGAACAAATGGGCCCTGTCGAGTTTTAGTGAATGGCAATTTGCTCGGACGATTAAAGCGCCCGTTTTAGATCCAGGAGGCCTTTTCAAGGATTATGACTTGCATAAAGTCTCGACGCTCTCTACAAGACTCGAAGAAATGGACGCGCTGAGCTTAAATTATTGGCTTAGTAAATTTGTTATGGAAGTGGCTAAGAAGACCGGTGAGAGATATCCCGCGAAAACTATTTACGGAATGGTTTGTGGTATCCGACGTTATCTTGAAGAACGGAATGGCGCTGACGCATTAAATCCCCTTGATAATAGCGACCGAAGGTGAGCTGAATTGCAATTATTTAGGGAGTAAAAATTTAGAGTTATCGAACTTGTACCAATGTTTACTCTCTCGCATGTTTAACAATGTACGAGTTGTATTATGAATAAAAACCTCATTAAAATGCAAGTGTTTGATCTCAGATGAAAAACATGTTTGATCTCAGATGAAACACGGTGAGATCTTTATCTGGTGTTTCATTGGGTATCAAGATTCATCCACCTGACCAAAATATCCCTCATTGATTGGCTCTCCACTGCATGCATAATTAATGAGTTTGAGAAGGTCATGGCTAGCGGAATGTTTCGCGGGCGCGTTGTGCGCCCGCCGAACGCCCGCCGCCGAACGCCCGCCGTACGCGTTGGGCTAGCTCGCTGGCGCGTGTGACGCCACAAAAAATTCGGGATCTTTGAGGCTTTGTTTTTCGCGCCGCTACACAGCCGTCAGCTCGGTAAACACTTTTATATTTAGCCGTTGCAGGATTTTTATGCTGTTTTTAGCGGAGAATTAAAGTCGTTATTACCCAACATTTTTTTTTTGGCGGTTTGCTACTCAAGACAGGATACTAACTAAGGGATACTCAGAAGCCGCTTTAGTGGAAAGAGAAGAGCTTTCAGGGATAAAATCTTGCTTCGAGGAACTATATACGGTTTTAGCAATGTGAAGAGATGGGTTCGTTTTACGGATTTCAGCACCAAAGCGGAGATTTAAAGAATTTCCAAGTACAGTAGTGGCCGGAGGGACTTAAAGGTAAAAAAAATTACATTTTTCGATGGGAATTTATCTTGATATCAATCTGTGATTGACTTTTTGTTTGTGTTCTCGTTATGTTTTGGAAAATTGTTTATAAACGTGTAGCTTAAATTCAGTTGTATTAATTTCTTGAATTTCATCAAAGACACGGCTCGGCCTCGATGCGCTATAAATGGTATGCGTTTGCTTTTAAACAAACTCATGGAGATTCGAATAACATTTTTCGAAAGAAGATTGTGTTGTCCATTTTTATGTGTTTGTTCATTCATTACAGAGATTGAAAAGCGATTTTATGTAAACAAGACAAGACTTTATACTCGCGTCGCCTTATGCAAATATGCCTTTTGTGTATTTTTGATTTCCAAATCAGTTTCTCGGGCATTTTTTGACAAGCAACAACTGTATTTTCGGAAAATAGTCGTAATAGTTATTCTAGATGGAGAAAAAGTTGTTTTTGTGAACTTTTGTACGGTCTAAATGTACTGTGCAGACGGTCGGGTAATACTGTTTTTTAGAATTGCTAAAATTGAAAAATAGCCCGGTCGTCAATATTAATCTTAATTCTTGTGCTTCCGACCTTTCACCTATTAGTTAAGTTTCATCTTAGTTAAGCTTGTTCAGAGGGTCTTCAGAGGGCGCCGCTGTTGGCTAAGCCTAACTATATATATTATCAAGAATGTTATTAACATGCAAGTGTCTGCAAGGCCTAGCACCTCGATACCTTATTGATCTTGGTTTCTGTTGCAGTATTACTGATGCCAGCTAGATCATGCATGGAACAATCTACCAGCGATAATTAGAAATATTAACAGATAAACATCATTTATAGAGCTCTTAAAATACACTTTTTTAAATTAGCTTCTATATCAGAACCTTATACATTTTCAGGGCCCGTGGAGGGGGGGGGGGGGTCACATTCCCCCCCCCCCCCCCCCTCGTAACTTCAAGACTATTAAGGCTATGACAATGAAACCTAGAGGGTACATAGTACGTCCAAAACTGTCTCCTTTGCGGTCCGCACAATGGAACGATGACGTCATATGACGTAGTTATAAGATAATTAGTTATACGGTCGCCATGTTGGATCCGCCATCTTGGATTTGTGAAATTTTTTAAAACCTCTTAAAAACCGTCCAAATTGACTCCAACTTAATCAAAATCAATAAATAAATAAACGCTAAATGACGTAAAAATATAAAAGTTATACCAATGAACATTGTTTTTCTTCATTCAAAGGTACAAATATGCAAATTGCAAAAAACATGGCTGTCAAAATCTTGTTGCCTTGGAAACATTAAGTCACGTGATCAATAAATTGTCATATGAAATTGTTGCCAGATAAATTTTAGGACAAGTCACAAAGTTTGATGGCGTTTGAATACATATTAAAGAAGTTATGAATGTTTAAATTTAGCGCAGGCACTTTGTGCCCCCCCCCCCCCCCCCCCCCCCCCCCCAGGCTGAATAGGGTTAAAGTGAGGGGGCTAAAGCGAACGCGTAAGCGTGAGCCACCTAGAAGAGTCCGGCATGCTCCCCTCCGGAAAATTTTGAATATAAGCTGTCTAAAATGGGCGGAAAATGCATCAAAAATTGGTAATTGCATGTCCAATGACACAATGTATTTAAGGTGGCTCGATATAGTATTTTGGTTTCCCTGTATAGTATATTTGGAGGCAAAACAATTAGAGTTATACTTTGCGGATCGTCATCACATTTTACCCCGAAATCAAGGTAATATTACAGTATTAATTTGCCATACATGTATCGAGGTTGGCGTTGCCATGGCAACGCCATTGGGCTTTGAAGTAGGGCCTCAAAACAGACATATCTTCAATTATCTTTAAAATTCCACGGTGAATTCTGTTTAAATTTTGCATACGGCCTTCGACCCCTGTGTTCTACCCGAGTACCAACTTTAAAAAAAATCTGTCAGAAATTTTAAAGAAAAAACGCGTTTTTTAGAATTTGTTGGTGATTTTTTTCTCTGTTGACAGAATTTTTTGAAAATCGCGTAAAACGCACTTTGGATAGAACGAAGTCAACATGCAAAAAATGAAAAAAATTTACCGAGCGGAAGCGGAAGTGTGGACTTCCAAAGTTTCAAATTTCTGAAAATTTTGACACGACAAGATCGGCAATTACGCATGCGTGGCAGTTGTCACGCCACTCCTCCACGCGGATTTTGTGGTCGATTTGCGGATGTTATTCTTGTTTATTCATTTGTAGACAAATCTCTTTCGCGCTGTGCAGCTTTTTGTGAGATAGAAACTGTTATCTTTTGGATGAATCGTGTCTAGTAATGGCTGGTACATCACTTGCCTTAGAAATGATTAACAATTCTAGCTAAAATCGCTGGATGCTTTGTTCCTCGTGGTGTGGATGGAATCGCTGCTGTCGGCGCTCTGCTCAAAATTGCGAGCCTCTCTAGAGACGCTGTAAGTCCTGGTAGGACAGGCCACTTTCTGCAATTTTTTGTAGGAGGCTTTGCTTTACCAGCCCATTATTATTCTGAGAAAAGATGTTATCCCTGAAATTGCACACGCTGGAAGCGTTCGTCTAAAAATACCATGTCTTCGAAAGCGAAGGAGGCGGGATTTACATTGCCGTTGTTTACAACGACGGGGATTGAAATAATAATAAATACGCGATGGAGAGCAAAGACATCTTCCAAAGCATCATGTGCTAAAAAGCTCTTCATTAAAAACAGATTTTAAAACCAATGGAAGATTGCTTCTACAGGGCTTTCCTCCCGGATTGAGCGATTCGGGTGTTTTGACAAGGTGAAGACTGTCGGCGAATAGAATTTTTCATGGATGAAAGTGTTTCTTTGAACTCATGCCTAACTGATAGGAGCCTCTGCGGAGGAGAGAGCCTAAGACAGCGTAGCAATGTGGGAGTGTCAAAACAAAAGAATTGTGGCCGATCAAAATACTGTGGCAATTTGCGATAGCATTACTGGAGAGAAAAGTGGTGAAATCGCTCAGATGAACAGTATGCACTGGAACGTTTTCTTTGAGCAAAGTTTTCTGGCCATTTATCGATTCCACTGGCAGTTTGTTAAATCGAGAAGCGTAGTAGCTGATATTGCATTTTGGGAAAATGCACATAGTAATTGTAAGTGTTTACCTGTTTAGTTATAGCTGCTATTTTATCTAAAGAAGTTGTCTCCGTGTCAAAAACTACAAATTGATAATCACTGTAGCCGTGTTGTTGTGTCTTTTCTTGAACGCCAGATCGAAGATTTCCTAATTTTCTCCTTTAAGTATTTCTGATTTGCTGCTTCATTAAAAGCCATACAACGTCTGCTTCCTTTTTGCTTTTTATTTCCTCTGGTGGTTCGTAGCTGGATAACCCTTTTTGTGCATTTTCTTATCTAATTGATGACGAGAATCGACCACAAATGTCATGCAGTGGGTGGGAACTTCGTTGCGCACACGCTCTGTTGCCGTTTGTTCTTATTAGAAGATGAACTGTCTTTCCCAACACATTCTGCATTACTCTTTTAATAGAGTTTAGATTAAGAAAATACACTGCCCCTAAAAACAGCCCAAAATAAACTCTCTCGTATTCAGAGGAAAATTGTGTCGATGCGGGGCCGAGTTGTCGATCGCGAAACCATTCTTCACTGCATTCTTGTCAGGGAACTTTAACCGCCCTGTTTTCTTTTTCTCGGTAAATCACATTACCACCAAAGAAAGAAGAATGTAAACCTAGCTTGCATACACGCGAAAAACACAGTCAACCAGCTGGCCGGCGCAAAAATAAAATTGCGAAAGGAGTGTTGCGGCCATGTTTGTTTATCTTTTTTCTTGCATGACTCGGGTAAATTAGAACCCAATCTGCGCGCGCCAAAAAAAACTATATCGAGCCACCTTAATGGATAACTTATCCGTAACACTGCCATTTATGTCTTATTAGTATATACTAAAACAGTGGATAGCATTGTTGGCGCGCTCTGATTGGCTACTGAAACTCGGAATAGCAAGTGCTATTCACCTCCCAGCAATTTGCGCGCGAAAATTGTAATCGTCGACAGGAATAAATGAGTTAAAAAGCATCATTTTCGTTATATTATCTCACTGTTTCAGTATATACTAAAACAACTATTCACCTCAGTGTAGGTGGGTAGTGGTGGATATTTACCTCGCTGCTTCGCGGCTCGGTTAATCTCCACCACTACCCACCTCCACTTCGGTGAATAGTTGTTAAATAACCCAACATTTCCATGCATCCCAAGCTCACGTAACTTAACGGACTGAAGCTTTTCAACACCTCCTAACTTTACAAACCCGAGCCTTTTCTAAACAACAAACACAACAAACAAAATAACTGCTCCTGTATGAACTTTTGATGACAACGAATAAAATAACGGTTGAGTATCATGCAACATCAGATTCCGCAAGATTAAAGTCAGTTTCCTCAAAGCTACCGATATTTCTTTTTCGCGATGATCATTACAACCAACAAACTCACTAGCCAAGAAGGCAAAGTTTGTCTGTCCTCTGCTTATGAGTGTTAAGTATGGTCAAATGCTGAACCTCTCTTGCTTCACTGGGAACGGAGCCGTGGAAAACGATCGTTCATCAGCTGTGCTGTTTGCCGGATTTACCAGAAGAAGCTTGCAGACCGTAATATTTGTTCAGTTTTTATCGCGTCAATCTGGTATTGGTTATTTTTATTTTTTCATTGAGAACTAAAACAAAAAGCAGATTTTATCAACAAAGCGTTTCGAAATGTCTATTGATACATATTTTTCTTAAAGGTGGGGCGGCCCCCAGCCCCTCCCCCTGCACGGTATTATTATTGATTGTACATTCTATGCTGATATTTCCTTGCATTATTCCCTTCTAATATTCCCATTCACAGTTTTGTACCTTTTATTTCCCGTAATAATTGACCTTTCTCAATACTGGTATTTTCCTGTAATATCTCCCTGAAAATTAATTGCCTCAAAAACTAGTCCTTTTAATAATTTCTCCTAATGCATGTACACATTGTTGAATATTTTCTTTAAAGCTTCCTCGGATATATTTGCTAAGTTGTTTTTCTTGTTACAGTCAAACCGGATGTTCTTTTGCGGGCAACTTTGCAAACTTCCGCGCAACGTTGGTATTTTGATTGACAGTTTGCTTCGAGCAAGTTGGAAGTTTCGCGAGCAAGTTCCTATTTCAAACTTGTTGTCAGTTGCAAATTGCGAATATTGTGAAAACACGTCCTTCTTCAGTTATGGCTCACGTACATCGCAATAATACCACCTCGGTTGAGAAAAGAGAAAGAATAATGGTCGTCTGGTGTAAAACAAGAACAAATCGCAAGCATTATTGGATTATCAAGGCAAACTGTATCCAATATTGTAAACAGATTTTTACAACACGAGATGTATTTTCCCGGTAAACCTGGCTGGAAGGAACGAGCAGTTTCTACTCCTGACATCGTAGAGTTTGTGAAATACTGCAAGGTAACCAAACCAAGTACTTTCAATTCAGAAATCCGGCAACTGACAGCAACTTGCTCGCGAAAGTTGCAACTTCCAACTGTCAATCAAAATACCAATGTTGCGGCGGAAATTTGCAAAGTTGCCCGCAAAAGAACATCCGGTTTGACTGTAATTCCCCTATAAAATTCCCGTGTTATATTCCAAATTGGTATCTTCCTGTAATAGTCAGTCCTTCAAATATCGAGTTAGTTACATGCCGTTATTTGATCTTATTTGCCCTTTCAGTCCGTCCGTATGAAAATCCCTTCGAATGTCATCCATTCGCAACAAAATAGTGCAAAAATTCGAATATGCCAAACAAAGCTAGAACAGTATCGTTCCGTATCCAATACGTACTATACAGCATCCTTAGCCTGCAGGAAACAAAGCTACATTCAAACGAAACTCTAAAACATTGCAGGAAACAGGACAAAATATTAAATGTAATCAGTGAATAAATACCATTCCCTTCGCTGCCTGAATATCCGGATTATACACGTCTACGGACATGTTCCGTCTTTTAATCAATTTTAACTACTTCTTTAAATTTATTACATAACCAACGATACATACATTTTCATTGATAAACAGGGATATAGAGGATATTACATGGCCGCGCGAAGATACGAAATTTCTCTTCGAGTGTTCAACACGAGAAGAGAAATTTCGTATCTTCAAGCGCCCATGTAATGTTCTGTTTATTATATAAACACCAATGAAATCAAACCATTTCACTTTAATAGTCCTAAAGTAGCAACGGTGTTCTTTTCACGTGTGAAGATAACATGTTATTCTCACGTGTGAAGATATGATGTTTAAGCGCGGATATTTCATTGGTGTTTATATAATAAAAAGCGATATTTTTTCCTTGGTTACGTTATTGAGAGCGCTTATAACCATCTTTTGTTGCAATAGACCTTGTTAGTCAGTCACAGTTAATTTTGGTCTCAAAGAAAGTCTTAGAGTCATTAGTCTTTTAAAATAGTGCGAATATATATGGTTATGGTTACGTTTGTATGATCAATTATATGCCCTCTGATGGGTTCGTAGGCAAGGAATCGACTGCCACCAAACAGACGTCTGTAATATTTCCCGACTTATTAGTCAGCGTCGTTATTTTGAAACACATGCCTACACAAACTTGCCCATTACACTATTTTTAAGATGCTATTTCCAACATTGTCGATGGACCAGGTGTTTCGCTACCATACCACTATGAAAATTGTTAACTGTACTAAATAAACTATTGCGATATAAAACAACTCAGTCGAGAGACTACTACATTAATATGCAAACTTATTAGCTCTCTCGTAAGCTGCAGAGTGTTTTCGAATCAGTTTTCGTGAAAGCATTTTTAGTACAAATCTTAGAACTCCGTAGAACTCTGAACTGATATCAAAGGTTGTTTCTGTATAATACACCAAAAAGCGTGCCATATTGTCCACGATTAGTAAAATTAAACGAAGATATAAAACAAAATTTGAATGCTGCAACTGACCTGTGGGAGTAGACTTTAACTGAGATGTTGTCTGCTGAGAACTTGTTTGTAATAAAGTTGTTGCGGTTGATAATGGTTTCCCGTCAAGACAAAAGCCGCATTCGCCACAGAAGCGATGATGCTGTTGTATGTTGCTGTTCCCACACTGGGGGCACTTAATTTTCCTTTCGCAAGATAGTTTCCCGTCAAGACAACAGCCGCATTCACAACAGAACCGATCATGTTCTTGCAATTCGCTGTTCCCGCACTGGGGGCACTTCATTTTCCCTCCGCAAAATGTTTATAACCTACATGTCTATTGACTTCGCTTTAAAGGCTGCAAATATTCTTTCTCCGTCTGTGGAAATACAAACTTCACATTCAGCTGTGATGTTTTCCACATAAAAGTCGAATCAATTCCACGAAACGCCTCCTTATATATGATCACTGTTCCAGTAAATTCTATTTCAAAACATCCCCTGGATTCTGAGAAATCTATTACTAAACGGAAGTCGATTCGGTATTTAGAGTTTTCTCCAAACTGGTCATATTGCCGTAAAATTTATGCAGATCGAACGGTTTTTTTACAGATAAGAATGATGAATTATAGCTAGTTCGCCAATTTTAAACAATTTCGCGTGAATTTACAAAACAGTAACTGTATTTCCGGGATATTTCTACGAAATCTGTAATTGTCGGCACCGCGGGCTTATGGGATTCCTAGAAATAAAGCGGAAGTAGTTTGTTCCGATATTGTCATTTAACTAGAAGAGTAATCTTATTTATTCTCAAACGTGATTTTCTCGTACATTCTTTGTAATAAGATATCACTAAAACTTATTTATGCGCGGAAAAACACGTTTGGGGATAAAATACAAACGAATGGTTTTGGTAAAATGCTTCTTTGAACTTACATGTTACGTTTTCAATGGAGCTGAGTCACAATTATGGCAGCATCTCAATCTGACCATTTACAATGTAAGCTGAGGGAGTGGCGATGCTCTTGAGTGTAATGCTGTTCGTTTCTCATTACTTTGCAAATAAAAACTTGACTTTTTAAGTTCTTTTTGTATCATCAAGTGAATTCTTCTTTGTAAAACAAACCTCCCTTTATTTCGAATACTTTGACTTTAGAGTTTGAAGAAGTTTAACCTATTAATCTCGAAATATGTACGCTCCTGTTTGTACTATTTACAAATGAATATGATCCGGCGGTTTGATCTGTGTTAGAGCTAATGAACGAATGACTCCAGTGGCAGTCCGGTGGCGAGGTCTTCTGCCGGTGAAATTTATTTCGATTTCATAATAGATGTCTTAAGAGAGAAATTTTCAAAAATGCAAATACGTGGCCACGGAATAGGAAGAGAGTCATTGCCGCATCGCATAATTCTCCCCCGCGAATGACAGAGGTGGTCAAGTCAACCTCCGTTTTCCACGGCAAGGAGATATGTTTTTTTTTACGATGGCAAACGATAAACGGCAAGCATACATTTTCCATTTGTGGTAGGTTCGTCGGTGTTTGGAACCTTGGTCTCTCAAACTGTTTCTCTCCACCCACGTTTATAAATGGTACCGGCAATGCTAGGAAGGGGTGGGGGGAGTAGTTGATCCTAGTTGTTTCATGCTAATATGTATAGATAGGACAAGCCTAACAGCACCGCTCTCTAAACAAGCTTAACTAAGGTGAAACTTAACTAAGGTGAAAGGTCGGAAGCACAAGAATTAAGATTGACGACCGGGTTTTTTTTTAATTTTAGCAATTCTCAAAAACAGTATTACGCGACCGTCTGCACAGTACATTTAGACCGTACAAAAGTTCACAAAAACAACTTTTTCTCCGTCTGGAATAACTAGTACGACTACTTTACAAAGAAAATACAGTTGTTGCTTGTCAAAATTTGCCCGAGAAACTGATTTGGAAATCAAAATTGCAAAAAATACACAAACATATTTGCATAAGGCGACGTGAGTGAAGTTAGAACTATATAAAATTCAACATTTCAAGTCTTGTTTTGTTTACATAAAATCGCTTCTCAACCTATGTAATGAATGAACAAAGACATAAAAATGGACAACACAATCTTCTTTCGAAAAATTTTATTCAAATCTCCATAAGTTTCTGTTTAAACGCAAAACGCGAACCATTAATAGCGCATCGAGTTCACACGGTGGGCACAGATTCACTCGAAATCGCTCGACATTTCGCGATATAATAATAACTTTTTCCGTTTTGATGTTGTTAACATGAAATTTCACAACAGCACAGAACTCATCATTTTCACAAAAAAATATTTTTTGTTTTTCCATTTTTGCAATTTTTGGCGGGAAAATGACGTCATAATGTTGGCACCCAAAAAATAACTTAGTATTATGGAATATCTAATAGCAATTTCTGAAAGCGCTCGCCGCAAGCATCTCAAAACTGAAAAAATCTCGTAAATACGTTGATCCGATCAAAAGATATGACGTTTCAAAATTTGAACTCCCCGCACATTATCTGCGGGGGTCAAAGGTCATTTAAAATCAAATCGACTGAAAAACTTGCACTTTATTCAACTTTTTCAGTTTTGAACCTAGGAAGCTGAAATTTTACAACAATATAGTATGTTTTTTGTTTTTTAAATTTCAAGTATTTTGGCGGGAAAATGACGTCACAAATATGGCGCCAAAATTTGAAATTAGTATTATGGGATATCTGATGACAGTTTCTGAAAGTACACGCCATAATAATTTCAAAAGTGAAAAAATTTCGTTAATATGTTGATGAAATCCAAAGATATCACATTTCGAAAATTGATGGGCCCCTGATTTCCGCCATTTTGTTAGCACGCGAATGGTGAGCGATTTTGAGTGAATCTGTGCCCACCGTGTCAAGCTTTCTTCGATGAAATTCAAGAAATCGATACAACTGAATTTAAGCACGTTTTAAAATCAATTCTCCAAAACTAACAATAACACAAAGAAAAAGTCACTCACAGATATCAACATAAATTCTCATCGAAAAATGTAATCTGTTTAACCTTTAAGTCCCTCACTTGCTTGGAAATTCAAATCTCCGCTTCTGGTTCTGAAATCCGTAAAAAACAAACATCTCCCGCATTGATAAAAACGTAATACATGAAGTTCCTCGAAGCAAGATTTTATCCCTGGAAGCTCGTCTTTTTCCACTAAAGCGGCTTCTGAGTGTCCCTTAATTAGTATCCTTGTCTTGAGTAGAAGTAATTTGTAATTTGTATTGTAAGTAATTCGCTGTTTCCGGCATGCATTCTCCCAGTCGAATTTGCTGTAATGCAATGGCAAATTCGACTTC
The DNA here is from genome assembly GCA_024195265.1 of Dendrophyllia cribrosa. Lineage (NCBI taxonomy): Eukaryota > Metazoa > Cnidaria > Anthozoa > Scleractinia > Dendrophylliidae > Dendrophyllia > Dendrophyllia cribrosa. The sequence goes on along the minus strand of JAJLRJ010000003.1, from coordinate 43,809,256 downwards.
GTCCGGTGATTGTCTCATCAATCGTACCAGTTGGATCCGATGCGAGACCGCCGCACTGAAAACAAACGAATTAAACATGAATGCCCCATCATCAAATCTGCTTGTCATAGGCCTTAATTGCAGGAATTCCCCCAGTAACACTAGCTGTTTTCCGCCAAACGGGTTCAGGTTGCCATCGCCTGCTATGTTGTGGTGCAATGTGTTCACAAGTTCAAGGATTCTTGAGCTGGACATACATACGAACAATACAGCTTTCAGAAAACATCCCTTGGGAGCCCTAGTGTGACACTTGATTCGTGACAAAATGTACCTTTTCCTCCGGTGGAGGGTCGTGTTGTCAGCGCGTGACTTGGTTCTAATGGACCAATCAGAGTTGAGGATGAAACCAGATACTTGTCGTTGAGTAACGACCGTTGGCGCGAGGTCGGTCCAAGCATATCTGGAAAGCCGAATAGGCGAATTTAAAGCAAAATATCTCGTTCTTTACGAGTCTTTCGACCGCCGAAGCACACGTATGTGGAGTGAAATTTATTGGGCTCCATGGAACTGTTGGTTTTATTGCGATTCGGGACTTTTCCTTTTGAGGAGAGAGCGATTTGTGGAGTGACCTCTGGCCAGCGATCGATGCAGTGGTCTGCCTTTCCTTCTTTTTAGAAGGGGAGACAACGACTTCGAATAATTTCGCTAAATGGCGTCGGAATGGCTTCAAATTCGGTACATGACAAAAGTAAGCGACACATTTGAGGTAGGTAAACTTGATTTCAAAATAGGGTAATAAGGGGTAATAAGCTCCTGTATTTACCCAATTTTAGAGAATCCGTGATTTTCCCATACATTTCTCTATATACACAAGCTGTCGCATACACCACGTATGTAGAGTCGGCCGCCCGAAGGGCTCTCAAAAACACATCAAAAAGACGAATTTTGAACTTGGGAAGCCTGTGTTTTTCTCCGCTTAGTAAATTCACAGCAAAACATTAGTGTTTTCCCAGCTGACGTGACATTCGGCCGTGTAACCGCGCGAAAAACAAAGCCCCGCTTTGGTTTCAACATGACGTCGTACGCGCATGTTTTGCGACGTCATACGCGCCCGCGAGCTGGTCCTGCGCGACGGCGGAAACGGAGGGCGGCGGGCACACGCGCGCCCGCGAAACATTCCGCTAGCCATGACCATGAAAAATCACGGGCATATGTTCTATGAGTATGGGGCTACGGGCGGGCCTTCGGTCCGCAGAGCTGCGCTACAAAAGCGTCGGTTAGGCTCCGGGGGCTATGTCGCCGTGGAAATCCATTCAATCCTGGGGAGCTGAGTGCTCTGAAATGTCTCAAATTGTTCACACATGTAAATAATCTATTTGTCTTGACTTAGTCCGGATATTTTCACGATTTTGGAATCGTACGGCTCAATATCTCAATATCTAAAAGTACGCAGTGGAAATGGACGAACGTTCTTCTCCGGACCAAGTTGTTGTTGGGCCTCTTTGGAATCAGGCAAGAAGTTATCGGATTTTCCTTGCTTCTAGCACCGTTCTGGTATGTTTTGAATGTTCTAACTTGATTTTGCTGTGGTTCTCTTCCTGATTTGGGAAGCTTTCAACTAAATACCGACGTCGCTTCTTCGCGATGTTCCACGGAGCGATTTGCTGTATGTCTTGTAGGAATAATTCACTGACCGGCCGCCCATCTAAAAGTTCAACTGAATCGTCTTTTATGTCACATTGCAAGAATTAAAATTGAATTTTTGGGACAATTGTGATCCTTGTATCTTTTAAAATAGCTCTAGTTCTCAAGGGTTGCTATCTGATAGTTTCCAAATTCCAATTCGATCCGGAATTCGAAGGCCACAAGTTTGTCAGTCTCTTTTGGGTTGATTCCACAGCAATCAGCACCGGAGAAGAACCTTCGTCCATGCTCAACTGATTATTATAAGCTGAATGCAACTTCTAGACATTGAGATACTGACATGTACGGAGGCGTATGATTACAGAATCGGGGAAATAACCGAAATTTAAACAAGACAAATACGACTATTTATATGTGGGAAAAATCGGAGACCACTCGGAGTACACAGCACGGCAGAATTAAAGGGTTTTGTCCGATTCCACGACGAAAGCGTGAATTTGTTTAATGTCGGCCCGACTTTTTTGCCTGCGTGACATATCTCGCGACATAACCCCTTTAACCTACCTCTACAGTTTTTAGGACACAGTGAAAGGTTACTGAAAAAATTCGCCTATAAGGTGACAACGAAACCAAACAAAAGTCTTATTACAACGTTACACAAGTGTAGGTAAATTTAACGTCATCTTAGTTGTTTACATTTTACATTTTATTTTTTTTACACTGATGTCTCTAATTAATCAAACTTGTTTCACTATATGTATTGTAAGTAGTAGCTGTTGATTTTGATGCGAGTTTTTTGTACGACGTGTGATGTCTCCATAGCAACAAGGTTTTGACTGGCAAGTTAAACCAAAATGTTGAGTTCTCTGTTTTATATTGCACATAGCAAAATCCAGGGAAGGGGCTACAAAAGCTCCCCCCCCCCCCCTCCCTGTCTAGTACAAGGGTGCGGGTGTGGGGGTATGACTTTTACGTCCGAAAGTTAAACCTAATTTTACGTGGCTCCTTGTCGAACAAACCTTTCCTAAAAATACATGGAAGTCGTTTACCTTTTGTGATTTATGTATATTATGCTTCATTGTGTAACAGATATACGCAGTGATATGAGATGTACGATACGCAGTGATATGATGATATGAGATATCATTCCTGTCAACTAAACTTAAGTTACATAGTTACAAGGGCATATCATTAAGTGTGTATCGGAATTTCGGTATCTTGGCATTGTACTTGACGAGGCCCTGACTTTCAGTGCCCATGTTAAGTACCTAGTCAGTAAGGTAGGGAAACGATTAGGCATGCCGAGTCGAGTGAGAAACAACGTTAGTGTGCATACTGCAAATGTTATATACAAGTCATATAATACCAGTCTTTGACTATTGCGATCAAGTCTGGAGCTGTTGTGGCAAGGTTAATGCAGATAGTATAGAGAGGCTTCAGAGGCTTGCTGCCCGTATCATTATGAGAACATCGATAGTGATAAGGCAAATGAATATCTTCGTTATGATACTCTCGAGTTACGACGTGAGAAGCACATTTTGAAAATAGTAAAGCGTTGCCTTCAGGGGCGTGTTCCTCAATTTTTTTCTAACTACTTTAAATTTAATGGAGATTTGTGACTAGAGAGACAAGACAAAGTAACCACCTTAGAGTCCCTAGTGTTAGGTTGGAAGGCAGCAAAAAGTCATTTTATTACCATGGTTGTATTATAAATAATCAATATTTGTAAACAGTTTTTTTTATTTAATTAATTTATCTCTTACTTTTTTTCTTTTTTGATGTAAATATTTGTATATAGGGCCTCCGTTGATACCAGTTTATGTAAATAGCTGAAGGTGTTACCCTATTCAAATAAAGATGCCTATCTATCTATTGTTAATTTCTTACAATAACGGATTTTCTATTCATATGACATGAATGTGCACCCGCAGAATATTTCCATATTGTAGTTACCCTGACAATGGCGTCATGATGACTTCGGTTGTTATCGTTTGTTTTTGCTTGTCTTCGCATAACCAACTAAAACCGTTATTGATTAATATTATTTGTGATTTTATAACCTTCAAAACGTAGCATGCTTTGTTGACTCGTTTGACGGGTCCTATAGTTATGTAATACGGGATATTAAACCAGCAAGGATGAATGAATAATTTGAAAACATCGACACTAGCAAATTGTAGTGTAAGTCGTACCTGAATTTCTTTTTGATTTACTCTTATTCAGTTTTAAAAGTAAAATGCCAGTAAACCAACTTTGTAGCTCATTAAAGCTGTTTCTAGAGAAGGCGAAAGTTCTTGAGAAAAAGCAGTCTTCACATTTTTGCGAAACCAGCTTATCTGATGTGAAAGAGTAAAAGACAACATGGTCCCTTTATGTTAACTTTAATATGTAGTTTGCACCTACATATTCGTCTCCTCTGTTTCTGACCTGTATTGCGTGAATTGTGGGAAATTCCTACAATCTGTTCGAATCTGTACTGGGGGTTTGTTGAGTGAAGGCCAGCACATCCTTCCTGGACCTTGGAAACGAATCTTTTATCAGCTTAAGCACTCGGGTCTTACAAACGAAAGCCATAAACTAAGATATACACTCCTTGCGTAGTTGTGAGTACTACGAAGGGAGAGATCAGGGCTTTGTGGATGAGCTCGGCACTGAAACTTAATCAAAGGGCTGTAAGAGCCATCTCGTTAACGCGAAACAAAGTAAGGTTAATTTTATGTAAGGGTAAATTAAGGGCCCAGTTGTTATCTTGCAACAAAGACGAGGGAAGTGTAGCGTTTTTTTGGAGTTAGCAAACAAATGACGGTATAACTAAACATTCTAATGACGTAACAACTAATCTCTGAAGGTGTAGTATACATCACCACGAAAGCGAGAGGAGTAATTTCAGGTTTTTCATCAGTGTTAATTTAGTAAGTGCGTGTGAATAAAAGTGTTAACTTTCAAACTATTTTTTAATGGTTTTAATAAGGGTTTGATTACTTTGATTGGTTTTGTTTTGCTAGCGTGGATTGTTAATTTAGTACTTTGGGCTGGTTTGCCAGATGTAATACCGAGTTTAAAAGTATGTTGGAAAAGTGGGTAAGCTTGGCTAATTGGACATCTAATTGGACTAGTTTGGTTTTTATAATGAGGTTGTAAGACATAAGAGATTAAATAGAAAATTTAAAGTGTTGTTGTTCTGACTAGTTGCTTATTATCGTAAGTTCTATTTTTAACGATCGAAAAATATGTGCTGTTTTGGTTGTCTTCTGTCATATAGTTCGCCGCTATTGGTAAACCGCTTCATATGTAAGGTAACGTTGCGTGATATCGCGCGCGTTTGTGTGACAAGCGGTATGTGTGAGGTGCTATTAAAATAAAATTTAAATTAACGTGACCTGTTTTAAAGACGTTTATTTGATGTGAGTAGATAACGTTTGTAAGAATAGAAACTGAAAAGGATTTGAGTCACCTCCGAGCTAAGAATTGTCAGAAAAGACGGACGTTCGAGCCCGTAAACTACCAGCGGTATCGAATATCTCCGAAACAAAATAGCTACCAAGGTCACCAAGGCTTAGAAAGAAATGTATGGGCTAATAAATGAAATTGTAAAAAATAAATTTCTGACCTCACCTGCAACATTTGCCGGAATTGCTTCCACTCGAACAAAGTATGGTGAATCGACGCTGAAAACTATGGCTCCAGGTTACGTTCCATTTGTAATTTGATTTCAGCTATTTTCTGCGCCATACAATCCTTGTTATATCTTACAAATATCGCGAAATTTATAGTCGTCTCAAGTTCACCGTGACTATTGAACTCTTCTGAAGTCGCCGAATCATATTTGCGTAATCCTTCTTCAAAGTAGACATTATCACCAAAGTTCTTGCTCTTGCTCATTTTGGCAAGAGGTAATAAAATCTTGGCGCGTACTCCTGCCCTCTCTTTTGTGTTTTGCTTGTTCATAGCAATGTTACCGTGGGTAATTACTTGAGCTCTGAAGATTTTGTATGAAGAGATACGCATTGAACCTCTGAGGTGAACATATACAAGAGCTCACACGTTAATCCATGAGTTGTGAGTCGATACAGATGTCATGATATCTTAAAACATATTTTAAATCTACAGCGAAAATGTGAGAAGGCTAATTTAAACTTTTCGTCAGATTTAATTTCTTCTTGTTGTGAATTAGCACCAATCACATCCTTGCTCGTTTTGACAAATACTTAATTATTACTCACGCTTGGCGCTCCTTCGCTCTGTTGTGATTAGTTTATTCATAGTAATATTAGTGTGGCTGACATGTATGTTGTCAAAAAAAATGAGCATTTGAGCTTCAGTGGTCACCTTATATGACTAATTAAGATCAAACATAAACAACGCTCGTCGGCCGAACAAAATTCACCAAATTTCATATTTATTTTATATACAATTCAAATGGACAGACTACAAATCACAGTAGTTGCTAAAAATATATATATCTCTGAGTCGTAACTGTTAAACAAGGCCACCAAATGCCGTAACTGTTATATAAGGCCACCAAAGGTCGTAACTGTTATACAAGGCCAAGAAAAGCGCATCTTATTTGAACTGTTCCCTTTCTAAAGTGCTCTTTTTAATTACCGGCACTTTTCTTGCTTGCTTTAACGAGATATAAGAAACATGTCATGATGACATGCCCTGAGAGGTCAAAGCCATTTATTGTGGTAAATAAACTATGTTTTAGACCGGGGTTTTAGAATATCGTAGTTTAAAACTCCGGCGTTATCTTTACGGTAGGAAATTATGTTATGCGAGGAATGTACAGTTTATCAATGTGTAATCCATAAATCCAGAGCGTTAGTTTTTTTTAGCGTGCGTTTGCCATACAAGTTACCCTCCCTTCCCCCGGAAGGTTTAATATAACCGTAACGCGAGATATGAAAAGTTGAATTTATCATATTATCGCTCATATAAAAACACAAACTTTCTCGTGGGATTTAACTTCCTGAAAACGTCTGCATTCATTTCAAAAATACATCGTGAAATTCTCAAACTGCGTTTCGCAACAACACTCATTTGACCCTTTTTACCCTACTAATGGAGCACTAATGGCTTTACGACAAATGATTGACAAGAAAAACACAAATTTCTTGAGCTTTTGAAGATCAATTAACCCGTCTCGGACACATCCACTTAAAAACACATTTGAAAATTTTAGTGGCGGTGTGCGACGCCCTACTTAAAATCCTAACCGGTATTACCAACGATATCCTTAATGCCCTTATATAGCTTGTATAAAGAAGTAACCCCCCCGGGCAAAATTTAACAACTACGGGACACCATTTCTACATGTATCTACACTCATACCTATATCTCATTCGCGCATGCGCGCATAAACGAGATAAAAACCAAGTGAAACCCATGAGAGTGACCAGGCGCAGATATATTTTGAGAAGAACTTTTTGATCTTGCCGAACAGATTTTGCTCGGGTTGTTTGCTTCCTGGTACTGTTGATGGACCACACTGTATGGGATAAAGCTGCAATATTATACAAGAGGACACAGCCTATGGAAGTGACGAGAACGACAATCTTGCCATTGCTACTGACCAGCCAGCGCCCAACAGGCATGTTCATTGCCATATCCGATTAACACCACTTGGAAGTAATTAGGGACACAGCCACCCACAAAAAACCCACCCCACGCCAGACATGTGTACTTCAAGAATCGAAGATTCTTGTTCTGACCACCGATAGATCGACCTGGGGCTTTAGAAATCTGACTGGAAAAGGTTCGGCGTGTATCAAAGGCTATAACGGTAGTGCATGCAAAGGACACCAGGAAAAGGTAATGAATCACGGCCGCTACCACGGTGCAAAAGGTTACCTTATCGGTGTCCCCTGTACCAAACCGCCACATGAACTGGGCAAATAAAAGGGCCACGCACAAACTCATGAGATTCTTTCCTGGCAAAGGTGTTCGGAGATCACTGAAGATGAAATGTATCACTAATGTCAGAATACGGGTGAAAATTGACACAGAAAACCCAACGATGGTAAAGTGTCACAGAAAAACAGATTCCGTTTTAGTTGTGAAATTTAGTTCAGTCACTTGGATGGAGCAGTTGGTGTAATTTACTTTAGTGTAGTTAGTGCAAACCAAGGCCAAACTGCCGCATGTAGATCGTATTCTCCCGTTGTGTAGAGTCTTCCTGTGGTGGTGTGCGTAAGCTATTGTTGTCAAATATGGTGTGCTCATCACTGCCAACGAGCAACAGAACAAAGGGACACTGAACAGTAAACTTTGAATTGCACACAAACAAAGAATATTTGCCGGTGTGTAAAATTAAGGAGGACAGACACGTTGAGGGTATCTTGATCTACCATCTTTTTCTCGTCAGAGGATCTTGAAGCAGTACCAGCATATACAGGTTGAAAGCTACGGCTTTAGAATTATCTTCAGTCGCAATTGATAGTTCGTCGATTTGCGATGGGTCAAGCAAAAACCGTGACGGGAAATGGCATTGCGAAACTGGTCAGGAGACACGGGCCTCATCTGGTCATCTGAAGGATACATCCAGAGTTTCACTCGATTTTTGTCGCGAATAAGTCGAATAGCATTTGAAGAATCAGGAACGTAACCTGTTCTGCAAGTTTCCAAGTGTGGATTGTAGAGTTTGTCCGCGGCACACGCTGAGCTAAGTAAGTTTTGTTTCCTGTTTATTATTTTTGACCAATGGTTGGAATTCCATGACGACTTCAAACGACTTGGGGTTGAAGACGTCTAGTTTTTCTTGCGGTCCGCATTTTGTTTCGTTCATTGATAATCCATTGCAAAACAGACAGTGATAGTTCATATAGTTCTCTGTGGTCCTTTTTGAGTAGATAACTCCACTCGCTCCCATCTCGCACCCCTCTTTATGCTCAGTGTGTTTGTGGACAGAACATGAAGATACCATTGGTAAGCAACTTCTAATTTTAAAATTCTTATGTGGTTGAACGATCCTGCTTGGACACTTCAACATATAGTCTAATGTCTGCGTGCTGTTGTAGTCATTACACTCCAGATACCACAATATATATTTCTATAACGAATTTCAGGTTTTAATAGGAAAGCCACTGGTAGGTCTTCTAAGATGTTTGCAGACGTGAATGTTCTGTTCGCACTCTTTGATCCCGCCAGACATTTCAAATGCACATCCTCGTCTTTCCAACCCACTGCACAAGTTGAGATCATGAAAACGCCACCCTTTTCATCATTTTCAGTGGATAATTTACTGCAGGTATAATTTGTGTTTTCATTTCTTTGGATCGGTGGATTAATATGTTAGAAAAAGCGTGAGAAGTCGGCGCAACAGTCATCATACTTGAGACAAGCTTGATCGCAGTGGCAATGAGCAACAACCTTGCCGTCGGTTAGTTCATCCCATTTTGTAGAATCGTTCACGCATTTATTCTGACAGGAAAATGTCTTATTACAAGTAAGCGATTTTGGGGCTAACACTCCAGGGGTTACAGTTAGAGGCGCTGTTGTCGAGTTTAATACGAATCCCCGAGAATGAGTTAATGGAGAGACGCTCACATCACTCGAATGGGAAAGCGGCTGCTGATAGGCCAGATGCGATGAAAGTAACAAGACACAAGTTATGAATCCAATAGCAAATCTTCCCATGATTCCAAATTCACGCTTGTCTGCCATTGCTAGGACATAAATGCATATGCCGGTTTAGTACGTGATTGTGCTGTAGAATTCTTTCCACACTTATATTGGTGTCTTACGTTTTTTGTTGCTACGCATTAAATAAATGTTTCCTGTTGACGTCTCACGAAGATAAGAGCGTGCTACATATGTGCTTTTCTGAGTGGCTTGGCAATTTCAGTTGTTCAAAAGTTGTTATCCCCGTATCTGATCCGTGAAGGCAGTCAATAATTTCTCTATGATGATCTTTGGTGTGGGAAGAAGGCGTGCTGATAACAGATAAATCAATCTGTGCAACATTTGAGGCTTTGCTACATGAGTTGTAAATGGTGACGTTATACTGGTAACACGTCACAAGTTCAAATCCCGTTCAAAGCCTTGCTTTTGTTTTTAAATCTTTTATTGCATTTGCAATAATTGCGTGTCACTTTCATTACCATTTGTCCATTTTATTAATCCCAGTATATGTCGTCTTCATAAAGTGCTATCCCAAGTAAGGAAACCTCACCGGAAATAACAGCACGAGTGTTTTCTATCTACTGGGATTTTTTTTTTCAATCTCTCAGCTCTCTACTGTGCTTGCAAGCCGATCATTTAGCTTCCTTAAGGGCTAGAGAATACAACCCAGGGATACAGTTGTATGTGCAGCTCTGAAATGATCCTAACCCTGAAATGATACCAAACCCCGAAATGATACTCAACCCCGAAATGATCCCTAAATCGACCCAGAAATGATCCAGAAATGAATTGTTTCATACTGACTCCGAAATTATTCCCAAGCAATGTTTAGAATGGCGTTTGGTCCATGGGAACTGAAGGTGGAATAACTAAATAAACGAAATTAGAGAGATTTGGATTCTGGTTGAACACCATGGAAACATCTTAAATAAATACAAGTCTTTTACTCATGCATAAAATTATTTTTGAAAATCAAAACTAAACTAGCGAGTCTGTTTACAAAAGGAAGACAAACCCTACCGCGGGAAAGATTTTGCACATTTCCATCCTGGCCATCCACAATCAGACACTTATTTTAAAATAGTTTCATTGAATTTGTATAGCAAATGTTGATTAAAACGTATCTCTATTTCGGGGTTCTTTTCATTCAAGTAAGTCTTTTGGCATTTCAAAGTGATGCTAAATTTTGGTGACATAGGCCATTTAACATCTTGTAAACAAGTCCAGCTTTGATTCTTTTACTAGTCTTCATCAGGCGATGAGATCCATTGGTTACGTGTCGCTTAATGTAGCACGTTGGTTTGTTGCTATTGGTGCATTTCGACCGTCATTATAACTCCTAAAAGATGTTGTTTATTTAAAGGTCCGATTTGTTATCGATCGGCTGTTGTACTTCTTGATTGTAGGCATCCATGCCGCTTCAGGAATTACGATTCCAATATCTCTGTTGATATTATTAGGATTAAGTCTTATGTGGATAGCCTCTTTAACCCTACGGGTTTGCCAGTGTGGGTCACGGTCAGCATGGGTGGGTTTCCTGTGACGGGTAGTGAAAAGCCCGTCTGAGTCCCTTGTAACTGGAGTGTCGAGAAAAGGGATAGTATTGTCTTTCTCTGTTTCCATAATAAAACGAATGGTAGGCTTATTGAGATGTTGTAAGAAGCCGTCGACATTGTTTCGCATATCGTTTCCATATCTTAGGTTTACATAACGCAGTTGCTAGTGCCTGTTATTCAAACTCTTCTATGTAAAGGTTTGCTATAACCGCAGAGACTGGGCTACGCATGGCTGCTCCGTCTTTTTGTTCGTAAATCGACCCATCGTACTGAAAGATCTCAAGACGAAATTCAAGAGGCCGGCAATCTTTGTCGGTGTAAGCGTTGTGCGGTCGGCAAGGCCGGGATCATTCTCTGGTTTTCGCAATGTGGCCTGCACGGCACCTTCGATCGTCACGTTGGTAAAGAGCGAAACCCAACCATACTGACCAATACCTAGCGTGATATTGTTAAATGTCTGTATGACAGAGCAAAACACCTCATCACTACACCATCAGTTATTGTTTCTAACGGATATCCTTCCTCGTTTGTGCAAAAGATCACAGAAACAAAAGATCAACAGTCAAAGAGGAACCCACGCAGGATTTTAAATCTACCGCAGTCTTACCCTGTATCAAAGGTATGTCAGAGGTTCTTCGCCGCAGCCTGCAACAAGGCGTACGCACTGTTTTCAAATCTGTCACAACGCTTAGGTCACACTTGGTGCGACCTAAGACGTCATTGTCTCTAATAAACAAGATGGTGTTGTTTATAGGATTCCTTGCGAATGCGGCAGAGTGTATTTTTGGGAAATAGGGAGATCGATGCGTGAAAGGATAATAGAACACGATACAGATATACGGCTTGCTCGTACTCAAACCTCCGCGGTTTCGCAACACGCTAACAAGACCGAGCACTTTCGAATTTGGAACGAGGTTAAATTTATTGACCTTGACCCACACTGGTACATCTCACATAAGCCGACTTCATCCTAACAATATCAACAGAGATAGTGGAATCGAAAATCCTGAAGCATGGATGCCTACAATCAAGAAGCACAACAGCCGATCGATAACAAATCGGACCTGAGAGAACAACATCTATTAATAAAAAAAAAACGTGCTACATAAGCGACACGTAACCAATGGACCTCATCGCCTGATAAAAACTAGCAGTAATAGCGGTCGAAACGTCGCGATCAACATCTCAAAGTGACTCCATCGTGAGACAGACGAACAAGCGTTCACCTATCATACACACTACAACCAATAACAAGAAAGAAAAGGTTAATAGAGACAATAGTCAGACAGAACGTGTACAACAACAACAACAAGTTTTTATTTCAAGTTAAGTGTAAGTTTACAAAGCTTGTGCCCGCAATTAGCAAGGGCTATTCAATAAAACTCTCTGTTCAGAGACTAGAAGAAAAATTTGTGGAAGAAGACTAGACAGACCAGCCTAAGTTTTACAATCGCTTAAAGTCGACGCAAGGATGATCTATGGTTCGTTTTAATAAGCTCCAAACATTTTTACCTCAACCTTCGGCTGATGCCGCAAAACTAACTTTTACCTTGATTATATTCTACATAACACAAAAAAACCCTCATTCAATGAGTGTTCATAATTAAATTCAATACACAAAAAATTTAATAGGTGCATAGTGTTATTAGTTTACAACAACAAATTTTACATACTGGAAACACTCAAAACCCATTGCACTACAAAACAAAACACAATATTGTTAAACACTTGATTTTTTCTTCTATTCAGGCAACACTAGACTCTGTCTTATGGTTATTTCTGCAGCCTTCAAGATAGGTCTTTGTTTCCATTCCTACCTTATATTCACTATTGTCTCTCGATGCCTTCTAAATCCTACTTAATCGAGGTTTGAACGATTTAGTTACTTAATCTAAGATATACAAAGGTATATAAAGCTGTGCATGACGACGTGATTCGATTAAACTAAGCAGGGAATACCAGGTTTGGCGTTTTGTTTGCTTGGCGAAAAAACAGTTGTGTAACATGCTGTTTTTCTTTTACCCAGACGGAACCAAAATCAAACGGTTTGATTTACGTTTGTTTCTGCTGTGAACCACTTCTATTCTTGTTCTAGTTTCTCCGTTACGTTATTAATTTAACACGATTGTGATTGCATTCAATCGTTATTATATAGTTAATTTACTTTGCTTAATATTTTACGATGGTTATAGTTAAGATTTACTGCAAATAGCAAAACAATTAGTTCATCATGGACCTTCTTCGTTGTCCGTCTTGCTCACTGAGTTCCAAAGCAAGCTGCCACGCGCAGATCATGTGCTTGACGCAGGCGTCATCAGGAAGTTCATCCAAACCGGGGAATTCTTCATCGTCGTCTTCAAAATACCTCGACAAGTACTCATTAAGCCTGAATAAAAAAACTAAAGCTGTCATTCGTGTTGCGCAAGAAAAATCATATATACGTAGTTTTCTTAGCTACCTTCCCTTTGTCTTATATAAAGACAACCTGGGGCCGTATTCACGAAATCCTACCTAAGATATATCTTAAGATATAACTTAAAAGAAAATTTAGGAGCTTCCTAAGATATGTCCTAAGTGCTATTCACGAACGATATCTTATGACCATCCTAAGGTAAGCGTAACTTAGCAGTCTCCTAAGTTCAATGGTCGCGGGCAGTTATCGATTAGTAAAAGTAAACCAATCAGAGACAGTTTATATGGCGCGATCTTATGAATAATAAGTTATGAAAATTACATGAATGAATATTTTGTATTGTGTAAATTGTTGTTGTAATCACAATGACGATACAATGATCTTTATTTCATCTCGAATTTAAGATAGCAAAACCGTGATAATATCTTCGTTCATGGTCAGTAGCGAAAGCAACAAACAAATCCATCATCATTTTAATAGGGTCTACTTCGATATTTCTTGTACAAGGGCTTATTTTCACGAAAAACGGAAATATAACTCTGCAAAGAGGAAGAAATGTGGAACCCGTTAATGACACGAAGGCCTATGTAAAACTAACCGTGTTGTTTGACATCACTAGAAAATATTTAATTTTTCTGAGCAATAAAATGCTTTAAAATGTTTATCTAAAATCGGTAACTGTTGTGATACACAATAATCATGTTTAAAATCGACGTAAAACTCGTTAACAATCGAATTTAGCCTCCGTCAAGACATGTTTTAATAAGTTAGGAGGTCAATTTTGACCTCCTAAGTTTAGGAGAAAAATTAAGACATATCTTAAGTTAGGAGGTCTTCGTGAATACCAGTTATCTCCTAAGTTATTTCTTAGGAGGCTCTTTGGACTTAGGATGCTTTCGTGAATACGGCCCCTGGATTGAATATTTATGGGAAGAAATCGAGGAGTGTCGGAATTCTTCCTGCTAAATTAGGAGTGAAAAACATCATAACGACCGTTTATCAAAACTCGCTTGAAGTTATAAATTATTTGCTTCTTGAGATGTAGGAGTAAATAAATTAGCAGCTTCGATTGCTTTTGTTTCACAAAATCGACTCTTATAATCCAATTAGTCTTAAAGTGGCCTTAGCTTTATACAGCTAAACAGGTTACATAAAAGACATAACGTACAAGAAATACAACAGCTTACCCCATTTCTCCAGTTTCTTTTTCCTCCTCGACAAGCGTTAAGCTGATGACTTCAACAATTTTACTCAAAAACAACTCGAGGTCGACTTTCCTCAAAGCTTCACTGAAGCGCGCAATCACTTTTCTTGGCATGTCAGTCTTAAAACAGTCCGGGACTTTATCAAAGCGGTCCTGAAAAAGAATAAAAACGATGAATGTAATCATCGTTTTGTACTAAAAGGTTTTTCTAAGTTTAAATAAATCTATTAGTTTTGTTGAAAGTTGAGAAATTACCTGATTATTTTTGAAGAGAAACTTTGCGCGCGCAAGCGCAAGAGTTCGCCACAAATCCAGAATGTTACTTAAACTGCAAAACTGTTGTGCCTAAAGATAAGCGGTACCAACATGTAGTAAGTAAAAAGAAGAGATAATAAAAGAGATTAACACTAAATCAAAATCCATCGTTAAATTGTCACGGATAGAAAGCGAATAAGATTTTTAAATAAATATGTTTGGACATACAAGTAAGCAATTCAAAGAACTGGAACTTTTCTACCTAGAAACATATTGTAATACGGAAATAACAATATGATGATTTCGTTTAAAACTTATTAAAGAGCGTTTTTGATTGGATGTCGTAAAACTTAAACTTGATCACTCGGGTCAATTCAACAGAGGCAGATGATCCAGTAAACCAATCAAATTTCGAAGCAAATACATGTAGCCGGCACTTAGCGCGGGAAAACGTGTGCGAGCATAGTCAAGATTGGTTTTGGTTTGTCTTCTGATTGGTTGAGAAACCGATCGCAAGCGTAGTAATGCAATACCGAGGCAACACGGATATGATTAGAGTGATTTTCCACAGACCGTGAAATAGTTAGTACACTAATAGAGATTAGTACATCTTATTTCCATTGTTTTCTTTTGTGTCTATTTGACTATTATAAACTAACTACTAGAAACTGTTTCACGGTCTGAGAAAAATCACTCTATGTTGGGAAATTAGTAAAAAATTGCTGTGTTAAATGTTTTATTTATAAATATTAATGCCAACCTTCTTGCTCTTTAGTCTCGCCTTTCCATCATCTAGTAACAGTATTCCACTGCAATACTCGCTGATTTTCATCTCTGGGTTACCACCAGCTGTAGACAAAAAGCCAATTGCAATTTCCAGCGTTGAAATTGCATCGCAAACGTTCCTGAGATCTTTGAACTCCGATAGGATCTGGGTACGAACGCGCCCCGGAATGGGTTCCTTGGTATGGACAAAGACATATCACAACAGAAAATAATCATTATGACAAATAAATAAAAAAGATGCATATTTATGACAAGCATACACGATTTATGTATTTTTAGCAAGAAAGTGAAACTTACGGATACTGTGAATTGAAAATGTTTAATTAGGAGGCCGATAAGTTGACTATTTGCACGCAGCGTGTCCTTGGAGTTGAACACGGGACTGCCTTTTCTGTCCTCGTGTGCCGGTTCACAAGGGATTTCACATTGTATTCTCTTTGTTTATAGGATATTATGTCAGTGTAGTCTATTGTTTAGTCTTTTGTTTTTGTCCTTTTTTACCGGTACACCAGGACAGAACCCAAACTGGTCATAGAGGTGAACCTGAGATTGCAAGTCCTATCCAATGAATGCATATGTTACCAGTAATCAGATACCTGTGTTATACGCAAAGGATTCTGGGATCGCCAGGGGGCCAACATTGCAAGTCGCTAGAAGGAAATGTACGATGTAAAGTTGTTTCTTCGTCGAAAACTTCTTGGTAAGAGAATGCTTTTTCGCCGTTATTTTATCATAAATGAAGTTTAGCAAAGCTGATACGTGTCAAGTGTAAGTTTTTGTTTGAATAATGCCCCCCCCCGGGGGGGGGGGGGGGGTACTCCCATATATGAGCTATATAAGTATGTGCCGCTGTGAAGGGTATGGTTTTCAGGCAGTTTTGAGTCCGGGATATGGTATAGTAATTAGAGATTTTTGGTCTAGAATAGGGTATCATTTTCCGCGAAACTGGTCAGTTGCGTGAAGAATTTAGTTTAGACAAGGTTTACTGGCAAATTGCATTTAAAAATCGGTACGGTGGGCAGTGCGGCATTTTTACTGACCACTGTTAACTAATAAATATGATAGTGAACGAGTTTCTGGAAAATAGCGAGTCTGGAATAGGTCTGAGATAGGGTAGGGTTTTTCAGTGTTTAGTCTAGAATAGGGTTGCAAAATGCAGCTAAAATGGTCTAGTATACGTTAAGGGTCTCAGAGTCCCAGCGGAACACCCCCACCCAAAAATTTGCAGAGTACGCCCCCCCCCCCCCCCCCCCCCCGGGAAATAATGTAATAAAATCTATTGATAAACTTTCTTGCTTGCGTAGGGTTGACTGTGAAATCAATTGTAAAATGGGGGTAACAGGCCTGCCCGACTCTTACCATGTGTTGTTAATGTCATTTGCTCCTTCTATATGTTTTGAACGGGAATAGTACATTTTGTTCGTTATGGAGGATTTTAGTGTTGACCGCGTGCAACGGACATGAGGTCTGTCTGTTGTGGTTTCCCATGGTGTTATTACTCTTGTAGAATTTGATCTCTTTTAGCGTCCTTTCTTGCCTGGCTGCTGGTTTATTGTTTTCGCCATTTTCTATTGTTCGTTTTTATGGAAGAAAGGTTTAAACTTCTCAAGCTTTTCTCTCTGAAATGACAGGATCTGAAATGATAGGATCTGAAATGATTTGTTGGCCGTGAATGTATTTCCTGCTATTTTGTCCCACTGGGCCAGGCTATTTTAGCTTTCGTCGTTGCAGGATATTTATTTTGTAGATCCAAACTTAGCAGAGAGAGTTGAAGCTTAAAAAGAAAGCTATTCAACTTGTAGAGAGTTGAAAGTTTGCTGCAGTTTGCTTTAGTCAAGGCTGTGATTTTAGCATCCATTCGCTTCGCTTTATAGCTGCGTGGAGCTCGATATTTATATTCTCCGTTGGCAGTTTTGACAGTGACTAGCGACTGTTTTGTTTATGCCACTAAGTGATTCCATACAGGCAATTCTCCTCTCGACCCTCATTAGTTGCTGGGTTTGTATTTGCTTGTTGCTACCTTTATATTAACGCATATTTTTGTTGAGAACGGTTCACAATCAACCTTACGCAAGCAAGAGAGTTTATCAATAGATTTTATCACATTAATCAAAAAAACAAAAACTTTACTTTACAGGTATCAACTTTGCTTAACTCCATATCTGATTAAAAGTAACGGCGAAAAAGCGTATTCTCTTCCTAAAATCGAAGTCTCTGGCCCCCTGTGCTTAGACGAAGAAACAACTGTACACCGTACATTTCCTTCTAGCGACTTGACATGTTTGCCACCTGGTGATCCCAGATTTCTTTGCGTATATAACACAGTATCCGATTACTGGTAACTTATTCATTAAAGTGCCTATAACCCCTAGAAAGTTATTTTCAGAATCAACTCTATGTACATTGAATAGTTGAATGGTAAAATATTTCTGGTTGTGAACGTCGCGTTTGTGAGTTATAGAGATTTGAATTTACAAAATGCTAATTAGATGACGTCAACCCGGGAATCATTTATTATACAACTACTTGTTTTCACCTCCAAGTAATATTTTTTACGAATCAATAGACTATCCACAGTTTATTTTTAGCATTTATCAAATTAATTATCTTCAAGCTGTAAACTGCGCATTGTAAATTGGTGTAGAAATAATGGCAAATTCCCGGGTTGACGTCATCTAATTAGCATTTTGTAAATTCAAATCTCTATAACTCACAAACGCGACGTTCAAAACCAGAAATATTTTACCATTCAACTATTCAATCTACATAAAGTTGATTCTGAAAATAACTTTCTAGGGGTTATAGGCACTTTAAGGCCATCTTGTTCAATTTTAAACTTAACGTACCTGTGGAATCTTGCATCTTAGAGCACTGAAGAGATAATCATCTCGGGCATCCTCACGAAACATGAAATATTCCACCTGATAAAAATTTAAGTTACTTTTTGTGCTTGTTATTAAAGATTGAATTTTTTAAACGTTAGGTCTGCTTTTTAGTTTCTGCTGCCCTAGTGTCGAAGATAAAAAAAATGCTTAACTTAACCTTTTTGCGTTCTAGGAGCATTTCAAAAGTAGAGGAATAAATTTATCGGTATAAATTTTTTTAAAGTTAGTATAGCGGTTAACTAGTTCCTGCTGCCCTTGTGTCGTACAAAATATCCCAAACTTATTAGGGTTTGTTTGTTAGTGATTCGATTTAAAGTTTCCTCTTGGCTTTCTAGAAGCATTTAAAAAGTGAAAAGAAAATTGAAAACAAAAAATCGATTAGTTAATTTGACGTCCACCCGTCACTTGGCGCCCTTATAAACCCTGCTATGGAAATTTCGATTAATAGAGCGATCGCAAAAAAAAAAAAACAAATACACAATAACATTGATTCGATTTTGATAAAGCGTCATAAAGGTCTGTTGCCGTTTTTCGGTTGCTTTAAATATAGTTTAAACCATCACCAAGGTTTAGTCGTCTCTTGTTTCTTCAAATTCACCGTTTACTGGCCCCTTTTTCCTTTCAGCACAACGTGAAATCAAAACTATCGTTAAGAGATATTTTAAGGATCTAGACATTAAGTTAGTTTTCACTTCTTATAAGTTAAAAAACTTGTTAAGTGCGAAGGATTCGATTCCCAGTGCGCTGCGTTCTCAGGTGGTATATAAATTTACATATGCAGATTGTAATGCCTGCTATGCGGTGAAACCAACAGACATTTTGGCACCAGGGTTCGCGAGCTTAGCATCTACTTTCGGATCGTAATTCCCACATCTACAAACACTTGCAGGCTTCAGAATCATGTAAGAATTTGTGTTCTGTCAGCTGTTTTTCCGATTTTGGACTCGGCTCCCACTATTTGCCAACTTAAGATCAAAGAAGCCCTTCATATTGAATGGGAACGACCCGCACTCAAAAACAAGTTAAACATGTTAATTTAACACCCTTACTTTAATTTTTTATCCTTGTTATCATCACTACGTTTTGTTTATCATGGAAGTATCACATATTTCCCCGTATCCTTTTAGTATTACGTAATTTTTTCAAAATGTAAACATCCTGAACTGATGATGGATACTGAAGTATCCGAAACATGTTTTCCAAACTCAAACAGTGTGTCGTGCCTCTGTTATTGTTTTGGTTTGCACGGGAACGAGGTTTCCATTGTTTTTCGGGGTTTCGCTTTTCTGGCAGCAAACATTCAATCGCGTGGAAATAAACTATATGGTCTCGTGCTGCTGTTCTCTTCAAACTTGTTCAGACTATTAAAATACGTCCCTGATATTAAAATATGTTGCCTGATAAATAAGGTACTAAAAACAACGTTTAACGACTGACATGGCCGATGCAAACGGAATTTAAAGAACTACATGGCCTAACGGATTCTTCAACTTCAAGAAAATGGCCGCCGATGCTCGCAGCGCGTAATGCATATTGGAAAAAACACTGGGTCTTTAAGAAAGCAGATCTCACTCAAAATTGTAATGTGTTTTAACGTCATACACTATAGTTTTTTGGATATCCAATATATCGATTAATTACTACTAACCTCAGAAAACTCCACTTCTGGCCTTCCCCGTATAAAGCGGTCAATAATCTGCTTTTCAAGGGTTTCCCAGTTGTACTGCAGTTGCGTTTCTCTTCCCACCTCTAAAGAGTAGGTGCAGTTCGCCAGCATCACAGGCAACAAATCTTTATCAGGGTCATAGGCAATCAAATGTGAGGCCGATACCTCAGAAAGGGAAACACGGCTTGTGGATCTGGAATATGATAAACAGAATGACAATTTGTTTGAGCTTATAGGAATTCTATTGGGTAAAACTAGCTACATACACACAGAAGCAACATATTTGAAGTGAAGATCGAGATAAACTAAAACTGAAGATAGATCAACCCCAATAGATACATTCCCACCATCTCCAGTTTAGATTTTGAACAGAAACCTACTTTTGTACAGGCTATCTTGAACTCTCGCTTTCTAGAGAAAGCTATAAGGCTATAGCTTACTTTTTTTGTATTTTATTTGTTTATAGCAATTTTAGTGTTTACAATGCTACATTAAGGAAAAAATACAGCACAACACTACAAAAAAACAAATACAAAAACCTACTTCAATGGTATTTTCCAAGAAAACAAATGGACATAAAATATGAAGGGGATCGAATAGAGATAAAAACAGTATGGGTGACAAAATCTTTTATGAAATAAGAGGGAGCAAAGGATCCTATGTCTCGTAATGATAGTTGAGTTTGTTTTTCTATCTCGCGATGAAAAGTTCGATTTTGTAAGTATTTTTTATTCTCTCTAATAATTGTCTAGGAGACAGAGGCTTATTATTAAGCTTACAGAAGTATATAGTTAAGCAAAGAGGCGCAAGTGTCCTGTTTATTAATTCCAAAAAGGTCATCTGTAATTTCAAAGCACTTAGTTATTTTTAAATTGTCTTTGAATAACGATACTGTCTTTCCAGAAAACCTCGACTTGGAGGAAGTGTTCTAAGGTTTCTATGTCCTCTTGACATAAGTAGCATAGGGGGAATTTGACTTTTTTAAACTTGTAGAGCATAAAGTTCGTATACAAAATTCTATTTAAGTTAAAATTTTATATTGGAATTCACGTAGTTTGGTATTTAAAGTTATTTTTATTGGAGACAGGAAAATAATTATCTTCCCAATTAAACTGATAATTGACAGCACTAAAAACTTCCTCATGTTTCTTTACAGCTGTGGGTTCTTTTGTAATTCTGGACACCAAGCTGGAGTACAAAGATCTTGGTTTTAGATTCTCTATATTAATTTTATCATTGTTAATTAATGTTAAGATAAAAAGTACTATTATTTAAAGGATGTGATGTAAACAGCTTACTGTTTATCGATACTCCCAATTAATGAAACGTTGTAAAAAATACACCGTCTGCGCATGAGCCATTAATTGCACAGCACAATGTTTTCTGGGAGGCGGCCGTGAACAAACTTGCACGATTGCACGAAATACTAACACAGTTAGCCTAAAACATCCTCTAAAAAGTCCAGAAAAGGAGAAAGTCTTGAAAATCAATAAACGGAAGATTAAAACGCTTACAAGTGCCGTGCTTCCATAACACTATTGCGTAGTATCGTTTATGGCTTATTCTTTTCACCTGGCGACAACGTTTTTTTTCAATCAGATGCAAACTATTTTTCTCTCTTGTTACTCTCAGTCTGCATACACAGCGCACAAAATCCTGAGCAATAATACTAAAAAAACAATTAGGGTACCATTCTTTCTTTGTTTTCCTTTACTGAATTGGTGTTGTTTTCTCTAACAGCTTTATTTAGTGTCCCTTATTTTGTTCAATTTTGTATCTTTGTCACTGAACCATTTTGATTGCAAATGAAATATGAAACTAAGACCAATAAAATAAAACCTATCCAGTGGCATTTTCCAGAAATAAAGAGGTTTTGCATGGCGGCCTATTGAAGGTAAAAATGAAAATAAAACGTTATACCAACCTATACTTTTGGTCTGCTAACATTTTTAAAATGTACATTTCGTAAAGCTTAGATATTGTTTTGTGTCCAACAGCTTTGGTATTAAACGCTACTGAACGCGAAACAATAATCTCACCGCGTATTCCCAGAACTGTGGTACGCTTGAACGAACTCATTATGTGCATTGACTAAGAAGAACATCAATCCTTTGCAACAAACGTCAGGACCTTCACTGACTGGCAGTAATAATGAAACAGTAGAACTCGTATCGACTGTCTTTAAGCACTGCTCTTTGGTTGGAGCAAAACGTCCTGAAAATAAGCGAATAATCACCACTGAAATTAATATTAATACAATGATGATTAGGGGATGCCCAGGGGGCAAATTGCATATGGCTGCCATATCGATAAAAAGGTCTATTGATTTCCTTCGGACAGTGGATTTCTGAGTGTTCGATGTTAACAGTCCAGGGCACGTAGATAACTTAAAATAATACACTTTGATAAAACGACTTGGAAATCCATAGCCAACAACTAATAACAACAAGTAATAAGAACAACAATGATTTGAGAAATGGATCTGCCCTTTGTAAAGGTGTTCAAGAAAAGAAATTAACATATGTCATCATTATGACGTCACGGGCTATAAAGAATACTGGAAAAGCTTAATAAATACCTTGTGAGCTTAAGTGATGACGAACAAGATCCCAAGCAGACCTGAAACTTCGGAATAGCTTGGATGCGTTATCTTTCTGGCCTGCGACAAACAGAAACAACAGCTTCAGTTGTACTAATGTGACCGATTTTCGGGTTACATCATGCTTTAATTATTCGTCAGAAAACAAAATCCGTGCCATATGCTATTATTTAGAAAGTAAGTCATTTAAATAGCATATTAACTTTTGGTTCAGAATAAACAAAGATTGTGGAATTATAAATCACGATCAAATTAAAACGAATTATCCCAGATTATTAGCAACCTAAGTTGTATAAGAACAATCACTGAAACGGCGACTCAAAGCAGTTTTTTTCAACTTGGTGTCAAAAAAAAAAACGAAGTAATTAAGAGAGTGTCCACCATAGGACCAGGCAGGAGGTGATAATACTCAAATCACCGATTTCGCTCAAACTTGGCACAAAGGTTGAGGGTCATGAGTAGATACATGTACCAAAATATCAGGTCAAAATGTTTTATTCTCTCTGAGTTGTAGGGTCCCCCCCGAAAAATGTCCATTTGGCACAAATTTATGCATATTTATTAGCTAAATTTAGTCGAGTGGTAAGACAACAAAAATAGCAGCCTGGGAATAAAAACTACTAAATCGTATTCTATATTGACCAGTCTTGTAGCAAAATGTGTTATTGGAATCGGTTGCTTTGATTTGCTGCTTTCCCAATACCGAAAGTGAAGGGCATGTTTGGTCATTTTCACGAGACGCCAAAATTAGGTAATTTTAGATCTTAATATCTCCAATGGGCAACAAGCTAACAACGTAGTTTTAATACTAGAAGTAAGAAGCATCTTTATGCTTACGAAAAATATAATAAAATTTTTGGGCAACTAAATAGCTTTTTAGTATGAAGGAATTTTTGCACCTCACTCTACGATTCCTGGCGATTTCATCAAACTTCGGTAAATTAAAAAAGTGGTTTAATTTTAATGAAATTGCAAGAAAAAGACAGCAAATGTTCAGCTAAGCATCACTCTGCTTAAAACAATGCTAGAATTAGCAAGAAAAGCTTTTTGAAGCACATTTCATGAAATTTGTAAATGAGGTTTCTACTCTTTAATACTTCATTTTCAATGCAAAAAAAAACAAAACAATGGGACACCTCTCTACAATAACTCTGAATTTTACTTTCTGGCACAATAAGGGACACAAAAAAAGCAAAGGCTGATACATACATGTCACTGTGTTTCAGACTCATTGTTAGGGTCCATTGCGACCCGGCCAAATCCAGTATATTTTTTAAAAGTTCGATCTCCTAATTCAGCTCTTCGTCGATATTTATCGTGTAGTTCATCGCTGTTGACTTTGCTATGAGAATACTCATTGCTACTTTGTTATAATAGCTCCAGTTTATGCCAGTAAAAGTGAGAAAAATAAGTTATAAAACTACGGGAGAACCATAAACGCCATCGAAAACTGTTTGGAAAACAATCGTCGCCATTTTGAAGTTAAATTTTTGAGCCTGCGTTGTGGTCAGTATATGGACAACGGACTACCGAATTACCGGATCGACGGACCACGGACTACGCATAATATATCGGATAATTTGTTGTAAAACGCATACAGAATATAAAATTTGGACTGGTTAATTTTTAAAATTCTCTGTTTATAGTCAAAACTGAAGGGCAGAAACTTTGAAAAAATTTCAAAGTTATTTAACTGGATTCAAAATTGACGCTAATCCTGGGTTAGCTTTAATCGTGCTTTAATGGACTGGATAATTTTTTTACAGCCGATTTTCAACCATTAATTTTTTCGAATTTTAAAAATAAACATTTGTGACCGGTAAAAATCAAGACCAAAGAGTCTGGTAAATCAGATGATTCCTTGATGACAGTTATCTTTTGTTTGTCTTTTGCTACCAAAAGTAGAAAATGTTTAATGTTTCATAATTTTTTCATACAACTCTAGCAAAAACTATTTGCAATTTCCGCATTTTTCCCGATAAATTCGAAGTTTTAGCTATCTATTATAGATAAAATATTTCCGAAATATTGTAAAAGCCTCCCCCCCCCCCCGTCCTTGTACCACGGTGGGGCTAAAAGTATGCGTGAACGTCAGAGGGTAATTTTTACAAACGTTTTGAAATTCATGGCATAAAACGTTTCATTTATTTTTTTGGTTGCACTTGGATGAGTTTCGAGTATCGAGTAATAAGAAGAAGATTTTCGACAAATCATTCAAAGGCAATCGACCTAACAAGTTATCTGTTTCCATGCCTGAAGGTTTGATTTGAGTCCATCATGTCTTATGGGCAGTAATATAACTAACTAGATGTTTTTAAATATTATGTAGTAACATAGTTGTAGTATAACTTTTCTACCGATCCCTTACCTGGCCTTAACGGAAACGTGCGGCCCGATAGGGTACTTCACTACAAATGGGGTTCTTGTCTCTTAACGGGGTCTCGATTCCATCACTTTTTGTCTTAAACGGGGTATCTTTTCATGGCCTAAAGCCACAATCAGGATAAGCATATATATTAATTTATACAAAATGTAGAAACCTAATCACAAGCCGATTTTGAACTAGTATTTTGTTGGCGCTGACTTTCGTTAACTGTTGCACTCAAAATGGCAGAGAATGTTTACTTCTGTCTCCAACCTTATGAGCTAGTCTAGATCCACCAAGGGCTCGTACTTTGTTTCACCCACAAAAAATGAAAGCAAAAAAACAAAAAAAGCAACGAGAAACACAAGACAAATGTCGAATTATTTTTAGAGCTGTCAAGGAATCATTCGATTTTCCAGACTCTTTAGTATTGAATTTCTGGTCACAAATCTTATTAAAGTTATGGACTGTTTTCTGCAGTTCTAAATAATCAATATTTGAAAATCGACTGTAAAATTTAACCAATCCAAATCTTATATCCTGTATGCGTTTTACACCAAGTTATCCGTTATATTATGCGTAGTCCGTGGTCAGTACGAGTTGTCCGTCGATCCGGTAATGTCCATACTGACCACAACGCAGGCTCAAAAATTTAACTTCAAAATGGCGACGCCAGCGAAGAATGTTTTCCAAACATTATGTTTGACAGTTTCCGATGGCGTTTATGGTTCTCCCGTGGTTTTATAACTTATTTGTCTCACTCTTACTGGCATAAACTGGAGCTATTACAACAAGGTAGCAATGAATATTCTCATAGCAAAGTCAACAGCGATGAACTGCACGATAAATATCGACGAAGAGCTGATTTTAAAAATATACTGGATTTGGCCGGATGGCAATGGACCCTAACAAAGCGTCTGAAGCACTTAAATGGCATGTATGTATCAGCCTTTGCCTTTTTTGTGTCCCTTATTGTGCCTGAAAGTAAAATTCAGAGTTATTGTAGATCGGAGAGAAGTGTCCCATTTTTATTTTTTTTTGCATTGAAAATGAAGTATAAAAGACAAAAGTCCTCATTTACAAACTTCATGAAATGAGCTTCAAAAAGCTTTTCTTGCTAATTGTAGCATTGTTTTAAGCAGAATGATGCTTAGCTGAACATTTGCTGTCTTTTCTTGTAATTTCATTCAAACTAAACCACTTTTTTTAATCACCGAAGTTTGATGAAATCGCCAGAAATCGTTGAGTGAGGTTAAAAAATTCCTTCATACTAAAAAGCTATTAAGTTGCCCAAAAATTTTATTATATTTTTCGTAAGCATAAAGATACTTCTTACTTCTAGTATTAAAACTACGTTTTTAGCTTGTTGCCCATTGGAGATATTAAGATCTAAAATTACCTAATTTTGGCGTCTCGTGAAAATGACCAAACATGCCCTTCACTTTCGGTATTGGGAAAGCAGCAAATCAAAGCAACCGATTCCAATAACACATTTTGCTACAAGACTGATCAATATAGAATACGATTTAGTAGTTTTTATTCCCAGGCTGCTATTTTTATTGTCTGACCACTCGACTAAATTTAGCTAATTAATATGCATAAATTTGTGCCAAATGGCCATTTTTCGGGGGGGGGGGGGGGGGGGGGGGGCTACAACTCAGAGAGAATAAAAAATTTTGACCTTATATTTTGATACATGTATCTACTCATGACCCTCAACCTTTGTGCCAAGTTTAAGCGAAATCGGTGATTTGAGTATTATCACTTCCTGCCTGGTCCTGCCTGGTTTTCTGGTGGACACCCCCTCTTAATTTGGCAAATCACAACAGACGCAGATCAGACAATCCAAGGGCGTGGAAACGCGTGCGAATAGATCGCGATTCATCATCATCATCATCATAGCTTTATTTAAAAACACGGTATCCCATCATTAGTTACAAAATGCTCTTCCAGAGAGCCGTGTATACTAAATATTTTCTATAAAGACGATTTGTTTTGGTTATAGATTTGCTAGACAATTACAAAGCGTAGCAATGCAAAGCCAATGCAATGGAGCGCATAAAACATCCCAAAGCTTGTCTATTACATGTATGGAGCAAAGAAAATTACCTCTTGGGAGATCATTCAGGAAATCCCGTATCTTTAGCTGATTGGCCGTTTCCTTGTCAATTCGCCGATGAAAGCGATCAGTTAATATTCTCTGTAAAGCCACTATGTCTGGCAAAAAGCGCAATGCACGAAGTTTGTTCTCCTACAAGAAGATAAAATGAACAATCTTTTACTCATATCGATAACATTGGTCACTTAAAATGTATATGCAGACAACGCTGACACAATTAATGAACGCACAGAGCCTCCTCCAGCTCCGAAGGCAACCATTTGAGCCAATTAAAGGGCTAGAGAAGGGACTGGTAAGGAGGACAAATATTCGACTGACTAGGGAGGGGCGGGAGGAGAGAAAAAAAAACGTGAAGTGAAGTTAGCTGCCAAGAGGCCTATGTACCTTTTGGACCTTGGTCTGTACCCCACCCCCGTCTAGGCTCCTCACTTAGCCCCCTTCCGTTCCCTCCTTGTTTTGTCTTTTCGCTCCAGACCCCAGAGTTGCCTGTGGAGGATGCTAGAATGCTTAAATATTCGGATATGACATACAAAGTTGCTTTAGATTGTTTGTCTTTTCTTTTTGTCACGATAATAATGATTTCTAATAAGTTCGTTTGCTGTTACTCAAATTACCTCATCAAGGAACTTTCCAAGAATCTTATGGGCAGTCTTGTTCGATTCTACGTCTTGAAAATTGCGAGTAACGAGATCAATTGTCACACGTGTTCTGTACTTCCAGAAGGCCGCATGCTCAGGGTGGATGTCTGCTGCTGTACGAGGTGGAGGAGGCACATCTACCTCATAAACTTCTCGCATGAGTGGGTCATTTCCTACAGTTTGGCAAAACAGAATAGCATAATCAGAACTTCGCTGAAGGTGGTGTTACACTAGGAAATGTTTCGCGCAACTTGTCTCTCAATTTTGTTGCATAACATACCCTGCAACAAACATTTTTGCATTTTTTGTTGCCGCAATCGCTGTGGAAAGTAGAATGATCCTCGGAACGCTGCAACGAACTGTAGTTTTTAAGCGTTGAGTGGTGTAACATCCCCTTCTGAAACTTGTCTCGCAATGTTCATCACCTTGCGACCCACTGCAGGGTCTGGGGGGAAGGGAAGTGCCCACTAGAACTGACTTTAAACATTTGTAACTTTGAACGAATTCAATCAATACCCACCAAATTTTGAGGCATTGATGTGACAGATTTCTTTTAATAATGTATGTTTTCGCGCCAAATATGTTAAAACAAATGAACTTTAAAATTAAAAATATCTCTTTCTTTCAGTAACGTTTATCATCATTCTTTTCTTTAATTCAAGTTAGGTACTTTTCTAACAACATGGAAATCCAAGAAAGTGGATCCAAGATGGCTGTCGTTTGGAGATTATGACGTTATTTCACGGCACATGACGTCATCATATCATGTGACTGACCTAAAAGGTTAAGAGAGGCGGTCGCTAACAAGAAGTGGCCACCCTCACGAATTCGACGGTACTGTTATTTTGCAGATAGAAAAATAAGGACAAGCCATGCATCAGGAAAGGTTATTACCCAATCTTCTGTCGTTCACAGACACCGCATAGAAGCTTTGCAAGCGTTCCTCCAGATTCTGTTGAAAGAGAAGTGCCATAATAAGCTGATATAATTGCTGGTAGATTATGCAACATTTTTCTTCCTTATCAAACCAATAGGAAACAAAGGTTACCGTGGCCTTCGACCTTCGCATTGTTACCAAAAAAAGGTAATTGCAATTTCGCTGATGCAACACCTAAAGAAAGTCAGCGAATAGCTTTAGTAAACGGCTCAGAACAACTGGCAAACGTTTTGCATAAAAAAGAGTTTGAGGTTTACAATTGTCCTGAAATTAAGCTTAATAAAATTAAATAAATATTTGGGCTACGACAGTTTAAGCTCCCGGCATTTATTTGAACAAACATACAAACAACAAAACAAACAAAGAGAATGAAGAAAGAAAGGGTTACATTATAATGTCGATATTAAACTGGAACTTCCCAAACCTAAACTTATCGGAATCGCGAACCAAATGAAGTTTCCCAAGCTTCACTTCATTATGGATTTTTACTCTGATTACACGAACTTTCTGCATCGCGAACAGCCTTGCGCCCACACACCTAACAGTAGTGATGGTTCGAATAACCGGGATTTGAAAATACAATAAACGTCCTTTACCATCCAGATCTGTTTCACAAAAACATCCACGAACTCTTTTTCCCAGTTTCTTCTTTCTTCTTTTGTGGACCAAAATGATGTTCTTTCAAACTCAAGCGGCTCCAGTGATCCTTCAAGATACAAAAAACAACAACATTCATTAACTATTTTAACACTTAGTTGTATACAGCTATTTCGACAATGTCATATCGAAGTGTTTAAGTGTAGGCGACAATACTGCAAAGTAGTCTGGATATTAATTTGCATAACGGAGACATCTCCGCAATTCTTTGAGTTCCGTCAGATTGAATGTGTTTCGTTGCCATATCAGTTGAAAAGCAAATCAAAGGTACAACAAATTTACGGAGTACTGCAAATTGCAGCGAGTAGACATTGCCCGTTGTTCATACTCGAATTTAGACCAGTCCGAGAGAATGGTGAAGAATGTACTTTGCTCCTAATTAAAGTAATTCTCTGTTTACTTCTGTCATTATCTGACCTAGGTAGCGTACCTTTTAACCAACGTAAATACGGATTTTTTGATCGATCGATTGTCCGTTCCATTTAGGGACAAACCCATCTTAATCCACACGTCCTGAGGAGGACGCTTCTGAGAGGCATCTGAATCAGGGTTCAGATTGTGACATTTTGCGTTCCATTTGGCGAACTAGTTACAGATCAATAGCACCTGGTCGCTCAGAACCAGCACAAACAAACAGCGGCCGCAGGGTTTGAGCCAGGATTTGACGAGTAGGGGCCAATTTGTCCCTTCAGCAAAAGCTTTGGGGGACATTTTTCATTTCAGAGGGACAAAAACAGTAAACCCAATGTTTATTTTCAAATTTATTCATTTTTACAGTCATCTAAACACACTAGAGGACTGTACAGTAGATACAGGCAATGTAAGGAAAAGATGAAATGTTATCACTACTTGTACAGCTGTATTGGCAAACAATGAAACATTAAAACAGCAACTTGAGTTAAATAGTGTCATAACTCTTGTTATTTGTCTCTGTTTACTTGTAAGTTCTGATTAGTGATAAAGCAGGCACTGCAGCTAATCATACAGAACGGACAATCAACAACTATGTAAGCCAAGTCTTGGCTGTGTCATGAGCATCTAAGATCTTACAATGTTCTATGGAAATAGTTTTTCTTACTTAGAAGGACATGTGTCCTCTCAAAACTTTGATTGGATGTTTTTTTTTTTCAAAATTGGTCGGACATCCACCATTTTGAATTTTCCCAGAGACACAAACGTTAACATACATGACGAATGGATGTTTCAGTTTGCAATGCATTACAGGGCGATTTTAAGTCACATGGCTTTAGTTCTAAATTTTCTCGATTAGCGAAAGCCTTTTACAGCGAAATCAACGGGTACAAACAGCATCAACTGTTTTCTTAATGTTTTTGAAATCAAAAACTTTCTTGTTTCATTTTTAGAGGCCATTTTCTGGACAGCAAGCAGTCTCGTCTCGTAGTTATTTAAAACGAAAACGAAACACGATAAGATCTTGGGGGGACATTTATGGCCCTGCCATTGAATTTTAAAGGACAAATTGTCTTGAGAGGGAGAGAATGTCGCAAGTTCGGGCTCTGGCTCAAACCCTGAGGGGCCATACGTAAAGGGACAGCTAGCATGACAACTACACAACCTGGATTTCCTAAATCTGAAACTGTATTGTCTAAAAGGAACGCTACCCTTTTTGCATTTGCAAAACATTCGAAACAGTCTACGTTTGTCTCGATAGCTTGTGTACTTTTAATTAAAAAAAATAACCAATAACCTTCGGAAACAATTTTGTTCAGCTGGTTTATGTCATTGGTATCGCTAGACTACAATTACTCTGCAATCGCGCAATCGTGACGATATATAGAAAACCAGCATTAAACATAGCTTGGTCCCTATTTCAAACTATCGATGGGCGTTTCGTGTTTCCAAATAATCGCTACGATACCCCAGCTGTATCTTTTGATACATCGATAAGGATGATATAGAGAGTAATAAGACGAGAAGTGTCGGAGAAAAAGGAGGGTAAACCAGCTGCTTGTATGACTAACATCTACCAAGTAACATCCCGGACGACAGAGGCGCCCCCTAATCGAGATAACAAGCTCGGAACAATATCACATTTATAAGGGCCAACAAGTATCTAGTCGATCCCTTTATACTTTTACAATCATTGTACAGGCCTATCGTCCAGCCCTATA
This sequence comes from Dendrophyllia cribrosa, assembly GCA_024195265.1. Taxonomy (NCBI): domain Eukaryota; kingdom Metazoa; phylum Cnidaria; class Anthozoa; order Scleractinia; family Dendrophylliidae; genus Dendrophyllia; species Dendrophyllia cribrosa. Next base: position 43,777,801 of record JAJLRJ010000003.1, on the reverse strand, counting down.
ACATTATGTATATCGTCACCGTTACTGAATTATCAGTATAGCAATCATGAAAAGTGATAAACTTACTGTTTGTTGCTCGGTACACAAGCTCGGATAATACGAAATGAATCGCCAGCAGCACCTCATCCTCGCTCCTTTCCAGGCTGGTGGATAAATTTCGCACATCATTAACAAGATGTTCCCAAAGGAAGCCACAGACATCATCTGCTTGGACTTCGGGTACAATCAGTTTTCTTAAGTCCTTTAGTTCCGAGAAAAGATACACACAAAGTTATAAGTATTGATTTGCCATACTAAAGAAATCTGAAAGCGTCAATCGACTCGCTGATCAAGCTAGATGAACTTGCCAGCTTACACTTTCGTAAGTTACCATGTTCTTAGTGCAGTCAACGCTCCCCTGGTGGAGAGATTAAGAACTCTCTGTTACGGACAACAAATTGTGCCCTGGAGATGTCTGTTACAGTGGGAGTTGACTGTATCCCCAATTTATTTCCTTTTTCTTACCTCAGGTGTTCGACAGCCGCCCATCATAGCTGAATGAAGAATGACCCTCATCAGGCTTACAAATGCGGGAGAGAGATCTCTTTCTGCAATTGTTTTCTGGGGCGCTCCTAAGATATGCCCTGTGTTAGAACGGTCAACATCTCTGGCAAAACAAAGACGGTGGCGTACTTAGTCAACACTGAACACAACCACTTTATGTAAAATTATACACGTCAATACATCGTTTCTAGTTAATCTTTCACTTCACCAATATATACAATGGAGTGGCCAAATTTTTGTGGATGGGGAAGTTAGAACGGTCAACATCTCTGGCTAAAAAAAGACGGTGCTTAGTCAACACTGAACACAACCACTTTATGTGAAACTACATACGCCAATGCATCGTTTCTAGTTAATCTTTAACTTCACCAATATATAAAATGGAGTGACCAAATTTTCGTGGGTAGGGAAGTTACTAAGTTTTTAGCTGCCTTGCGCGGTTGTTTTAGATGGCAGCTGCGTCGGACTATCATTAAAGGGGAAGTTCCGCTATAAAAGGGGCCTGACCTGGCCATTCTCACATTCAGTTGTCAATCAACCACTACCAAACAACATGCATCGTTACTAAGACCTGTCCATTTATACTGGCAAAACGTAAAAAAAATAATTATCATAGTTATATTAGAAGTCTTTATCTTGGTAAGATGAGATTTTTTTGGAAGCAAATTTAACTTACAGGACGCTCTAGTCAACCGCGTTTCATGACTGAAAAATGCCTAAATTTTATTTCACGCCCAAAAGATGCGAAGTGAAGGAGGCGCCGTCTCCTTTATTGTGAAACATTGTGTTTAAACTATAAAGAGGGATATTCATGATGCGCCCAGAAACTCTTCAAGTAGTGACCTGGCATTATGCATTTCTGTATCTGGATTCGAAAAGGACACGCTAACATTCGAAACAACGGCAGGCTAGGTTGAGAATCAAGACGGGTGACATGCGTGCACTCGACAACAGGGCCTCACAAATTGTATTACCTTATGTCCACAGGTGTGTTTTCTGGTACTAATTGATGACTTACACCTCCGATCGCCACCGACCCATCGCAGTAGGGACAGTCACGCTGCTGATCTGGTCTTCCGCACTGTAAGAGGAAAAACGAAGCATATCTGGAAACCTTTCAGAAGAAGGACTGCGCAGTGTTAACCAGTACTGTGCACTCTAGTGATCTTACAGGGACAGTGTCTGGCTGATATATCGTGTTTTCATGATTATGGCCAGCAGGCTCGCCGGTATTGTCTTGAAATACGAAGAAAAAAATCGCGAAATGCGATGAAAGCAAAGACATTAACTTAGGAGACAAAGTAAAAAGTGAAACTCTTCTACGCGAATTGTATGTTTAGTGGAATTTGGCGATATAACGTGGAAATAGGTAAGCGAAATTTTGTCACTTATTATAGTGATGTTGCGAAAGTCTTTACTAGGTTTTGACGATTCATATAAGTTAGTTGCTGCTTTTGTTACTACAAGAACCAGAACAGTGTAGTGTATAATACATTATAGAGTGTACTTACGTCTCCAACAAAGTATCGATGGCCAGCTGGACATTCTGAACAAAAAAAAAAACACAAGATATCGTAAGTATTAAACTCTAGAATGGATTTTGCTCTTTATGTTATGATATGACATTTGAAAACAATTCTTGTTTTTCACATGACGTCATAAAAATTAAAAAAATCTAAAGTATACAAAGCTGTTTCTAACATGTATGTGGATACAAGTATGATTTATCTTTCACAAAAGGTTTCAGGTTTTAACGATGTTTTGCTTCCGATTTACAAAGGTTTTAAATGTGTCACGCAATTCGTCACGCTATTTCAGATAAGCCGTGAAAATAAACAAAATTGAATCAGCTGAAAGTTATTGTTTGCATGATAAGTGCTTATAAGCCGAGTTAATGGAGCTTATAGCAAAAATACAATATTTTTGGATACGATTTTTGGTGTAATTAAGACGTTGAATTTTTGGCCGCCATCTTGGTGCCCCTGAGTGGGGCACAAAGATGGCCGCTCTATACATTTCTTACTAAAAATGTCTTATACTCGTTCGCCTATAACTCTCGAACGAAATTCTTTGGCGCTTCAAAATTTGGCCAAGATGTGTAATTTTAAACTCTCTACAATTCCATAAACATTTTGGATTCGAAATCTATTGTTTAATGCTTCTGAATTTTGATATGACATAAGTGAAAACCAAGAATATATAGATAGGCCAAGCCTAACAGCGTCGCTCTCTGAAAAGAAATTAAAGCCGATGATAAGCTTAGCTTAGCTTAACTGAGGTGAAAGGTCGGAAGCACAAGAATTAAGATTGACGACTGGTCTATTTTTCAATTTTAGCAATTCTCAAAAACAGTATTACGCGACCGTCTGCACAGTACATTTAGATCGTACAAAAGTTCACAAAACAACTTTTTCTCGGTCTAGAATAACTAGTACGACTAATTTACAAATAAAATACACCTGTTGCGTATCAAAAATTGCCTGAGAAACTGACTTGGAAATCAAAATTGCAAAATGTACACAAACATATTTGCATAAGGCAACGCGAGTGAGTTTAGAACTATAAAATCCAAGTCTTGTTTTGTTTACATAAAATCGCTTTTGAAAAATTTTATTCAAATATTTATTAGTTTATGTTTAAAAGCAAAACACGTACCATTTATAGCGCATCAAGGCAGAGCTGTCCTCGATGAAATTCAAGATAACAACACGACTTAATTTGAGTACGTTTCATAAACATGTCTCCAAAACTAAAGAGAACACAAAGGAAAAGTCAATTAAAAATTGCTATCAACATAAATTCCCATCGAAAAATGTGATTTATTTTACCTTTAAGTCACTGGACTGCTTGGAAATTCGTTAAAACTCCGCTTCTTTGGTTTAGAAATCCGTAATAAAAACAAACATCTCTCGCATTGCTCCTGTATTGATAAAAACGTATGGAGTACCTCAAAGCAAGATTTTATCCCTGAAAGCTCTTCTTTTTCCACTAAAGCGGCTTCTGAGTATCCCTTAATTAGTATCCCTGTCTTGAGTAGCAAACCGCGAAAAAATGCAGGAAAATAACGACTTTACTGCTCCGCTAAACACCGCGAAAGATCCAACTTTTAAAGTGTTTACCGAGCTGACGGCTGTGTAGCCGCGCCATCTAGCCCTGCGCGACGGACGCACAGGACCGACGCGCCCGCGAAGCATTCCGCTAGCCATGACCATGAAAAATGACGAGTATAGATTTAGTTCTATGAGTATGGGGCTCCGTGCGGGCCTTCGGCCCGCAGAGCTCCGCTATTAAATAATGTGATACCGTATTGAAATAAAGATGATAATGATGAAGATCGTTCAAACTGCAGCACAGACAGCTATTAGGGACTTTAAGATACGGTGACTACGGACTACGGACTACGGACGGAACGAAAATTAGGACTGGGACGAGACACATTTGCTCTTGCTTCCTACCGTCGCAAGTTCACGACGGTGCGTAGTCGACAAATTTCACGTAGTACGGAGTACGGAGTACGGAGTCATGAAAAATGTATGAAAAAGGAGGTTTTAAGTTAGAATATTGACTGAGGAGTTTCTTCTTTCTAACACGTAAACTAAAAGCACCTCTGGAGCAATTTCAAGTGCTTTTGAACTCAGAAAAGCGAACAATTTACGGCTAACTTTTGTTTACTAATTTTGACCGCCACATTGTTTAACTATATTCTGTATATTCACACGAGCAACAAAACTTACGATGTTAACACTCTCTTTGAACTGTGCCGGAACTCTAAGAACCTCGGCCAAACGAGGAAGATCTTCCTTGCTCACTCTAAACTCAATTAAGCATTCACTTGAATCAAAGGAGTCGAGTCAAAAACCATGGTACTCCCAGTATCATTTGTAGGCATCAAACAAAAGTACAAATTCTTCTTCGTCTATAATTTCATCTGCTGAAGCGTAAACCTGGGCATTTTGTACTTTTCTAAAAGACATATTTTATACATAAAATATAAAAACAAAGCGAGCCTTGTCTGGTGTGTACTTCGCTCTGTGTTCGTAGTCCGTTGTCTGTATTCCGCGTTCTTAACTTCGTATTTTCACGCCACTCGTTGTGTACTCGGCCCAGTGCTCCATGGAAAGAAAAACGGCGTCCAACCGTAGTCAGTAGTCCGTCGTTGCCGTATCTTAAAGTCCCTATTATCGACGAAGGAGAACGCAAACTATTTCAGTCTTTTTTCTCGCGGGATTTACGATGTCCCGCGGGTATCGATCGCGATGCCATATGATTTCAGGGTATGGACGCCATCTTGGACTGGCTGGCTGGCTGGCTGGCTGTCTGGCACAGATGGCCTCGATCTCATGTCGGCCGCCGGGAACTGTTATTTACAAGTGCAGTGAAATTACTTGAGACGACGACCATGTTTTTCTGTTTTTGTTCGTGCTATCCTTAGTGCATTCTTCTGCCTTTGCTTTTTTTCGCAGTTTTCCCCAAGGTAAGTGAAGTTTTGTAGATTTATTCGAACTTCCCCTTGAAAATTTGACTTAAGCTACTTATCAGAAAACTGTGCAGTGGTGTGTTTTCTAGGAAACACGCTGCGATTCGCCCCGGCTACGATAGCGAGTTGTGATGTGTCAATTCAGCTGCTTTTCTTAGGAGATTCAACTTCTCTCTGCGCTCAGACTTGTGAGACTCGACCAATATAAAACTCCAGGAGTCTCATATGTAGCTCTTAGCAGGAATAAAACAATATCATCATATGTTATTGAGCCAGTGACCTATGAGCGGTTAACAAGTTTAAAAACATCAATTACTTTACGGTATCGACCGACTGAGGAAGACAGATTAGACCGAATGGCATTAGCACAATAGATTTCATAACACTGAACACCATCATTAGTTCTGTTATAATCCAACCATGGACAGACATGGTTTCACAGCTAGGGGAATGTATGTGCTTCCCCCCGATTAATAGTTATCATAAGACTTGCAATAATATAATTTGTCAATTATTTATTTATTTTGTTGAATATTTATTCACGAGCATCTGATTTAGCATACACAGCTAGTTTAAACAGAGCCCTTAGGTAAGTAGGACAAACATGTGTTAAAGGTAATTAAATCTTAGTTTAAGGGGGGAAGTTTTTTTGCTATCTTGTTCTTTTCTCAGGTTATCTACCCATGCCTTAGGTAAGGTAAGTTCTTGACTTTTATGAATTGTTATTGCCCATGCAAGTGCAACAAGAAGCTGCTGTCTTTCATGGAAGCCATCTGATAATTGATAATTGAGCTGAGGCAGTGACTGGACATATGGGTACACAAGATGGAAGACTGTCACTGAGAGATGGAACTTTGTAGACATCAAATTTTACAATAACTGCTATTGGCAAATCAGGTTATTTGTTTTTGCTTTTAAACATAAACTAACGAATATATGAATAATTTTTTTTTACAAAAGAAGATTTCGTTATCCATTTTTATGTGACTGTTTGTTCATTAATTTCATAGGTTGAAAAGCGATTTTATGTAAACAAAACAATGCTTGGATTTTATAGTTCTAAACTGAAAATATACAGAGAATATGACAACGATATAGTAACTGCCACTCCTTGACCCCCCCCCCCCCCCCCCCCCCCCCCTCCACACACACCACCACTGCCTATTGGCCCTCACCTTCACCTCCCACTTCCTCACCCCTCGTACCATCACCCCACCCTGTCGAACGCACTCCCCTAATTTCCAATTACTACTAGTTTATTTGATAATGCAGATACATCGTAATAAATAGAAAAATCATTGGGTAAAGTCAGTTTAACAAATTGACCGCATTTTTCCAAGGTCTGTACACTTATTTACCATAGGAATGACGTCATAAAATGTTCAAAACTCAAGTGGAACCACGAGCCGTTAGGCGAGTGGTTTCACTGCCAAGTTTTGAACACTTTATGGCGTCATTTCCATGGCAAATGAAAGTACAGACTATGGAAAAACTCGGTCAATTTGTTTTTTACAATAACAAAATTGAACAACTGCGAGCGAACGAGTTGGCAGGAATTATTTTAGAAAATAAAGATAAACAACCTAACACTGAACAGACTGCCGCAAATAATTTGTGCGAGGAACATTTTATGTTTTTATACAATTAAAGCCTTAACATTTTATGCCAATAAACTATGTTACTGAAAAGGCTCACACACAAAAATTCTCTTTAGCTTTAATCATCGCTATAATCTTTTAATCAGTTAAAACAGCACAACAAAGAGCTGTCATTCAGCAAATTTTAGAGAATCGCGCTATCGCCAGGGCGATAATCGCAAACTGGAGCACAAAGTCACGCGGGTAACCTTACACAAGTCAAATATTAATTTACTAGGCATAATTTACAAAACTAACTTTTTTCTAATCTGAAATGCATTCGAATAATCAGATGTATCTTTGCTCCAAGTTGTTTTCAGCTCAGTTTAAGTTCTTTCTCGCCGGCGACAACTTTGCCGGCGACTGATTCCGCTGTTCACGGATTTTTTTCACAAGTTATTTGTCGAGTCCTTTTTGCCTCGCACTTAAATTAAGGCAAGTTCAGCTGATTGCAAACTAAATTTAACTGACAAAAGTGCATTCTTTTCATTGAAGAATTCCAATTTTAAGTGCATTTTTCACTGTTTGAAGAACCGGCAGCGCCAAAAGTTTGACGGCAAACTCATGCACCGCGTTGCGTTACCTATTACGTCATTATTATGGTATTTCCTCTTATTTACCATAGAAATGAACCAATCAGCGCGCGGGAATCCACACGGTTATTGTAAAAATTGTAAATAGATTGCAATGGTTCATCCTACTTATACCGGCTGCCATTAATCAGTAACACTGTAATGAAGGAGATAGCATAGTAGTGAGGAATGGTATACGTACTGTACCATTGACCACCCTCCGTCATAGCCGAACGAGTCTCATGAAAACTGTCTTCAGGCATAGTCGGGAGAAAAGAACCCTGCAAAATGAAAATGATTATTAGTATTAATTTTCGTAAAGAGAAAAATACATCACATTCTTATTATTACCGTATTATTTATTATTTTCTTTTATTGCGGTCGACGAGAGGAGACCGCGAGCCTAATTTTGTGTATAGCGAAAAATGTTTATCCAATTACCTCGATTTCAGGTTTCAGGGTTTGGGCACTATCTTGGACTGGCTGACCACTCGCCTCGATTTCATGTGGGGGCTTTGATGCGCAATTGATAATGCGCAATAATTGCGCTTTGATGCGCAATTAGCCTCGCAATTATCAATTAGCCTCGCTTTGACGCGTGTACTCGTGGTGACGCCTTCATCTTTCGCTTTCGCTTTCGCTCGCGTCAGCTCGCTGCTCGTATGTGAAACGCTTTGCTTTGGTTACTTTTAGGGGTGCCGCGCAATGTAGCGAAATTAACTGTATTAGCGCGCTCTAAAATAGCAAATTAATGTCGCGATCATATGGCGAATAAAAGTGTCATTTTGAAAAACCGATGAATATTATAAAATCGGGTTTCTAAACGTAGTAATTTCTCTCGAATCAGCAGTTGCATGGTTGAAAGAAAAAAAACTGTTAAAGAGCAACTACACATGTACGGAATTTTATCATTTCTAAACTTTAATTTGTACTTTGATATCGATGACGCTATTTAACGACATTAAATTCGTTATTTTAGCGCGCGTCATGACAGTTGTTTTTCGCTATATACAGTTTTTCTTTAAAAGGTTTTACTCAGCTCTACTCTTTGTCAGCCTCGGGCCGGACTCAAGACCTCGGGCACAGTTTTTTCCTATACGGCCGAAACAGGGATAACTTGTAGTCATGTACAACCTCTCCCTTGATAAGGGGGAAGGGAGGATAGTTTCTATGTAGCACCCAACTTACTCCTCTAACAAAAAAAAATTCCCCTCGAACGCACTTATAATCTCCCATTACTACTAGTTTAGAGTAATTATCAAAAAGCAATACGAAGAATTAGGTTTTAGACCGATCCCCAGACTCCCCATTGATAACTGAACATACCTCACCTCTAAGCAAATTTCGGTCATTTGCCCGCGAAAACTGTAATCGTTGACTGGAATAGATGAGTTAACAACTATCCTTTTCGTGCTATAGTTTCTCACTGTTTAGTACATACCGATTCACGGCTCGGTATATAAATACCCACACAAGCCACGCAAATCTTCGATTATAATTCAACGGCTACGGTAAGTTGTGATTTCGCATGCCACCTTGGCCGGGCAAAACACGTAAAATACAGTCTAGTACTTATTGAAATTCGATGACGTTTATAAATGGAGCAAATTTTCGCGGATTTTTTTTTTCGTTTTTATTTTCGTGGATCTTATTTTCGCGGATCGTTGGAAAACCTGCGAAATTCGCGCGTGTCGTAAAACCAAAACCATAGCAATCACTTTGGCCAATCATAACATACGCAGACAATCCAGTGAACAAATCACGACTTGAAGCAATTACATGCAGCCGGCGCCAAGCGCCGGAAAACGTGAGCGAACAAGTTATGATTGGTTTTGGTGTTACGCGAGATATTCTTTTAGTCAATTACAAAGCGTAGTAATACAAAACCAAAGCAATTACAAATAACTTTCGACACTTAATGGAGAACCGCTTGGCTAGGGAAAAAAATGAATATGATTTTTACGTCACTTTTGTTGTTCGGATCATTTTAAAAAAAGAGTTCTAAGCTTTTGTGAGTATCAATATTTTGGGTTGAAAAACAAATTTCAGATTGGTCTTGATAGCAGCTGTGCTGGGCCGATACGAAGTTTGATAATTATCGTAAACTCCTTGTTATCAGTGGATGGTTTAATAGACACCGTGTTTGTTCTACTGACAAACTAGAGGAACTGAATAAAGATGCACAGTGCGAGCCCTCAGACCTGTGGGTAGGTGGTGGATATGGGGAACAGACTACTTAAAGTAGGTTATTGAAGTTATTATATTACAAAAGGAAACACGAGTTAAAAAAAACGACAAAAATGAGCAGAATTAAAGCACTGTACTGTTAGGAGACTATTGTTAAATGAAAATTAAACTGTATTTATTTTCATTTATTTATATTTAATAAGGAATCTTATATCAATCATAAATATGGACGTGTTTAATGATTTTAAACTTCTAATTAACCAAGCGCGAGTACCATTTTCCCAGGGCATTTTTGGAATTATTGGATAGAGTTCGTGACCATACTAGTCAATATCTTTTTCTATTAATGCGCATTTACCGCCTAATAACGTTTGCCATAAGGCCCGTACGATACAACAGAAAACTCCTGCTCTGAAATCAGCCGATCAAAGCACGTGTCATATAAGAAAAGATAACAGCCAGAAAACTCAGTATATTACTTTTAATACTACAAGTTTCTACACTTTAACATCAGTATATCCTTTCGACTCACCAGGATATTTCTTGGAGTACGTACAATAGCACTTAAAGGTTCCAGCAACGTATCAAAATCGATGCACTCGAGGACTGAATTTGCATGAAGTAAGACCTCAAACAAAGCGTTTTCAATCTCGCTTTGGCTCTCGCGGACTGGAAGAAACGGAACCTTTTCTGGTGAATTTTCCAAAAGTGCGGATGCCAAATGCCAAGCCTATAACGAAAAAGTTTTGACATCTTAATAAAAACAAAAACATCAGCAGTGACATCAACGAATCTGAATCCAACCACCGTATTAATCTATTAAACAAACACTACAGTGAGTAAGTAAGTCAATCAAACTATCAGTCACCCAAACAATCAATTACTTAATCAATCAATCAATCAATCAATCAATCAGTCAATCAATCTATCTATCTATCAAGAAGAAGGAGCATTGGCAAGAGGAATTACGAATCATGTTTTTGTTATTCAGTCAAAAAGAAATGAAAATGGTTGAAAACGCGAAACACTGTATGATGGCTTGGCGAGAGAAAGAGTGGTGGTATTTTGCTACATGTTGCATTTTTAAAGCATTGGAACTTACAGTTCGAGACAGGAATCTGTCACGTCTTAAAATGACATCCTTTACCATTTGGCACGCCTGAAAGGTAGATAGCATGAAACAGTAAGAAAAAATAGTTAAAAATATATTACTCACTACAGCGTATATGTATAGAGTGTGTAAACACTTTTTTTAAACACGATTCAACCGTAATGATCCGCCCAAGATCTGAGAAAACGGTGAAGGAAATACTCTGATGAAATACATTTCTTAAATAACAATTTTTGAATGAAGCAACACCAAAAGCGAAAAATGAATCTGCCAATTTCCTCCTTTCTGATCATAGGCGAATCATGACGGTCGAAAGTAATATTAATAAACTAATATTTGGCGAATATACCATGATTGAATTACACCTGTCAATACAAAAATACACGATGAGATAAACCATTATAAATGAGTATTCTGTTTTCTTGACATAAAAATGTGGTACTATGTCAGTTGTACACAATTAACTACCAATCGATGCCTTCAAGCTTCAGAAACATAAGTTAACCAGAAAAAATTACCATGGATTGGACTTCCTGGTTTTGCGCTGTTCTCTGCGGCAGAGTGACCTCTCTGTACAATGCCAGGAGTAGTATAACATCCTTTGCATGATTGGGCATATCTTCCAAGGACTAGAAAGAAAAGTTAAAACACAGTTATAATTAAACCTTCTCTTAAAAATGTGCTTAACCTTTAAAGCCCGGTTTCCATATGATCGCTACGATCGCTACAATCGTTGCGATCGTTGAAAAACATAGTTCAGCGATCGCAGCGATTGATGGTTTCCATATGGTCGCTACGATCGCTGAGAAAGTTAATGAAGATCGAGGGGACATGGGTCTGACAAAATCGTTCGCGCCATTCTTGAAATTCAACATGGCGGCTGTGAATAGTCGACTTCTACTTGAAGCTTGTTTTTTTTTTTTACTTATATGGGTGTTTTTCAACGTAGAAGACGACGGGAAAGACAGAGAACCCATAGATTTTTAGCCTGCGTAGCAAGCGTTCCCGTACGAACGAATTTTTCCGCATTCTGGCCGCGCGAAAATTGGAGCGAGAGCAAAAAATCGGAGGACGGGGGTGGGAGTGGGGAGATGAGGGAACGCTTGCAGGCAAACCCCACGATTTTGAAGAACCCGTTGGCCCAACAACGGAGCGTCTGATTGGAGCGGCGTGGTAGCCTTGGTTGACATTGAATTGGCGTTGAATTCCGGCAAGCTCCAAGTAGCGTGTCGTTTGTGGGAAGATCTATTTGCATTTGTCTGATTTGTGGGCCGATTCGAGTTTTATTTTGGTCACAGCAAAATATAAGATGAAATGAAGCTGAATGATTAGTGCTCGTACCATAGAAAAGTCAGAAAATAGCGAGGAAAGCGAAGATCGATTTTGAACTAGAAATATTAAAAATATAACCGTAAACAAAACACAGAAGTACAGTCGCGTTGAGCTGAGTAGCTGTTGTGTTATATTTTAGTAGCGGGAATTATTTCACCGGCTCTGTTAACGGGTGGTGGATTCAATAAGTCAAAGCAAGCAAATATACGGATATGTCTTCTAATTTAAGTCAGCATTGTTTTGAAATGGCGAGAAGGTTTATTGATTCCATGAATCCTTTCAACCGTTTACGAAGCGTTTTATTTTTTAAAGGAAGTAAAATTCTACATCCGGTAATCTGTAATTGGCTAATTTGTTGACAAGCTGTCAATCGGCGAATGAAATCAACCGTGACAAATAGGTGGGCGTTTTTCAAAATCGTGGTGTTTGCAGGCAAGCGTTCCCTCATATCCCCACTCCCACCCCCGTCCTCCGATTTTTTGCTCTCGCCCCAATTTTCGCGCGGCCAGAATGCGGAAAAATTCGTTCGTACGGGAACGCTTGCCACGCAGGCTATAGATTTTGGGTTCGAGAGATCTTCTTTGCACTTCTTCCATAAAAAGGGCCAAATCGTACCCTTTCTCAGCGTTCGTGTTGGCAGCCATCTTGAAATGAGTGAGCGTACGCAGTGGATCCTCGTATTTTTGCTGTCGCTGCGATTGCTGGAGAGTGGTTTCCATATGATCGCTACGTTCGCTGAACTTTTTTGCAGCGATCGCAGCGATCGTAGCGATCATATGGAAACCGGGCTTAAGAAAAGTAATGCGGACATTCGACATTCTTTACGTAATATATCAAACACGAGGAAGAGTGTTTCATCAGGATATCCAAACATCAAGAAGTGAGTTGAAAACAGAAGGCCCAGCCGAGATGTTTGAACCGACCTCGAGGTGTTTGGAAACCTGATGAAAAACTCTATCTAGTGTTTGCTATTGTTAGGTATAGAAATTGTATAGAAAACGTACGCGCGCGCCCTCCAAAAGGGACTGGGCCTCAGGTGACAAAATGTCACGTCAGCAAAAAAACCATGTGCTCTAGTCGCGGAGAGAGAGAAAAGTACCTCGCGTTGTGAGATGTAAAAGTTTACTCTGTGAAGAAACCGTACTTAAATACACCAGGAATACCTAAAAGAGTGTGGATTTCCTGTGTTACATTCTGGGGGCCTGTCCGGGAGGATTTTGCTGGAGAAATTGGATGGATGTACCTGTTTTAACGCTCGATTGATCATTGTGTGCGAGGACTTGCGTGTGTTATTTTGGATTTCAATGGACAAGTTTTGGCAAAGGATGCAACTGGTTGCAATTTGAAGGGACATTTGGTGTGGACAGCGTGTTACAAGGTAGTAGAGCGTGGATTTGAGGCCAGGGAAGGTAGGAATATTGATTTATCGGGCTTTGTGTATGCGGGTGGTTGATCGTGTTGTTTACAAGTAGAATCAAAATGGCGGACGATAAACTTATTCAGCTGGATCGAAAATTGTTGTCGTTGGACTTGGATGCGTTACGAGAATTTGCTCCTCATGCTAAAGTTGAGGAAACGGTAGTAGAGGGCAAGGGGAAATTAGGTGTTATTCGGGCCATCAGACGTAAAATTGAAGATTCAGTCGAGGGTTTGTCTGACGACGAGCAAATTGAGTATGTCGAAGGGTTGATCGCTCACTTGGGCCCGCCGCCACTCGAGGGACTAGAGGACCAATACGGCGAAGAAAAAGTAGAAACCAAAGGTGACATAAAATTGCTCAAGAAAGAACTGGGTGAACTAGAGTCGAAGCAGCAAGCAGTCGAGGAAAAATTGGCTAAGATGCAAAAAGTAAAGCTTACTGATCACCCAGTGAAGGACGAAGACACGATCAAGTTTCCTGTGAAAGGTGTAGAGCAAAGCATATTCCGCAGAGATTTTAAAATACAAGGAGTGGTGGGAGACCCTAGGCAAAAAGATAAGCTGGGTTATCAAGCTCTAATATCCCAAGTAGAGTCAGGGCTTGCCAAGGGATACTCAGACAAAGAAGTAGTTAGTGCTGTAGTTCGTGCTGTACAGCCAGGCCTGCAACTAAGAAGCTATCTAGAGAACATGACTGACCTTACCCTACCCAGGCTGCGTAAAATTATTCGCTTCCATTTTCATGAGAAAAATGCTACAGAACTTTACCAACTTCTAACAAACATTGCCCAGCAGCCCAATGAAGATCCACAGTCCTTTTTGATGAGAGCACTTACAATTAGGCAGAAGGTTATCAGTGCGTCAAAAGAGTCTGATAGTGGGGTTAAGTACGATGCTTCCTCAGTGCAAAGTTTGTTCCTGCATGCCTTGGAAACTGGTCTTGCTGATGAAACCATTCGTGCAAAAATAAGACCTCTCACTCAAAACCCAAAAGTTGCAGATGAAGACCTCATTGGAGCAATGAGCCTAGCCATATCTGCAGAAGCCGAGCGAAGTAACAAGTTTAGTCTTAACAGCAAAGGGAAGTCAGCAAAGGTGTCGGTCATTGAAGGTGCAACAGAAGCAACCACCAAGAAAGAGTCACAGAAGGACTCTCAAGTCCTAGCTACATTGAAGGCTGTACAAGCAGAGCTGGCCACAGTGAAATCGGAAGTCAAAACCCTTCGTGAAGAAGCAAGCCACCAGAAAGCAGATGCCACGGTACATGGTTACACTGGAGGTGGAACGAGAGCTGGACCCAGGCCACCTGGTTGCCAAGAGTGTAAAAGGAAGAAAGAAGGTGACCAGTGTCCACACTGCTACCTCTGTGGGGGCTCGAACCATATTGCCCGCTACTGCCAGACCAAGTTCAGAAGATATCCGGGAAACGCAGCCAGGCTACCCCCACGGGACAGGGAGTAGCCGTGCCAGAGAAAGAGAAGTCCCACCAGTGTAGTTGTTGCCTAAAGCTTGATTGCCATATACAGTTGTTACAGTGTTCAGCATGCCAGTCCGTCCGATATTGTTCTGTGCGTTGCCAGAAGGCTCATTGGCCAAAACATAAGGTGTTATGCAAAGCAATCAAGGAACTCTCTGACAGAGGATCGTTTAAAGAAAAGGGGTTAGGAGATGCCCAAGACAGTGGTGTGTATGCTAGCCACATCACTCCCAGGCAACAAGAACGCATAGTTAAGCTGGTGGGGAGGAAGTGTCTGGTAGATTGTTACTTGGATGATAAGCCAACAGAAGTGTTATGGGACACAGGGGCCCAAGTATCGATTGTTTCGGTAGATTTCCTAAAGAGCCAATTACCAACAGTCCAAGGAAGGGATATTAAGGAGTTACTTGGAACAGACGGGTCCATAAGTTTGCAAGCAGCAAATGGAACAGACATCCCTTACTGTGGATGGGTAGAGATTGGAGTAAGGTTAACAGATGAAAATGAGACAGAAGTAAAGGTTCCATTCTTGTTAACAAAGGAGAACATTGAGCAACCCATTATTGGATTTAATGTCATAGAGTCAATGGTCAGGAACACAGAAGACAAAGAAGATGATGCATTGCTGGGAAGGATGTCAAGGAGCTTCAGGATGAATGAATGTGGTGATGTACAAGCGTTGATAAGTCTAATACGTACTACGAACTCTGAACTCTGTCTAGTAAAATCTTCAAAGAAGCCACACATTGTTCCAGCAGGGGAGACTGTTCGTGTACCTTGTCGTGCTAACACTGGACCAATCCACCAAAAGACCCCAGTTATTTTTGAGCCGGATGAGTTGGCTACCTGGCCTTCGGGGTTGGCAGTACACGAATCCCTTACCACCGTGAAGGAGGGCGATGCAACCATCTTACCAATCACAGTGACCAACAACACAAACCATGACATCATCGTACCTGGAAGAGTTGTCCTGGGGCGGCTTCATCTTGTCCGGTCGGTGACGCCAGTGGAAGTCAGATTTAAGGATCCAGAGACACCGACCCCATGCGAAGAACCGCCTTCTAAACCACTTACACCAGCTGAGCACACTGCAAATAACTTGTCTTGGCTACCTAAGGTCGATTTGAGTGGACTAACAGAAGAACAGAAGCTACAGGCAAGACAGTTGTTAGTTGAGAAAGCAGATGCATTTGCATCAAGTGATGAGGACATTGGCTGCATTGCCGAGCTGGAAATGGACATCAAACTAACCAGCGACCAGCCAGTACAGAAGAACTATACTTCCATACCTCGTCCACTCTACCCAGAAGTTAAAGGTTACATCGAGGACTTGCTTAATCGGGGCTTCATTAGAAAGTCAAAGTCACCGTTCTCGAGTAGCGTAGTGTGTGTCCGCAAAAGAGATGGGGGAATGAGATTGTGCGTGGACTACAGAGAACTTAATAAGAAAACAGTGCCAGACCGACATCCCATCCCTCGGATACAGGAAGCTCTAGACAGCTTAGGGGGCAAATCATGGTTTAGTGTTTTGGATCAGGGGAAGGCGTACCATCAGGGCTTTATTGGAGAAAACAGCCAACCATTCACTGCATTTGTGACCCCTTGGGGACTTTACGAATGGGTACGAATACCATTCGGACTTATGAACGCACCAGCGAATTTTCAAAGATTCATGGAGAATTGTCTTGGAGACCTGCGTGATGAGGTATGCATTCCGTACTTGGATGATGTTATTGTATTCTCAGAAACATTTTCTGATCAAATTGAACACCTTCGTAAAGTTCTCCGTCGGTTGAAGAGTTACGGTGTTAAACTTAAACCTAGGAAGTGTGCATTGTTCAAGCGAGAAGTGTCTTTCCTTGGAAGGGTGATCTCTCAAGATGGGTACCGGATAGATCCTAAAGCTACGGATGCAGTGACTGCAATGAAGAACTTAAAACCTCGGACCGTTGGCGAAGTAAGAAGACTCATGGGTCTACTTGGTGTGTACCGTCGTCATATCAAAAATTTTGCACAGACAGCAAAACCTGTTTATGATCTCCTCAACCATGACCTATCCGAGAAAAAGAGTTCTACCTCGACCCGACAGAAGCCAAAGCTGCGTAGTGGACAGTTACCATCCTCTTCACCAGTGGTGTGGGAACCTAGGCACCAGTCAGCATTGGATGCCCTGGTGGACAAGATAACATCACCCCCTCTGCTTGCATACCCAGACTACAATGCACCATTTATTGTACACACAGATGCATCACAGGATGGCTTGGGGGCGGTCTTGCATCAGAAGCAGAATGGCACTACACGGGTAGTTGCATATGCATCCAGGACTCTGACTCCGCCTGAACAGAACTACCACATGCATTCCGGCAAGCTTGAATTTTGAGCGTTGAAATGGGCAGTCACAGAACAGTTCAGGGACTATTTCTATTATGTTCCTGAATTTGTTGTATACACCGACATCCCTTGACTTATGTGTTAACAACTGCCAAGTTAAATGCCACAGGATTGAGGTGGGTTGGAGAGCTTGCTGACTTTAACTTTGAAATACGATATCGACCAGGCAGGTTGAATGTTGATGCGGATAGTCTTTCCCGATTACCCGGTGAGTTCAAGACCTACATGGACACTTGTACTGAGAAAGTAACTCCTGAAAGCTTGCATGCCTCAATATCTGCCATCCAGGCATTGTCAAATGAAGAATCAAATTGGCTGACAGCTTTGACTGATGAAGAAGAGGAACTCCACTATGTTGATGCCCTGTCACAAGCATCCTGCAATCAAGTGAAAGTGGTGGATTTAGTAAAAGCACAGAGCGAAGACCCTCACATTGGACGTGTCCTTAAATTAATCAAAGCAAACCACAAGCCAACAGTTGCAGAAAAGCACAAGGAAGCACCTTTGGTTCGTAAGCTCCTGAATGAGTGGCACAAGCTTCATATAAACAGGAAGAGTGGATTACTTTATCGTAACCAGCAGGTTGTTCTGCCACAGAAATTTCGTCGCACTGTTTATCGTGAACTCCATGAAGAGATGGGCCACCTTGGTGTTGAGAGAGTGTTAGCTCTGGCTCAAGAGAGATTTTATTGGCCACACATGAGGAGAGACATTGAAAACTTTATCCATCACACATGCCGCTGTTTAAAACAGAGACGCCCAAATCTACAAACAAGAGAACCATTACAAACAATTCTCACAACAGCTCCTCTTCAAATGGTTTCTATTGATTTTGTGCACCTTGAGCGGAGTTCAGGGGGTTATGAGTACATTCTGGTTGTGGTCGATCACTTTACCAAGTACACTCAAGCATACCCAACTAGGAATAAAACCGCTGTTACTGCCGCAGACAAGATCTTCAATGATTTCATCCCACGCTTTGGATTTCCCGAAAAACTCCATCATGACATGGGAGGCGAGTTTGAAAATCGTTTGTTCAAGAGACTTGAAGAACTTTCTGGAGTAATGCACTCTAGAACTACTCCATATCACCCACAAGGAAATGGTATAGTTGAAAGAATGAACCGTACACTACTCAGTATGCTGCGAACTCTACCAGAAACTCACAAATCCAGCTGGAAGGACCATGTGAACAAACTCATTCATGCATACAATTGCACTGTTCATGAGTCAACAGGTTATTCTCCTTTCTTCCTGTTATTTGGTCGCAGTCCACGGTTACCAATTGATGTCATCTTTGACCTCGAGACAGAAACAGGAGCCAGAACACATGCTGAATATGTTACCAAGTGGAAATCTGCAATGCAAGAAGCTTACTCACTCGCATCAAAATCTGCCATGAAGAATGCCCTGAGAGGAAAAAAGAACTACGACAGACGTGTGAGGTCATCAGCATTACAAGTGGGAGATCGTGTCCTGGTGCGCAACCTTACTCCTCGGGGTGGACCTGGGAAACTTCGTGCCTTTTGGGAAGACCAGATTCACCTAGTTGTTGCAAGAAAGGGGCAGGGGAGCCCGGTGTACGACATAAGACCAGAATCAAGTCCAGGACCGATCCGTACTTTGCATCGAAACCTGTTACTCCCGTGTAACTATCTACCAGGGAAGCCCTGGGAGGACCTCCCTCCTGTAAAGAAGACAAGAACGGTAGCACCCAACCATTGTGTTGACACCCAACCACCAGTACAAGAAGAGAACGGAAGTGACAGCGAAGATGACCTTCCAGACATTTCATTCTGCAATCGCTCGCCAGAACATGATAGAAATGGCCTAACACGGACACAGGTAGAGTCTACACGAGTAGAACCAGAGCCAGACGTTGCGGATATTCATTCTGGTGACGCGTCGAGTGAAACAGAGACAGAAGCCAACATTACTGTTGCTCCAGAGGAGGCACAGCTGATAGAGGACCATCAAGAAGTTGGGGGAGAGAGGGATGAGCAAGAGGACACGAGCAACGAAGGCCGACCTCAACGCCTGAGGCAGGCACCTAAACGGCTTACTTATGACAGTCCTGGGGAACCAACTTACGTGCGTCAAGTTAAAGTCAACCCCTCTGATGGAATACAGCAGTGCGGAATACTGACACCGCCAATGCCATACGTAGCTGAACCCCCTGTAAACCAGTACGGTATGCCGCTGCCAGTCTTGAACTATATGGCTCCACCAGTACCACCGATGATGTTCTGGAACGCGAACATGATGATGCCTTATATGATGCCCTATCCAGTAGTACCGCAGCTGCCACAATGGGGAGTGCCTTACCAGCCATTTCAGTGCAGATAAACTACACCAGTCATTCCAGTGTAGATGAACTTTTCCTCTTTTGCCTATTACATAGTTGTTGTTTTTTTTTTTTTAAAAATCGAGTTTCCTAGGTGTATTTAAACATTCGTTGCGCGAATGCTGTAAGAACTGTCTTAAGGATAGTCGTTGTACTACGAACATTGGTATGGACAGATGGACTGAGAGATGTTAAGTGGTCTGTAAGGAGCTGGGCCTGATCACCCCACTCCAGAATTTAAGAAACAATGAATCCTAAACTAAATGCCACTTAAGTAAAGTATTTTTCTGTATTGCAAGTCAAATGTCACGGATGACATTTCTTTTCAAGTTAGGGGAGAGTGTTAGGTATAGAAATTGTATAGAAACCGTACGCGCGCGCCCTCCAAAAGGGACTGGGCCTCAGGTGACAAAATGTCACGTCAGCAAAAAAACCATGTGCTCTAGTCGCGGAGAGAGAGAAAAGTACCTCGCGTTGTGAGATGTAAAAGTTTACTCTGTGAAGAAACCGTACTTAAATACACCAGGAATACCTAAAAGAGTGTGGATTTCCTGTGTTACACTATAGCTTCTCAAACTGGCCATTAAGGTGGCTCCAAGTAGTTTTTCTTCGGTCACACTTCCCTTTTTAAATGCGCTTATACAAAATCTTACTTAAGCCCAATGAATCTGAATTTTATACCAGATGTTAGGCTTGGATGAAAATTTTGAGCGATGCCCTTTTTTATGCTAATCGGCGTTTCCATAGCAACGGTAAACAAACATGACGAAAAACAGTTTTTCCTAATTATCTTTCGATTTTGGGGCTACCCGCTACAAGCGAATAAATGCGCTATAATCTACACAGTGTAGCACACTAAATGGGAAAATTTCAAACAAATTAAACTGTTCGATTTTAAATAAATCGCTTAAACATTTTTAACACTTTTTTTTTCATGTTTGAAATGTAAGTGGTCAAAACATTCCGGAGGTTTCACAAATTATCGTAAAATTACCACAGAAAGTTTCCTCGGAACTTAAATTATTACTCCTTGCAAATAGCTCTGACTTACTCCTCGGCAGTAAAGAGATCGATCTTTTCATTCAAACGCAGTTTTGCTTGACGTTTTCACTCTTTTTAAACTGCATTTGAATGAAAAGCTCGATCTCTTAATTGCCGAGAAATTAGTCAGAGCTATTTGCAGGGAGTAATAATTTAGTCTGAGGAAACTTTATGTGGTAATTTAATGATAATTTGAGAGACCTATGGAATGTTTTGACTGCTTATATTTAAAACATGAAAAAAAACGTGTTAAAATATTTTAGCGAATTATTCAAAATCGAACAGTTTAATAAGTTTAAAATTTTCCCATTTAGTGTGCTATACTGTGCAGATTATAGCGCATTTATTCGCTTGTCGCGGGTAGCCCCAAAATCGAAAGATATTTAGGAAAAACTGTTTTTCGCCATATTTGTTTACCGTTGCTATGGAAACGCTGATTAGCATAAAAAGAGCATCATCTAAAACTTTCATCCAAGCCTAACATCTGGTATCAAATTCAGATTTATTGAGCTAAAGTAAGATTATGTATAAGCACATTCAAAAGGGGAAGTGTGACCCAAAAAAACTACTTGGAGCCACCTTAAATACATGGAGAACGAATAAATAAAATCGCCAAAATCTATGCTTTAAGGTGTTTCGATACAGTTTTCTGTAGACCATACCTACATTTTTCAATCGGCTTTTAAGCGGTCTTTTTCAAGTCAGAACAACGTGAAATTTTCACTACTAACTGGTTTTGAATTTAAGTTTGGCTAAGTATCAGTATTCTAGTAAAATCGATATTACTATGACGACGAAAAACAAAAAAATTCGAAATCAGTAAAAGTGAAATTTAGCGCGTTTAAGATTTCGCATTGAAAATCCCACATAGACATCTTAAAATATGGTATATGGCATATATATTTTGCAAGAATAAAAAAATTCTTGATTTCAAATAAATCGCAATAACATTTCAAACCTTACTATTTGTGTACTGGTAATAAATTGATCGAGAGATTAACACTGGTTTTGTAAAATTACTTAATGATAGTGTCAAAAAGTAGCTTGATGTTATGTTTGTAAACCTTGAAAGTTTTGTTTACTTTCTCTTTTGCGATCTTAAGAACTACTTTTTTCCTAACATCGCTTCATGTGCAATTTGTGTCTTCAGACGTTTGAAAATACTGCTATCACAATTCTACAATCAGTGTTTGAGAGTTTTGAGAGTCATCAGAAGGACTCAAAAGAAGGCGCAAATTACCTCTAATAATGCAATTAGTTCATCCATGTTTTCTTTTTGATCACTTAAAATGGCTCCTGCTAGAGAATCTCTAACTTTCTGATAGTTTTCTCCATACACCAAGAACCTGTCTAGCGTCATTCCATCACCCTTTAAAAAGGAAATAAACGTTTAGTGTTAACCCTCGGACGTACACGCAAACTTATACCCCCACCGTGGTACACACCGTGGGGGGGGGGGGGGGGGGGGGGGGGGGGGGTCGCCAAACTTTACAAAATGTGTCTAAAGGATAAACAAACAGCTATTGAAAACGGCATGTGCTAATCTTAAATGGTCTTTAAAATATGCGAGAAAACCCTTAAGAGGGGTGGCACCGTATATGTGTTTGTTCTCATCAGTAATCGTACGAAGGATTTCTTTTTAATAACTTTAAAGATGTCGCCGTTTTTTATTTTTTCATTTTTAGAATACAGCACTAATGCGTCAGTTAAATTTGTTTAAATTGAAAACTGCATATCTGAACAAAACGGTAATGTAAAGGTTTTTTCCTTTTGGCACGTCAGGGTATTAGTTTTAACTCAAAATACTACACCATTGTACTTAGAAGCAAGCAAAGAAACTCCTCACCATTCTTTGTTGGAATTCAGCAGGAACGATCCAAGAAAGCTCTTCATTTTGAGATATTGCAGCAATTGAATGCACCCCGTAACGCTTAACAAGCTGCTTGAGGAGAAAGAGAGCAGGAGACATGGACCGACCGGAAGTGCACAATGCTTGAACTGTAGTGAACAATGAATTCAGGGCTCCTCGTGTTTCAGGATTGGTCCACATTTCATCACTACTGACAACACTCATATACATGAACTCTGAAGTCTTGTCCAAGGCGTAGCGCGCCTTTGCTATTGCTTCTAGGGAAGCAACAGAGAGTTCATCAGAACTTGCGAAGTCTTTCTCCAGGATAAGGACAGCGTCTTGGCATAATTTTTTGAAGATACCAATAGTAATAGAAAGATCGAGATCGGAAAACTTGGCATGTGTACTGGCCAAAGAGGTCTAACAAAAAATATTAAATGCAATCAGTGACCACCACTGCATTCATAATCAATTTTATTTTCAACCATCGCAAACTGCAAAATTTATCCTCTGGCAAACAAAGTGGAATACGAGTGAATGTGAATATATGAAATTCATATATTTGAACTGCGGATAAACATGAGTGAAATTTGTGATCCTCGCAGTGTGCTCTCAACTTAAGAAGTTGAAAAAGCAACCTGAGGTGATTTTCATATATTCACATTCATATATATTTACCATCATCGGGTATATTACAACAACAACAACAACAACAACAACAACATATTTTATTTATAATTAGTTACGGTGAGAATTAAAGCTTTTACATCTTATGGGGTCGTGTTACCAATGTTATTTAAATATCCTATACTAACCTAACTATGTTCATATGTCCAGCCTAATTCTGTGATCTAATTGTATTTACTCGAACTCGCAATTGACCATCTATCCATGTGGCTTGATAGCTCAGTGGATAGAGCATTGCACCGGTATCGCAAGGTCATGGGTTCGAATCCCGTTCAAGCACACTGCGAGGTTCACAAATTTCACTAATGCTTATCCGCAGTTCAAATATGTGATTTTCATATATTCACATTCATATAAAGTGGAATACACAACAGCAGTGCTTTATTGCCTTTGTATTCTTCTAATGCTAAAAATAGTTATATACAAGTCTTAATGGAAAATAACAGCGAACAGAACTCAGTGCCTAAATACGAACCACCGGACACAAGGTCCTTTTCATAAACTTGCCGGAATTAACATATATACACTTGATGTTGGCTAAAAATTTTTAAAATGCTTAAGTTCCCATGAAGGTTATGTAGTTATGGAAAGATGATTTTAAACTGTTTCTTACCTCTATGCACTGTACAGTGAGCAGACAAACGTTTAAAACATGCGGCACCTCTGAGGACAAACCCTGAGCTTTGTAAAGGAAACATTCGATATGCTTCTTGGCATTCTCGTCACTGCGTGGAAATCACGGAGAAGATTTTATTAGCAAAACCGTCAACATAGCAGCAACAACAACAACAAAAGAAACCGTCATAGTTAAGTAAGTACTGAAACTAGTCCAAATCGAAGCAAATCAGAAGACCTAACAGCCATCGCAAAGCGCGGAAAAATATATACGCAATTGGTTTCGTTTAATGTTTAAAAAAAAATTGTCATGTTATATTAAATAAGGTCAATAAGGGGCGGACCATTTGAAATCTTGGGAGGGGGGGAGGGGTGACAATTACCAAAAAAAAATTCCTGCAAAGGAAAATTGTCTCAAAAAAATTCCTGCAAGCAGTCGACCATAAAAAATAAGATCCTGCAAGCTAACTGGAATATATATATATATATATATATTTTTTTTATTTTAAACTGGAACATATAAGGGTATGACATGCTCTCTGGTAGTGCAATTCATCAAAAAGCAACTTCAGGTTGAGTCAAATGCTGTCAAAAATTACCTGCGTCAAAGGAGTATCTGGTACATGTACAAATATCTTAATAGAACCAAAACCTTGTTTACGTACATATTTGAGAACACTGTAAACATCATGAAATATGTAACCTGCTCTCCTACAGTTATGTCCAGGACTGAACGCAAGTATTTTTTTAAATAAATTAGTGTTTGACTGCATGGTTATTTATCATTATCATATTAATTCATATCAGACATACCCTGGGTACCAGAGGTATTCACGCGGCGAGCTTCGTGACTTGCCGGCCGAAGGCCGATCAACGAGTGGCGACGCACGGGTCATAACAGAGACATAACCGACACCGGAAACCGCGCAAGAAAAATCTCTGGCACCCAGGGTATATCAGACAGAGTTACATCTATAATTTGGTGAACTTTAATCAATGAGGTCACTTTATGATGCCTTTCACGAGGAGCATGCATATCATTTGCATTTAGTCATGGACATGACTTTTATTTTGGTATTCAGTACTCAGGAAATAACTCTCATTAAACAAGGACACTGACTATAAAAGGAACCTTGGCCAGGCCAAGCCGCCAGTCATTTCACACTTGACACCGAACTGTCAACATCACGTGCATCCGCTCGCCAATGGAGAACCGTTTATACCGCGCAAAATTCAAATTTGGAAAGCTAAAATATTATATTCATGCTAAAAGGCGCATAAATTCAAATAATGTTTTTAGTTTTATTTTCGTGAAAGATAAATCCTATACAAGATTGAACTAGCAAAGGTAGAATTAGACCTATTTCTTGGGGCAACGGTCTTCCTCCGTGTTGCTCGCAGTCAGCCATCTTTGATTAGCCGTTGAAGCAGTGATGGTGTGACAAAGAGGGGGCGGAGCTATCCCTTTTATAGTCAGTGTCCTTGTTTAACAGCAGTGGCAATTCAAGAAATCATGTATATCTGATCTCCTCCATGTCTGTGAAAAAGGCTTTACTTTGTGTATTGGACACAGATGACGTAAAATAAAAGGAAACGATGCTTTATCAAACTTCTATGACCCAAAAACAATGGCCGAAAACAATGTTTTCTATTGTCTCCGGTACCCCAAGTAAAAGTCATAAAAAAGCTTATAATTTCAAAACATAGAAGCTTAAGAAATATTAAAGTGAATAAATACTATAATATTTTACTGTATAAATTTCCAGAAATCTTCTTTCAACCAATAACGACAAGTTATAGCCCAAAGTCATCCACGCAACATTACATGTATATTGTGTGGTTGTTTTAATTTAATATTAAAGATATCTTGCTTCTATATATAAAACTTTTAAGTTTTAAGTTTTTCATAAAAGACACAATCATATAAAAATATACGTGGAAAAAGAAAAAGTAAATAAACAATTCCAAAACTCATTATAGTATATTTTCAGCTTGTTTCTGATCTCCTTAATTTATATGTAACCAACAAGTATTAAAACTGTAAATATAAATATCTGTAATCTGTCAAAAAATTCATATGATGCGCGATTTAGTTATAATTCCATAAATCTTGAACTTTTAATGTAATATATCTACTAGTCACTGTCACTCTCGATGTCGATGTTTGATACTTCAGTGGCATCTTTATCCTTGCACACCTTTACTCGTTTGTTTTTCTTCCTCGACACTTGTATGTGGAAGGCATGTGCATTAGGCCAATGTAAAGTTCCATAATAACGATTTTTGTCGTAATAGAATAGTTCTTTTGTTGTCACTGTCGTTTTTATTGTTTATTTCGTTATTGCCAAAAAATGGCTAGTTACTTGTATCTCCATCGCCCTCCCCTCTCCCCCCTTCTTGCCGCCGTATGAAAGACACATTTATATTAAGTCTCTATATCCGTTATGAATCCGGTTTTTACTCAGTAAAACAGTACAGACTTAAATATACTCTCCAGCGTTTAATACCAAAAATGGATTTTGCCGAGAATAAATAAATTAGAGCTTGCACACATTTATAAAGAAGATCTGAGGAAAAAAATCTTGCAGAGCTTGCACCCCTCCATAAAAAATCCTGCAGGAAACTAAGGCCGAAAAAAAATTCATACACTAAACAATCTTCCCCCACCCCTCCCAGGATTTTTAATGGTCCGCCCCTGAGGTATACAGAAAGAGAACAGTACTATTCTTTAAGTCGAATAAAAAAATCATTTAACAAATATTTTTCCACCAAAAGGTGCAAATCTGTGTCGTGTGTGTTTCTGTACTTTCCCACCATTTTCTGTTTTCAGTAGCAACTAGATTTTCATTGTTTTGACTCCATTTGTAAGTACGAGCCCTAAAAAATCGCAAAAAAACAGTCTATTTAAGAGCACAGGCAGCAATTTTACGATCATCTGAAATATCTGCGCAAGAAACGGCTAAAATATTGCAAAAAGGAACAGCTGGGTAGCGAAGTGATTAAGTTCTCAAGATTTTTCCGACAGGCCAAGAAGTGGTCAACCAACAGTCCTAGACAGAACCGCTAAGAAAATCATAGAAAACGCAATGTATAAAAGAGGCAGTTAACAATAATAATATGCATTTGTATAGCGCAAATTCTATATATATATTCAAATGCGCTTGAATGCTCCCATGAACAAGTAACACTGAGGGTGGTCACAGCCAGGGTTTGTTACGTCCTCCTCAGTGGTTCTTTTACGTCCCCCTGGGAGACGGGACCGCCATTTCTACGTGGTCATCCGAGCCACGTGAAGGTCTAACCATTTGCCGATGCCATAGCAAAGGCAGCACCTTCATCCTCAGTTATTTTAAGATCCTGAGTGTTGGTCCGGCCGGGGTTCGAACCCGAGACCTCCCGCTCTGCAAACCGGTGCTCTATCAACTGAGCTAACCAGGCGGCGGTTCCACCAGAACAATCAGCAAACAACTGAAGAACAAAGATCTGCCTGGATCTGTAGCAACAGTGTGGAGTGTTCAACAAAGGATGGAAACCTTTGAGACGAAAAAAGCTACCACTTTTGAGAAACAAACAGCGGAACGCTCGCTTGGCATTCGCTCGCAAATATCGTAAAGTTACAGCAGATGAATGGGAAAACTTTCTCTTTAGCGACGAGTGCCCTAAATACCTTTTCCATCTCCCCAACCCTAAAAACGATATCGTACGGGGCTCACAGGAGAGTCAGGTTCCACCATCGTACCAAGTTAAAGGAAGTACCAAATGGATAGTTTGGGGTGGCATGACAGGCCGCGGCCTGACTTCCTTACATTTTGTCCCGCAAGGCCAAACTGTAACGGCAGAGTATTATATCACAAAAATCCTTGAGAAGGGAGTGATGCCTCTTTTCAGGCGAAAATCTACAACAGAAGAGCTGGTAAAACGAACGTTTTTCACGAACAAAAGCAGTGCGACCTTCGTACAAGATGGCGCACCAGCTCATACAGCGAAAGCAACCCAGCAGTGGTGCAAGAAAAAACGTCTCGAATTTTATTGAAAAAGATGAATGGCCAGCAAATTCACCTGATCAAAGCTACATACAGGGATCCGATCCCTAAGACGATGGGAGGACTAAAATCAAGGTTACGGCAAGCCTGGCGAAACATACCACTAGCAACCCTTGCGAGCTAGCTTGTTCCATGCCGCAACGGCTTAAAAGCGTTATACAGAAGAATGGAGGCCCCGCTGGATAGTGATATTCTAACAGTTGACAAAGGAAACAATGTACATAAAACTGCAAAACTTTCATTAACATCGGAATTCTAAAACTACCATTTATTTGTATAGAAAGGTGTCCACGAACTTTTGAAATACCCTGTATGATGGCCGTACAAAAGTGTATAAATATCATTTAACAAGTCTAAAATACAATTAAAACCAAGGTATAGAAAAAGGCAAATATACTGAAACATATTAATGCAATTTACTGGCGCAGGTAATGTAAAAAAGCCACTTTAAATATAGCAAACTGGGCGCAGACATAACTGTCGATGGTACAATATTCCAGTATGTGCGTCATTTGTGAAATGCTAAATTGTGGATATAGAAACACCCACCTGGAATTAATGAGCTGTTGTAAGAGAAATGATCTGACAACAGGACTACTGTCCATTCCAGGGAATGGTGAAAATTCTTTTGTTTTTGTCAACTCTTCTCCAACAACATAACGCATAAGCATTTCAAACACGTCTGGATCCAAATCACGAGTGGCTTCTCCAAAACAAAAAACTGAAACGATATCCATGAAGAATGCATTGCAGCGTTGAAGATATTTTCCGTGATCGTCGGGTTTGCCACTGCAAAATAAAGCAGCAATAATTATAAGCAAAAGAAAAATCATAAAATGTGTCAGAACATAGTTATCGAGGCATATTTCCTCGGGCCCATTACACTATCTTTGCTAGGGAAAAATCAGTTTGCTCTAGCTCAGCAAATTTTTTTTTTATATTTGACCAAATCTGAACAGCAACGTTTAGGTACATCTGTGGTTCGGGTTGTGACGTCATCAGGCCACGCCCAATGTCACGTGACCCAAAACAGAAAAATGAGCATAACTTCAGAAACTTACAGTTTTATCCAAAAGTTTTAGCATCATTCGATTTTATACGTCATTAAAAAAAAAAACGTAAACATGCATTTTCCCTAAGGATGAAAAATAAAAATAATATGAGGAAAATGTGTTCTCAAAACCACATTTTTGTGGCTTAATTTTTTGTTTTTTGATTTTTCGCAAAAAGCATCGGGTTTACGTTTCACGAAAATTCTTTGATCTTCCGATTGAATTTTTTGAAAAGAAATCAGCCTCTATTTGCGCCGAGTTAGGTTCGCCTTTGTTTTCTCCAGAAGTAGGGCGGCCTGTTGTCAGCCTGGGCTTCCTGTGCTATAAATTGGAAACTGACGATCTCTTGAAGTAAGACATACATTTTGTTAGGATTTGTTGAGTATGGTTATCGTTTGTGAAGTACGTTTCAACCTTCACTCGAAAACGTTGCCTTCCTTTGCAGACAGGGAGAAACGAGCCATGCCTGTGTCTGTCAGATCACAAGCCTTCGATCACTTCAGCAGGCATGGGTGAGCAGGAAAATGCCTTCAAGTCGAAAACGTTTAAAGCATTGTTCTGGGAACTCACGCATCTGTGAGACGGTTTCTCTTGAATTTGAAGAGCAGTATGGTACTTACATGAAAAAAAAAAAACTTTTCTCCCTCTTTCTTTTTTAAACAACAGTCGAGAATCTTAGGAGCAAAAAATATAATTACTAGATATCCTCCATCGGAAATTTTTGTTTTTCAATTTAGTTCTTATTATTTCCCCCCTCTAAAATAACAACAAAACCATTAAAACGATCCTATTTGTTTTATCAGAAGCTTATCAGTTATGTGCTTCTGATTTTATCACATGCACTGTTTTAAGTCATATAAAGATCGAAACTGAAAAGATGTAATGTTATTTTGTTTTGTTTGCCCAAAATTATGCGCCGTTTAATTTGTTTATGTGCAAACGGTTATCTCAATTAAGTGGCCATTTTTTGCGGAATAGCTCGAAAGAAATCAAACAGTTAAGAAGTACTCGATTATCATTAAAGTGGAAGGCAGAATAGGCGAAGTGGGTCAATACTTTTTACAGCAATATTCAAAGCTGCGTTATAAATAATGGTTATGCAACGTCGTTTTTGGAATTAGAGCGCGGTGTAAGGCAAGGCTGCCCTCTTTGGGTGTGCTTTTTGTAACTGCTGTCGAAATTTTAGCAAATTCAATAAGAAACGACAAATTGATCACCGGTATAAATTTCAAAGGCAGGGAGTATAAGTTATCTCAATACGCGGATGACACCTCATGCTTGGTGCGTGACGAAAAGTCAGTTGAAAAGCTTTTCGAGAAGTTAGCGGCTTTTAGAGGGTGTTGCGGATTAGAGCTGAATAGATCAAAAACGGAGGCATTGTGGTTGGGAAAAACTAGACCACAATCGACAAATCTTTTCAACATAAACTGGCCCAAGAAGTGTGTTTGTCTAGGCGTCTCTTTCTCATGTGATTCGGAAGCTTCAACAAAGGATAACTTTGAAAAAAAATTTGTCGCCCTGGAAAAGTGTCTTAACGTCTGGTCCTCTAGGGATTTAACACTCTTTGGAAAAATAACCATTGTCAAAAGCTTAGCTCTTTCAAAAATAATTTTCATTTCCTCTGTTCTCAGCGTTCCCGCTGGTTTTGTCGATCAAGTGAACAAATCTGTATCCAACTTTATATGGAACCACAAACCACCCAAAATCAAGCACTCAACAATGATTGGAAGGATAAAAGACGGCGGACTCAGCATGCCTGATTTCGATATAATAGATAAATCTTTGAAGGCAGGATGGGTGAAACGTCTTTTAGACCCTCAAGCGCAATCTTGGAAGACAATACCGTTTAGCCTTTTAGACAGTGTAGGTGGTCCGTTGTTGTTTAAATGTAATTACTCGTTAAGAACTTTACCTGTGCTACCTCTCCTGCCGCCTTTTTACCGAGACGTTCTCAGTGCTTGGGAGAGCATATCCAAGCACACAGTAATGACAAAGAACGAAATCGAAAATGAGTTTTTGTGGAATAATCATGAAGTCACTATTTGCGGCAAATCTGTTTTTTATAAGCAATGGTATGATGCTGGCGTTAAGACCTTGCCAGACATCTCAGACAAGGAAGGAAAGTTCTTGACGTTTGCAGCATTCAAGGAAAAGTACAAAATTAACACAACCTTTTTGTGCTATATTGGCTTGTGTAACGCAATACCAAAGCATTGGAGGAAAGTCTTTGGACGTGATAACGAAAATTACTTGGTAGTTTCGGATGACTCAGTTCAGCCATTTAACAACTCACCTCCCACTTGCCGGCAAGCACGCGCGTTTTATGTATCTAAATCTTTCCAAAAACCTACATCAGAAGTTCGTCTTGTTGAGGCTGGCTTCACAGATCGGACAATTGAGGCGTTATACGTTCTTCCATTCAAGCTCACAAAAAACATAAAGCTTCCTATGTTTCAGTTTAAAATAAACCATCACATTCTGTACACTCGCGACAAACTTTTCAAGGCCAAAATTGCTGACAGTGCCTTCTGTCATGTGTGTGAATTGAAGCAGACCGTAGAGCATCTGTTTGCTGAATGCCAGCATGTCCACTCCTTCTGGAACCTTTTTACCTCTTGGTGGAACGATAATAACTCGCCCTCAGTGTCCTTGACCAATAATGATAAGATTTACGGATATCTCCCTGAGAATAGATCCTTCCATAAGTTTAATCTTTGCCTGATTGTCGCTCGTTTTTATATCTACACTGCAGCCAAAGAAAGCGAACCATATAGTTTCTTAGCCTTTAAAGCTTTTCTGAAACACAAATTATCTATAGAGCCTTCAAGTGTCCGTGAATCCCTGAGCCTTTAGCCGCAAACAAGCTTGATATAGCAGTTGTATTTTGTCTGTTCCTTTTATTTCAGTTCTGTAACGTTGTTCTTTGTTTGTTAATATTGTATATTGTATTGTACTTATCAATAAACTTAAAAAAAAAAAAAGACAAAAGTGCGAGGTTGAAGTCCGTGTTTTAATGAATAACAAGAAACCTTTTGCGACACCAGCGCCGAAGGTTTTGCCTGAAGTCGCATCGTATCAACACACAATGACAATTTATAATGGTAATTGAACTGAGTGGAGTGCAATTTGGTCTGAAATCATACGCGTGATTTTTGAAATCACAAGTATGATTTTAGACCAAAATTGCACGACACGAAGTTCAATTACCACTTTATCACATCCATTTTGAAATCGCACAATTTAATTGCCCAAATACAGGATTTTAGTCAGTACCAATATTGATGCGACTTATAGATGCGTTTTAGAGCAAAAAAAATAGTGCGATTCGGGAATACATGAAAAAAAAGATACGATTTAGAGCAAAAAACAGTGCGATTCGGGAATAAATCGCACTGCTGAGAAAAAGATGCAATTTGGAGCAAAAAATAGTGCGATCCGGGAATAAAGCGCACTGCTGAGAGCCAATCAGATTGCAAGGATCAACAGTGATTTAAAAAAGGATGTAATAAATCAGTTAATCTCGCAGTTAATCTTCCACGGACGGAAAAACGACTGTGCGAGCAATAAAACTAAACGGATTGGGAATTACTTCTTTTTATTCAAAATTACCGTCAAACAAATTTGAACTCACTGTACTTTGTTCATTCACACTTCGTTGAAATCTACGGCTTCTAAGTTTATACTAGAAATCGGCCCTGAGAAATACGTAAAAACTGTAGCTACGAGAAAAACAAACACGTTACGCTTCCCGTTGAAATTGTAAAAACTCGAGCACTTTTCCGCAAATGTTAACATCTTACTCGCATGATGTTGGCTCCAGATATATCCTCTAACTTCTCAGTCCAGAATTCCTCGGCAGTTGACCTGGTCAGAATTGACAAAAAAGAAACGAAAAAACGGTACGAAGACTGCAGCAGTGGCCGGGTATAACCTTTTAGAAAACACCGATATCTGTCAACTGATCAGTTGAGCGTTCTTACTCCTTCAGTTATTTCTTCGTTTCGAATTAGCTTGAAAACCTCCAAGACGAATCTTTCCAGAGAAAAAATATCCAGCTTCAAATAAGTTTAAATACTAACCAAGAATTCATTAGTTGAACGAGACGAACTTCAAATTTTGCATTGTTTCAGGACAGTTTTGAATTTTTTTCTCAACTTTAATAATACAGATCTTTACATACTATACAAATTAAAGATAAATTAATAATTAAAATAAATGATAATTAGGTCAGTTTATACAGAATACAAAGATTCCTTATAAAAATAAACTGCCTCAATGTAGCTCAAATAGTATAAGACTCTCGCGCGAAGCTGCCCGTCACTTTCACCGGAAGTAAAATTGTACTTGATTCAGCTCCGCATAGCAACCGCATTACTTAGCAACGGGATAGTGTAATGGGCCCTTAAAAAAGTTCATAAAAATAAGCCTTTTGCAATTTGAAGTTATCTGAAACAAAAAGAGCGTCTAAAAATTAGCTAACATGCAAATTTGAAAGTGTACATCTTCAAAGTGGAAATTTTTATAGCCGTTTGGAATTAGAAGGATTTGTATATCCAGTCACGCTTCAGTGGCTTTTCATACAAATCCGTTTAATTTCAATTTCTCAAAACCTCCCTCACATACGAGGGAGAAATTTTATGGTACATATTGCAAGCTAAAATTGCAAGGATTTGTATGGAAAAACCAATGAAAACTCTTGCATTTGTGATATGTATGTACTACAGTTGTAAGAAGGAGAATAGCACACAATAGAAAATGCTACCCGTGCGAAATGATTTCCGAGAATTCTCGAGAAAAGCAACATTCTCAGGAATTCTCAGAATTTCTCAGGATTTCTAAAGAAATCTTGGTACATTTTGGTGCGACCGAAATTTCCCGGAAATTCTTGGGAAATTTCGAGATCACCTCCAGCAGGATTTAACACCTTCTCGGTTATTGCCGAGAATTCTCGGGATTTGGCTGAAATGTGTGAAAACCAGAAATAAGCTTGCTCAAAAGAATGGGTTCTCAGGATTTCTCGGGAAATCCCAGGAATAACTTGAGACGCTATTCACTATTTACTGAAAATACGTTTGAATTTGACTTCAGTCTACAGGAGTGATTGTCATACATGTATAAGCTTACTTTCACAACGAAAGTATGGAGGCCGAAGTTAATCATCAACCTTACATGTTGCTCATTGTCGGCTTGTGGGCCGGGACTTGAATACAATTACACAAGGCGATATCGTACGGCAAGATATATTTGATGTTCGCTTTTTTGGCTCATCCACTCATTCCACACTCTTTATCCCGACACAATCATTTTTTGAAATAGTATTGACGCCGTAACGAAATGAAACCTTGGCCGGTATAAAAGGTAATTCCTCGATTATAATGACATCTTCAAACGCGTTTGTAGATCGAAGCTTATGCATAACATAACAATATGTTGTTATTATTCAGCGAGATGCAAATAGCTTAGTGGCCCCAGCTTATGTTGTATTCTATATTTTGCCGTATAAAACGTGTGTTTAGAGTAGAAAGGCAATGCGATCGCATGTCAGAGCACATATTTGTAAACAAGCAATTTATGTAGCGTCCCGCAAAGTAAATATTAAGCTTAAAAAATACATGAAAGATTACTCACAATTGCGTCTCTTCTTAAGATTAAATTGACATATTAAAGTCATACCTTATATGTGTTTTATGAGGGACCTCTCATCATGGAATCCTGCACTTTTTCACTCGAAAAGACCCAATAATTCGAGTAAATAATCCGGCTTCTGATCTTTATAGATTCGCGCGCGCGGTGACCTCATTCCCAGTGTCCTCTCTACTTAGCGTCATATATCACGTGAGCACAAACAAAGGCCGTTTGAATTTGTGGCGGCCATCTTTGGTGTATCAAACAACCGTTTACGTACATGTACTTTTTACAGTGTGTTTGGACGCTGTTTAATCCAAGAATGAGCTATTTCTTAGCAGTTGAGATTAATATGTGAGACGACGGTCGAGATCAGGACGCTAAAATGTGAGTACAAACTTAACTTTATACTTTGTAATCTTTTCAGTCAGTACGAAGCTTTCATAAGCTTTATACAATGTAAGCTTAAATTGGGCTGTATAAGCTTAAGTTACTGAGCTTTGGCTTTATACAATGTACGCTAAGAAGAGTGTATGATAATTTCTTTATAGCAGTGAATGGTTTAATATTTTATCGAGCGCATTTTAGTTTGGTGGGGTAAAACAGTATTCGTCCAACTGCCAAATTCAAAATATTTGAACCTCGATCGACCGGTTAACAATTCGGTCAGCCTGGTTCTCGATAAAACGAGACTGTATTCATTTATTCGTTAATCGTTCGATTGTTCTGAAGCTTACTTCATGATGTTAGATATTTTAGTTTTGCTTTTTTTATAGTTGTGTCATATCCACTGTAAGATGTGGATTTAGTTAATTTAGAGTTTTAAATAAGCTTAATGGTCTCTGTGTATGTACATGTACATGTAGTAGGGACATTTTTTGTTGGACCATTGATTTGTCAGATTTAAAAGGGGCTACTGTATTTCGCCAGTCTTTATTGTCATAATTATTGAATAATCGAAAGGCATACATGTATTTTAATTCAGGAATGGAAACCTAAAAATAATGGCCCGGTTTGATTCAAAATTAAATTACTCTACAAGTACACTGGAACTATACACCAGGCTCCGGTTTGTTCAAAAGGTGGATAGCGCTATCCACCAGATAAATCACTATCCAATGGATGGATAAGTATTACAGCGGTTACCATTAAGGTGGCTCCATATACACCGTAGTGTTTTGGCGCGCAAGGCATGGGTACGAAAATGGCCCGAGCGCGTGTTAGTTTATTTTGATGATGTCCAAAAATAAAGAGGTTTTTACGATAGCTAAAACGTTAATTGCGCACGTTCCACACGGTAAATTTTCATAAAAGTTGGCAAATTGGTAGGATTTTCTTGGTTCGCGATCACAGAGAAAAGACAACAATTTTTGTACAATGTACATACACAAAACCCAATAAACGTTAAAAACGAAGTGAGTAAATTGCTGAAAGTTATGTTACCGATTGTTTTATGGCTTTGTCATATGAGACTTACTGAATGTTTATACTGTTTTGCCAAAAATCGCTAATATTTACTGTGTAAAAACCGAGAAAAGGTGTCGAGAGGTTTGCTAGCCTTGAACAACAAGCCCCAAAAATCAATCAGTGGTTGCCATAGTAATGAGACAAGATTGCCAAATTAGACTTCTTCGTAAAGGAGAAAGCCTAAGCTACATGTATGTGTATACTATGCCTAGTATTGCGAAACAGAACTCTAGAAAGACAGCAATAAGGTCATGTATATTTTATTTGGAAGACTGGCCAATAGCGATATGGAGCCACCTTAACACGCGACCCACTGCCCTCAAAACAGTCGGATAAAGTTGAGTTTTAGTGGACGTCAATCAAAGAAAAGCTGTTAAAATTATTTTAGACTCTGACAGGATTTCAAGCAAACAGAGCTAAAAAGCTTTCCAAAATACCAAAAGTTTCCAAGTCAAATTACTATATTTGGAACCTCTTGTAAGCGACCACCTCTCCTAAGCGACCGTGACCACTTTTAGAGCTAAAAGTTTTAAATTTTCTTTTGTTTTAAACCTCCCGTAAGCGACCACTCGACAGATAATAGAGCGGAAATTGGATAATGAGGTGTTGAACATTATCGCATTCCTCAAAATAAGTCTTGTTTTTCTTGTTCAAAACCTATGCCAAACTCAAATTCTTCTACAAATGGTAGGAGGGTTTAGTTTCCGAGCTGTAAATGATGTTTTTGACTGTTTGGCCTCAATTTGGTTAGATAATGGCCATAAAAATGGCATTTGTAGCCTGAAAAAGGGTCTTTTTGGTGGAAATTTGGGTGTTAAAGGGTTAATGTACAGTTTTTTACGCTTGTTAACATGTAAATCACCAGTAATATAAAAGGGCTGTCAAATTTAAAGCTAGCAATCTAATCCTTATTAGTTCATGTTCAGCTCCCCTTAACGTTTAGACAACATTAAAGATTCAATATTATTTGTAACTATCGTGAGACTTGTTCCATTCGCCTTATTAGGTAGTTTATCAGAAGCGAACCATGAAACTCTGAATAAATATTTTGGAAAGCTTAAATATTAATTTTTTGTGACTACTAAAAGTTATTACTGTACACGGGGTTAGATGGGCATTGGCACATCGGGTAAGTCTCTGCAGTTACCATATGCTAATAAGGCAAAATTTTGACCCAATATGGTCTGAACTCTCGTAAGCGACCACCTTAAGGCTTGACATTTTGGGTGGTCGCTTACAACTGTACAGGAGGTTTGACTGTATTTCTTTTTGGTAAAATTGTTTGGAATCCAGTTGGAATTTTAATTGTTAATGGTAACCGCTGTAACAAAATCTTTTGGTTATCCGCTGGACAGTGATTTATCCGGTGGATAGCGCTATCCACCTTTTGAACAACTGGGGCCAGGATGGATATAGATTGCAATATGTTTGAAAACATTGGCTCCATGTGTTTTGGAAAATTTGCTAAAAACTGATCATGGCTTGACCTTCAAGAATTCAATTGATACATGTACATGTATGTTGTTCTAAGAGCATTTTGTGTCCAGGTCCCGGTTGTTCAAAAGGTGGATAGAGCTACCTGTATCCAGCGGATAAATCTCTATCCAGCAGATAACGCAATTGGTTTTGTACACGCTCATCCACTGGATAGCGCTATCCACCTTTTGAACAACCGAGGCCAGATAAATTTCTCAGTTTTATTATTAGCACAGTCTGAGTCAAAAGCATAAACTACCTGGACATAGCCCCTTTAAAAGCAAGTAAAAACATTTTATATCTTGTCTGACTATTTATTTGACAAATGATTATTATAATATACAGCTGTACATGTACATTTACAGCTGTACAGTCTGTATGTATGTGCCTGGTCAGTCTTTCTCCTTGAACAAAAAAGATTATGCGTGTGATAAGACAATCCCAAAGGAGAATGATCTTTTTTTGCATGTTCTTATATTATTACAGTGTATGTACATGTAGCTGTTGTGGGTGTATTGTGTGGTACTGACACTAAAGTGACTGCATGTCCCAAATTGAAACTGATTTACTGATTTTATGAATGGAGACACCATGGTTAAATAGAAATTACAGTCTGTAAATGTACACCAAAGCATAAATCTATCTGGGCACAAACTTCAATGGTGCATGAAGCAGGCTGATTTTTAAGGCATTTCAAAGAACATGTGGGATGAATAGTACCAGTAATCTTTCAACATGTGGCACAAACTGTCAGTAATACATGTGCATGTATGTACAGTACCAATTTTATTTACATCAGTGGGTTTAAAAAGCTTAAAGGTTATGCAGTAGGGCTGAATGACAAAACGTTTCAGTGCCATATCATCAGAAAGCAAAACTACATGTATTTTCTCCATTTATTCATTAAAATCCATACTGTAAAATCCTGGTTATACAGTAATATCACCCACTTGCATGTTGGGATCAATTGTACCATAGATAGTGTCGGTGCGATGTTGGCCGATGGTCAGTCGACATGTCCGCCGACATGTCGGTGTCAAGTCTCGGTGGAATATCAGTCAAGTGTCGGTAGTCTATCGGTCTAGTGTCGGTATATACAGTGTAGTCCATCGGCCAAATATCAGTAGTCTATCGGTGAAATATCGGTCACGATATCGGTCGAGCATTGGTTGTGTATTGTTCAAGTGTCAGTATTGCAAAAAAGACAGACAAAACTTATCAAAGTCACTATGCTACTCTTGAAAATTTGGCCTTCCTCAACAAACTTGCACGACATGCAAATGACCCATAACTATTTTTGAGACGAAACCTTTTCGCTGCTTGCGTATAGTATAGTTAGTGTAATATAAAACTGCTACAAAAATTTCATGGTACAGTGTAATCCTTTAGATGTTAAATTAGGTCATACAGCTGTACATGTACATGTATATCATAACTCTGTCGCGTTATTATACATGTAAATTAATTATAGCCTTTTACATTGTATTTTATTTTAACCTATATGAACATTTTCTTTAATAATAAAATTCCTTATTAAATGTTACTATGAATTGTGACACTAATTGAATTTTTCTTTTGTTTTTTAGTGATCAATCATCCCAAGGAGAAATTAACAACATGATACTGAAAGGGACAACAAAAATAACTGAGAAAACAGTTTAAAGCATACATTGTAAAAAATTAATATTAATGATGGGTGCATGCCACCGAAAAACTTTTCTGATTATACCCAGAGTTCAAGTTCATTACCTTTCATAACCAACTTTAATTTGTTTGTAAATGCAAAAACATAACAGCAAAACAGCAACGACAAAGTTTTTGAACAGATCGACAAATTCTGGCAAGGTAACAGTTGCGGGCAAAAGAGTAAACCGAGGTGCCGGATATAGCTTAGAGCTTCCCTGCGAATACCTCTTTTATGGTGATAAGTTTTCATGTGAGTGGCTAAAGAAAAAATTAGGCAAAGAAGGATTTGATTGTGAATAGCTGTGCTGTACTTTGTGCAAGACTTTTAGTTGAACTTTGATCGCGGATGACAATCATACAGCCGGAGATCGGTCTAATCTACAGTTTATTGACAGCTAAATGTATTGATTTATCTTTATTAATCGACTACTGTGAGTACGTATTTGAAGGACGTAATCCAATACTACTATTGTCAATTCAGTCTGGTGTCCGCTTAATAGAGGTTTCAAACAATAGAAATTAGCCAAATACAATTTATTTTAGTGTCCGCATCCGCCTAATAGAGGTCTGCTGAATAGGGGTTCGTTAGAGGTTTCACTGTATAGACTTAGGATTTTTTTTAATTTCAATCTTCTTTTCGTGCCAGTCATCTTACATGTAAGTAACAAAAATAGGTCTTATTTTATTCTCAGTTCCAAATTTACTTTTTATTTTTTTGGTTTTCTGAAGCAATATATTTCTTAAAAAAATTCTCCTTTATTTAAGTGATATACTGTATTTCTTTACAGAAGTCTGCTTTATTTAGAAGAATTGTGTACATAAAGTAATTTTCATCTTTTCAGGTTTCTGAAGTAACATGGTTTTTTTTATAAAAGTATATTTTTAAATGTGTGTACATAAAATTATAGAACTGATCCAACATAAATGGTAATGTATCTTTGTGAAATGAAAATTGATTCTGTGTTGTTCTTGGTAATGGTTTAAAATTGTGATGCTGACTGCTGAGCTCACATTTTTTCAGTTTTTCATTAACTAATCTTATTTGTATCCGAAATACCAGAAATTCTAAAGAATTATTGAGATTCTCAGAAAATCCTGTTCCTGGGAGTTCCCAGGATTTCCTGGGAACTCCCAAAAAATCAGAGAATATTTTTCGATTCTTTTCCCAAAAATTCCTAAGAATTTCCGGGAAAATTTGTGCAAATTAACAAAAAGGCTTTTTTCTGAGAATTCCCTGGATTTCTTGGTATTCATTCTTGGGAATTCTAAGGAATTCCCAGGATTTTTTCTGCCATTTTTAATTTCCTCTTCCCAGGATTTTCTGAGAAATCCCGGGAAATTTGTGCAAATTAACACGAAGGAGTTCCCGGGATTTCTTGAGATTTATTCTTGGGAATTCTAAGAATTTCCCAGGATTTTCTTGAACAATTTCGCACGGGTAGGACAGGAACGATGAGAGCACAGGATAGGGATAATGGAAAGGTTTCTAATTCGGACATAAATAACTGATAACTCATACTAGGGTTTTCATCTGTGGCATTTCTGATAGGTTAATCGTTATATTTAATTTCAAGACCATATTAACGTTACTTACGCCTGTAATTGCTGGGTTGAATCCTCACTGCAGCGCAGTAAAAACCGCTCAATAACAATGAGTGACTCTTTCTTTGAAAAGTCCGTTTTGTCACCCAAGGCCTGAAGAGTAAGATGGAGTTTTAGTTACGCAAATGTGTCACCTTACAACTCATCTTTGCATACCGTACATGATCAAAGAACAAGCGTTGTGTTTGTTGATCAAAAACGCAAAACTCTGAAATGGTTCACATGAAAAAAAGAATTGCTGAGACAGTTTTTCTTGTGACCATTCTACTTTTGGTTATTTTTTAGGGCGCATATTCATTGTTCTTTTGTTTATTACCTTCCAAAGTTTCAAAATTGTATCCACATCCTCGGGATCAGCCTGTAAAGGATACACGTGTTCAATAAACAGTCTCACTGCACTGATGCGTTGCCACATGTACCTGAAAAAAAAATGCAGAGCAATCAACGCCAAGCAGTGATTTTAACACCACTGGAACAATGCATTTGAAAGCTAGGACACCTATTACTAACGCAATCTGCACACAATATAGTCAGGTGGGTGTGATTGTCGAAAAACACTAAAAACTGGATATTTCTTAGCAAAAATCTCAGCAAAAAAGGTAACTGATGAAGCAGTTCACTACATATAGAAACCTGCACTGTGTAAGTATTGTCTCAGTTTTGTCTCCCATGTGTGCTTTGCCTCCGGATGCTTTGCCAATCATTGCTTCCGCCGGTATTTTTACGGACAATACTGCATCACACCATTCCTGCCTTCGTGATGTCTCCTCGACATCTTCGGCCCTAGGCTCCATGCGCTCCAAACACATTTGCAAGGCCATAGCGTCTACGCTCTGTGGGAAGAATGGTTTATTTTATAGGTTTTGATGTACATGTAATCGGTTGAGACTTCTACGTTGAATCCGTACGAAGATGATTCGACTGAACAAGATTGCTTTTTTAACTATGTGTTTGATTGCCGATTTACTGTAACAATGATCCAAACATGGAGGAAAAAAACTAAGTCAAAACAACTCTGTCGTTGTGATGGTTGGCGTCTGTAAAACTGGCCATGGCCAAATGTGGTTAAGGAGGGAAAAATCCATCATGACTTACCATCTCGTTTTCATCCCATGAAAAACTGCTTAAGAGATCTGGCAAAATATCAGGTTTAGCTTGCAGTAGCAGTGACAGCCAGTTAAGCCGCTGCTGTATTTCGGAATATGCCGTGTGAACTATTGCCAAATCCATTTGGAAGCGTTCTCCTGAAGTCTTGATGAAATGGATTTCTTTTGCAGCGGCTGTAATCGCTCTCTGAACAACCTAGAAGGAAGAAGGATCCATTGTAAAGATAAAAGTGAAGACCTATCTGCTATAATGTCTTTAATTATGAGATTTGTGAAACATTTTAAGGTAGTTAGAATTTTCGCAATTTTGAAAAGCCATGAAATGATACATTTATTCATTAGTGGTATAAAATAAGAAAATAACGCAAAATAGTCAACCGTTACCTCCAGTTCGTCATCACCTCGAGGTCTGTATACCATGTGTGTAAAGTCTTGTAAATAGCGAGCTACCACTGCTTCCCCGCCTTCAGAGATGGCCTCTGAAAGAATCTCTTTCACTTCTGAATTGTTAAACAATCTCCGCAAACATTCGGTAATGGATTCAAGGGAGTTGGCTGAAAATGAATAAGGCTGTGAGCATTAAAATAACTAATACATGTCAGAAATCACTGTGAATCGTCTTCTAAATGGAATAAGTTGCGATCCAAAGATAGTGAGGTAATTAGTTGTTTAGTATATTTCAGGGAATATGCGAATCGTTCATGAATAGGGGTAAGTGACGCGATACTTGCCGCACAAATTAAAAGGTAAAACTACACTCGCTCACAAGCGTGGTTGTTCAAGTGGCCTTGTGGTTAAGGCATCTGAACGGTTAACAGGACACCCAGGTTTGTTTGTATCTGTGTTTTTATACCTAGAAATGCTAGACAGCCCTTATGACACGAGCGATGATAAAAGAGACAGATGTTCCAAAGTTGACGATTCGCTGTGACGAAGGCTAGTGCTCTGGTTTGTAACGGAAGCCTTTGAATCTCTTTACGGTGGCCAATTTAC
This sequence comes from Dendrophyllia cribrosa, assembly GCA_024195265.1. Taxonomy (NCBI): domain Eukaryota; kingdom Metazoa; phylum Cnidaria; class Anthozoa; order Scleractinia; family Dendrophylliidae; genus Dendrophyllia; species Dendrophyllia cribrosa. The sequence goes on along the minus strand of JAJLRJ010000003.1, from coordinate 43,735,066 downwards.
TCGCAGCACCAGTTTCTTTAGAAAATAACATCTTTATCCATTTGTTAAAAAGACAGAGTGGTTTGGAAATAACCATTTCAAGTTTTCTCACCTGCAACACTTCTGGCATCTCGATACAGTTCATCTATGCGCTCCTTGAGGAGCCACGAAAATGGAAGGCTGCACTGAAACGAATGCGAATGATATCCTGATTTTAGGACTGGAACTTTACTTCGTACAACGGAGGCATCTCCTTCTTGGAATATAAAGTCGTTGTAATGAAGATAAGTGACGGAACTGTCTTGAAGGACCTTCAACCACAGGTTAACGACCCAAGAGTCTTTACTAGCTGCCAATTCGAGATTTCCATCGCGATCAACATATGCAATGACTTCCGCCAGAACTGGGGCCACAACAGACTGGAAACGGCGCCACAGCGCTTTCTTGAATGTTCCAGTTTCTTGCACATTGCTAGACAGGGCTTCTGTTTCAAGCCACTCGCTTCCTTCATTTGGTGCTCGCTGGTCTTTTTGTTCCAACAGCTGATAGAGACGTTCTGCTACTACCATCTCAAAACACCCCTCACCTAGACAAGGTTAACATTTATTTCTTATTTTATTTTATTTATTTAATTTTTTTATTTTGCCACACACAATGAATTACAAGCAGAATAAAAACGATAATAAATAGGTTAAATAATATTAAATTTAAAATTTATACATAACTTGGGAGGAGTGACTGTGGCGGGGAAATCTCCGAGAAGCCGAGCTTATGAGGAATAGAGATTTCCCCCCATATGACTATGTGTATGACTGTGTATTGACTTATTAAACGTCTTGTCCAGTATTAGTAACGAAACGTTAATTTTAAGTTCAGTCCATTGCCATGCTTTTTAATAAAATTAAGTTCCCTACTAACTGATGTTAAAAATCAACAACTGGAAAAAAGAATTATAGGAAGAAAAAATGTGGAAAAAAAAAATAACGATGTACGTCTTGTTTAAAATTAAAGAGATCATGTAATGATGACTTTTGTAAATGAATTGTACAACAGCTTTTATTTAATAAGTGCATGCACTGCATACAGTATTGTAACTATGATTGGATTGCAAAACAGCTAGCCTCTATCTTCGAATTTTGGCTCTAGGAACTGTCGTGCCGACTTTTCGGTTTAGTATGGATCCCGGATGACCCACACGGCCGCAGCTTAACCCGGTTTCCGTAGCATGAAGCAACTACGAATATTGCTACTCCCCCCTGGATAGGATGCTATTCCATCGCAGGGTTACTCCCAGTATGTTGTCGCCGGCACCCATTTATACACCTGGGTGGAGAGAGAAAATGTGAAGTAAAGTTTCTTGTCTAAGGAAACAACACGACGGCAGAGACCAGGCTCAAACCACCGACCTTCAGATTGAAAATCCAAGGTGCCAACCACTACACCACCGCCCCTCCACATCCCTATGTTGTACGTTTAACGTCACATTATAAAAATTAACTGTGCCATGCAAATAATTATACGTACTTTCACGAGTTTCAGACGACTTTGGTGAAAGCAAGTTAATCATGAGATCAACTCTTCTGGTGGCTCTTTCGAGAGTAGTTTCATCATCCTCGATCCTGCTTGCGGCTTCCTGTACACAACTGGTAAGAACCTGGCGAACGGTGAAGTTATCTTCCGTCTTGTTTAGTGCACTCTCAAATATTTTACTTACAGAACGGCCTGTCATAGCTTGAATAAGCGGAATCTCCTCACTTGGCGGACAAAGGTCGTCAATGTGAACTGACAACCAACCTTCGCCTTGAACACCAACAAAACCAGGGCAGCCTCCTGCCACTCTAGCCAACTGTACGATCATCAAGATGTGACTTGATCCAATGGATTTCTGATCCAACTCATTCTCCATTTCTCGACACTCTTCTATGAGCAAATGGCGAGCGCATGCAACCAAATTCAGTGTCTGGTCAGTGGAATCGCACTGCACTATCAACAGGCTTTCTCTGCCTCCACGTTTTGCAAAGAACTCCCTGCTGTATAAATGAATTAAGAGATATGATATATTTAACAAATGAACTTTTAACGGTGAAAAGGTAACCACAAACACTGAGATAAAGCATAGCTAAAGAGAAGCCTCTACATGAAGACAATGAAGTGAAGCTTACCCAATGCAATTGCAGAATTGTTGTTCCGTTTGGAACTGCTGTAATGAGACACATTTTACACAGCCTTCTGGAAGTTCAACAGCTTCCGCTATCATGGGAATGTCACGGTCAGACAGTAAACGCGAATGGGTTGAAATCTGCAAAAAAAAAAAAAATCTGAAAATTTTCTTAACACCATTACAAGGCAAGAGCCAGAAAAACCGTATGCTTTGTTGCAGACTAAAAAACACAAGAAAAGACAACTAAGAAAAAAACAACAACAACTAAGAAGCAGCATTTGTTTGTGTTTAAATATGTTTTTAGGTTTCTAGGGTTAGCCACACGGGTTGCAACGAAACACAATGACAGCAATAACAAGTTGCGAGCCCCTACTGCGTAATTACTCGTGGCGAAGCACACGAGTTGTAAATCCGGCTTTGACTTTTCTTGTTTTTTTTTTCGTGTCACATTAGCGCATGCAAATTTATGCATCATATTTTAGTTTATGTCGACGACTATATGGCTTTCAGCCATGAAATACATACCGCAGAATTTCTCCGTGTGTTGACAGTGACAAGCAAAGTAAAGAACTACAGCGTACAATTGCACGTTTTCAAGACAATGCAAGGCGTTCATGGATGGATAGGACTGTTTGATATTATTCCTGTGGGATTTTTGTTCCGGCAAGTTTTGTGTTTTATATAACTTGCAATTTGCTTAGCGATCGAGCTTTGAAGTGTCGGCTACTGAATGTAGTGAATGTAGTGTAGTCTTACTTTTAAACCCGTGTATACACGCAAGCATAATGCACGGGTTATCGGAAACGGTGACTCAATAAAATTCTCTTACTCACTCACTCGCTCCTCAATTCCATCAGCTGTAAACTTCGTGAGTATTAAATGCTTTGTTACGAATACGTTTCGTAACAAGAACAACGTGAATCCAGCGATAACAATAATTAATTTGATTTATACGAATATAAGCAACAATAAGCTGAAAGATGTTTCGCATTTGGAGTTTTTAGTGCAACGTTAAAATCTATTTAAAAGGATTTTTCAACCGAGACACGCGTTTTGATGCGTATCTACCTCAAAATAATAAAATTTAGTCCTTATCGAGTAAGTGTTCTTCGATAGTGCAGTGGGTAGATTTTTTGGCTTAGCCTCGAACGGCCCGAGTTGAAGTCACGCTCGAGACTTCTTTTTTTTTTTTTGTCCTGTTTTTTTTTTTTTTTTGGACTGGACATTATGAAAGTGATGTTCTATTTTTTTTCCCGTTCGTCAAGAATCCTTACGTTTAATTTTTTTTTAAAAAATATCGAACCGTGTCAGTGTGGAAACGTAAGCTTACGGCAATATCGCGTTACGCGTTCGCATTTCTTCTACACGGGTTGTCTCTTAGGAGCCTTTGATTAGACATAATTTTAAGCTTCTGTTTCTCCGTAAAAGCACTCAAAACACTCGGGAAACAATGCTGCAATAATTTAAAAACGCCACGAGTTCAAGCTGTGTACAGCTTCTTGTTGATTTTTAGTTCATCTTCCGCATTGTTTACAATCAGTCTCAGTCCCCCCGCCTACAAACGTAACCTGTTCCTCAATAGTTTAGTATCACCCTAACTGCGCTTGTTTCTACTTTTCCAAACTGTTTTGTGGGTTAGTTTAAGTTCGAAGAAATTTGCACTTAGAAATATCTTAAGATAATGATCATGATCATAACTAATGCAGGGCTGTCACTAAGATTTCAAGTTGCTGGGTAAATGCAATTAGGATGCGGGAAATCAAACAGTTGGGGAGTTCTTTTGGTTCTATTTCCCTATGAAAGTAGCTGGGCGTCACGCTCATAGCAGCCAGGGGAAATCCCCGGCCCCTGGCCCTTAGTGAAAGCCATGCTAATGGTCAGAATTTAGTGGTCTAAAAATTTGAGATGAGAGTTCAATAGTCTGTGCATGAACCTTGCATTGCTAGTAAAACGTCACAGGAAGGTTGTTTGAACCTTTTTCTCAATTTTTTTCCTGATAGAATGGAGCTATACCAACAAGACACCATCTTTTTTTGGTTTTAGGTGGGGGAAGGGGGGAGGGGATGTACATAAAAAGATTACCAGTCTTCTTGTGCGAGTATAATAGTTTTGACTATTTCCCTAATAAAGCTATCTAATGATATGACTTGACCCCTCACTTGAGCACGCAATGCTGTCCCATTTGTCGCTCGTGTTTTGACGTCTGTCAGAGCTGTCACTAAAAAGTTAGCGAGGCTTGAGTGTTCCTGCTTGAGGAAGTATGTATTCCACAAATTACCCGCCTGTGCAATAAGACGGGAGGAACGAAGGCGTGTCACCGAATCGGGAGTCGCACATTGAAGTAAACGTTCCTGACAACATCTTAGAACCTGAAAAATAATCGCACAAACTGCTGCTGACAAAAAATGATTTAGAAATACACTTATCAAGAGGAGAAGAAGCTCAAATATAAACCTAAAGGGCTGGTTATTTAAACAAAGTTTAGACGGTGTTTAACAAAACCGCGGACTAAACCAATTTCAATCTGGTCATCTCTAATGTTTAAACGTTATTTAATATAACCAGTGTCCAGAAGGCATATAACACAGGCTAAAAAAAGATTTTTCGACTTGAAATGACCCTCATATTTTACAGATGTGGTGGGTCGTTAATTGTCTTAAATCGCGGTCTAAGTTAAACAGGGTGAGTCATTTGATTTAAATAATTACCGACCTATCTCAGTCATTTTCTTAGTCGCCAAAGTGTTCGAGAGGATTGTGTACGATTAGTTATACAACTTCTTAAATGGTGAACAAATCATCTCTAAACAACAATCTGGTTTTCCGGTCTTTTACACTCAACTGTTACTGCTCTTCTAGAAGCCACTGACAGCTGGGCATTTAATATCGATCGTGGCTACGTAAATGCTGTAGTGTTCCTCGACTTAAAAAAGGGATTTGACACCGTTGATCATGAGATATTACTAACTAAAATGAATCGATGTGGGATTCAAGGTAAAACTCTTCATTGGTTTAAATCGTATTAATGACGAATCACACACAACGGTGCTCAGTTAATGGCTGTCTCTCTGACTTCACCACTCTTAAATGTGATGTGCCACAGGGAACGATCCTTGGCCCTCTTCTATTTCTAATTTATATTAACGACTTGCCTAACTGTCTATCGTTCAGCGTGCCTAGAATGACACCCACATTACTTATGCTGGTTCTGATTTGCATTCGCTTCAGTCTAGTCTATCTCAAGAACTTGAAAAGCTAAGTAAATGGCTTGTGTCTAACACAGACTTCCTTTGAACACTACAAAAACTGAATTTATGTTGATCGGCTCAAGGCAAAGATTAAGTACTCTATCTGATACACTCGAACTTTCCATTGATAATGTTCCGATTGAACAAGTTTTTTTCTGTGAAATCACTTGGAATTTATATCGATGAAAATTTAACGTGGCATTCCCACATTGATAAACTGTGTAAAAAGATCGCTTCTGCAATTGGAGCCATAAAGCGAGTTAAGCCATTTGTGCCTCAATCCATCCTACTCAATATATACAACTCACTAGTTCAATCTCACTTTGATTACTGCAGCCCAGTCTGGGGTAATTGTGGCAAAACATTATCTAACAAGCTACAAAAACTACAAAACCGTGCTGCACGAGTAATAACTTCGTCAAACTATGACGTAGATGTTTATTCCTTGTTTCACAAACTCAACTGGAAAGACTTAAATTCTCAACGTCAAATTCAGAACGTCTTAAGGTGGCTGAACACAGTTTTCCTGGTTGGTCAGCGGTGTCGCGCCACACGGCGCGGCTTTTAAAATTTGTAAACAAACATGGCAGCGAAAATAACTTTTTCTTGTACTCGTCAGCTGGTAAAACACAGTGTTTATTTTCGCTTATTTCCAAAATGGGGAAATTCACTTGAATTGAAGAATTCAGTACGGTTATTGCGTGTAAAATGGCCGAGGCCAATAACGGGATGGAGTTCTTATTACGATAATCGCGAAACGAGTCGCGATCTTTGCGTGACCAAACGTTTCCAAAGCAAGCGCAAGCATACTTTACATTTCTTCAGTCTTCCCTTCACTGGTTTCTACTTTCCTTGGTGTTTATTCGGCGACGTATGGCTTCAGAGAATATGCTGCCGAATCAGGGAAGGCAAGAATGGCTCAAGAAGCCGAAGAAGACCGTCAATTTCAAGGAACATTTTCTCAGGAAGTGGACGTTTATACATGGTACGATAAGGAATTTTTTTTAAATATTTATGGTGAACTTTTCCCCCTTTGAGTTTGGTAAGCGGATTATAATGGCTGTTTGCAGAAGCATCGAATCTTGACTTTTGTTTTATACAATAGTACGTGTATTTACACTGTAGCATTCCACGCTGAAGTTTAGCCATAAAGAACAAATAAAGTCAACTGCTCGATTACCATTTCTCACTGGATTCAGTTCCTTGAGTTTCTACAGAGCAAAACTAAAATAATAAATTGGTGTTGTAGAAAAGTAAACGATGTTGTTCTTACTGTTGATAACACTGCAGAGCGGTACAGCTCAGGTAGCTGACATCTTGAATTATTGTAAACCCCATGGCCCCTTCAATAGTCCCAGTAGCAGATAGTTGGGGCAGAAGGAAAATTTTGTCCTTATCGATTTTATCCATTTAAATTTCCTTATCGGTCTCCAAGGATGCATAAATCCGAGTAAATCAAGCAAATCAGTTACTCAGCCTCGTGTAAAGTCAACACAATAATAAGCACTGTGTTCTTAAGTCTGGAAGAGCTAGCATCTGTCAGTGTGTATTTTTTAATTCCCCCAAAATCACACAAGGTTAGGCATATGAAAGTTTAATGTGCAAGTTTTGAAAGAATGAACATATTGATATACGTGTATATATAACCATTATTTGATTTTCTAAGAATTAAAGGAATTTGCAGAATGAAATTTATTAATACTTTGTTACATGTTACTATCATCTTGTTGCCTTAAAACTTACTGATGTTTTAACAGTGTGGGTGAAAGGAATACATTGTAGTTTAGTACAAAAGACCACAAGGCAATACTGTGGTTTCTTATTTTGCTCTTATTCTTTATGAAAGCCAGGTTCTCATAGCCTCAGAGAAGGCCTGCAAAATAGCAGATCATGTGACCATAAAAAAACTTGATATACTGAAAATCCTCTATTAAGCCCCCCCCCCCCCCTTCCCCTTATTTTTTTTTTTAGAGAAATAAATTGCCTGCAAAGTTGAGTTCAGTTGAACTACCGGTATGCAGACACTGTATGAAGGCCCTTCCTAGAGAACATCACAAGCAGAATATTCCCAGTACATACCAGAAATGCCTTCTCGAAGTACATTAGTTTGTAAATGAACACCTTGATCATTTATTTGATGGTACCTTATCTGCAATACACCCAGGATACATTGAGTAGTTAGGTGCATAAAGGGCCAATTTTGATTTTTGACAATAATTTTTCACTTACAATAAATTGTGTTTTATTATCCAAAAGCAAAATACCATAATTTCTGTTGCTCTTGTTGCTGGTTACCATTAGCTGATTTAAAAGAGATTTGGTTAGACATAAGCATCCCACACCTTTGAAAATACAGTGTATATTTTGACCTGAAATGTATTTTGTCCTTTCCTTCTGTGAAAATACAGGATCTTTTGGCCTGATTGGCTCCATGTTACTTTATCTTACATGAACCTGTTATTACTTGAGCAAGAGAGTACATTTTTGGCTAAAAAAATACTTTGTGAGTGAAAAATGTCAAAACTCTACATAAACCCTTTATGTGCTGAGCCAGGAGCTCAATGAAAAAAAAAAACAGAAAATAGCAGTAAATGAGAACTAGGCTTACTAAAGCAAATTAAATGTTTTATAAACAAAAAAGTTAATCTTGCTTGTATACAGTACACTTTGTATGGAGCTCTGCTTTATAGACACTGCTTAATACTGACAATAATATTGATTATTGCAGACAGTTTCCTCTGTCCCAATTGAATTAAATCCAGTGTTTTTTTCTTTAAAATTCCCCTTCCAACAGTGTTGTTATAAAAGAGAACTAATAGCATTCAACTGTACCTTTATAAGAAAGTATGATGGCTTTGCAGGTCATTAGTTATCTGGCATGTTCACATCTCTTTATCCTTAGTTGTTTACGGGGTCAGATTCTCCATTAACAGGAAAGTCAATGAAAAGAGGTATTGCAAATACACACAAAGAAAGTGGCTGGGTAATAATCCAACATTGCTCACTACATCACACACACTCTGAGTGCTTGGAAGAAACCATCTTGGGGGATATTGCCTCACAGTTTCATTTTAGGTTGATTTCAATGTTAAATCCAAACATACACTGTATATATGACTAAAAGGAACAAATTTAAATGGAGTATGCTATCCTGATTGTACACAGAAATGTTTCATACCTAGGGTAATGCCACCTTTTCTAGTTACCGGTAAAACATTTGTAAAGGAAATAAAAAATAATGCTTCAGTTTTGTTGACAATGAAACTATAATTAAGTGTCTTTGATTACACATGGACTGGATTGCAACTTGAAAAAAAAATGGTTCTTCCTTTGTGTATTGGAAAAATAACTGAATTTCTATTACTTGTTCTCTGTCGAGGGAATCACTTTTATCCAAGAGCCAAGGGTAGTTAGTTTTAATAAATAATTAGTAGTTTTGCACACAAAAACAAAATCCCCTAGACATTACCCCTTTAAAATGTAAAAAATAGTACAAGATGCATCAAGGATGCAGTCCCACTGCAATGTGCTTTATTAAATTTTTAATCTGAAAATATTGCAGAATAAATAACAATGACCAACAACAATACAGCAGTTAACATGTGTCAATGAGCAACAATTTCATGTAACTTTAAAATAGAAAACTAAGAACACAGATAATACATTGGATAACAACAAGAATATTTTCAGTTCCTGTAATCAGAAAATACACAGTGTCATGCGAGTGTATTTGAAAATGTGGTACAAATATAAAGGAGAATATTCAGAAACAACCAGGCCAATTTATGCCATAAGCTATTAGTTTGTATGACATGTAGTATCTATGGAGTATTTAAAAAAACTCAAGCCTCAGAACCTATATAGCCAGTTGATGTACACGTTTAAGAAACAAAAAAATGCATACATGTACGCCACTCACCCAGTATGTTGTTTCACAATATTCATGACAACAATCACTCAGTCTCTTAAATTCCCTTGGAAAGTAAATCTCGCGGTAGTAGTAGTAGTAGTAAACTATTATAAAGTGGTTCCTAGCGGTTGAGTTTCCCCTGTTATGCTTTATTGTCAGAAGAAAGTATCCATCTTGAGCGGTTCGGCGCGTTGAACTCTCACAGAACTGGCCGGTAGACGATTTGTGTAAAGAAATTCAGCCTTTTGAGAATATTTAGGTGTCCGTGTTGTACAAAATTAACAGGAGGCATCTTCTCAAACGTTTACAAAAACATCTTCGGCATAAAGCAGGCCCTGGAACCACCAAGATTAAAATAAAGGTCTTGTTTATGCGAGATCAGCCTTTCCACACAACGAAGCGGCCATTGTTGTGTTGCGAATATGACGTCATCTTCCTTTCGACTCAACTAGATCCAGCTCTCTATGTGGTTCTCGGCCATTTTTAAATCGAGTAATGGCGGCAAGCCGAAGCTGAACTTTACGTTTAAAATAACTGCTCTTCCCGTTGGAATTTGAACTTAAAATTTGGCATGGTAAGTATTCAGCACTTCTACTTTCCAAAACTGAAGAGAAAAGGAAGTGTAAAATTTTGATCATAGTACCACTTTAATTTTATACTAAAATATAATTATGAAACATCAGCCCCTCCCCTATTCTTGAAACCAGATATTCTATGCGGGAAAGAGCCAATGCGGCAGAACAATGAAGTTTACAGTAGTTCTTATGTGGAGCATTACTTAAAAGTTAAATATTTACCCACCATTTTCTTTTAGGACCTCTTCGTATTTCAAAAGCAGTGGAGGAGAAAAAAGAGGGCTGTGCAAGTGTATTTTCAGTGGTTTGCCAAATATGTAACAATTGCAACAAAATTAAAACTTCAAGGCAGCACCAACATGGCAAGCGAGGACCTCAGCCATATGATGTGAATTCAAGAATTGCACTTGGTGCAATCGACAATGGAATAGGGTATAGCCATGTCAACAGCTTTCTTACAACCCTCAATATACCCACAATAAACAGAAGTGCATACAAAAGACGTGAACGAGAAATTGATCAAGCTGTGGAAGATGTTGCTGCAAATTCTTGCGAAATGGTGTTAGAAAATGAAATCGAAATCGAAATCGAAAAAGCAACTGGAAGTGTTCCTGACGAAGATAGTCTACTACCTTTATCTGTTTCGTACGACATGCAGTGGCTAAAACGGGGAAGAGCCCATGATTCGCTGACTGGGCATGGAGCTATAATGGGTTCAAAAACTAAAAAAATCCTCAGTTTTACATCTTCTAATAAATTTTGCAAAATTTGTGATAATGCTAAGTCAAAAGCTGTACAGCCTGCTAAACATGACTGTCGTCTAAACCATACAGGTTCTTCAAAATCAATGGAAGCCCAAGTTGGAGTGAAGCTTTTCAGTGAAGCACCAAATTACGGTGTAAAATATTCAGTGTTTATTGGAGATGAGGACAGTTCTACAATAGCAAAGATTCGAGAAGAGGTGAACTACAATGTTGAGAAATGGTCGGACAGTACTCATGCAACTAGAACACTTGTGAGCCATTTACACAAGATAAGTTTAGAGCAAAAAAGATGTCCGGGAGAGTCACCACTGTCATCAAAAGTCATTGATTATTTCAAGAAATGTTTTAGTTATTGTTTACACCAAAACAAAGGGGAGCCACAAAAAATGAAAATTTCACTAGCTGCAATTGTCCCCCATGCCTTTGATGACCATAAACAATGCAAAGACAACAACTTGAGCTGGTGCATGTGGCATAAAGACAGTCCAGCCGAAAACTACAAACACAAAGATCTACCTAATGGTAGCGACTTGAAGGGTGAAAACATAAAAAAGCTTCTTACTGATTTATTCGAAGTCTACACCAGTGATCTTGTTGTTAACAAAATAGTAGAAAATGCATCGTCCCAAGTCAATGAAAGATTTCATAGTACAGTGGGTTCTAAGTCTCCTAAAATTAGTTTTTACGGCGGTAGTGAAAGTGCCGATCAGCGAGTTGCCGCGGCTGTCGCACAAACAAATCTGGGTAAACAGTATTTGGCAGATACTTTGCGATGTGCAAACATTGAACCTGGCATAATCACTGAAAGACAAATTAGATCAATGGATAACGAGAGGGATGCACATAAAAAAAGGAAGTCCACTGTTGATTTTAAAAAACAGCGAAGGAAAAATTATCTGAAAAAAAAATCAAGAAATAAATCGGAGCTGAACAGGGACGGAATAATGTACGAGAGTGGCATCGCTTTAACTCTGGACCCCGATCTACTTCAACGAGCAAAAGTCACACTAGAAACTGTAAAACAATTTGAAAAATCTGTACCTGCCTTTAGCTGTCGACCTCCCAAGAAATATCTTACATGTTCATCTGATGATATAAGTAGTACAAACTTTGTTTTCGTCGTTTTCGACACAGAAACAAGCTGTGGGGGAAAGGAGGCTGAAATAATACAACTTGCAGCCCAAAGCGAACGAGGCGAAATATTTACACAGTTTACACTTCCAGAAAAAAATATTTCTCCTCATGCCACCCGAGTAAACAAATTTCTCACCACATGGTTCGGTGGGAAAAAATTCTTCACCGTGAAAGCGTCCTTTTAGAAACTGTTCCGTACAATGAGTGCCTGGAATCATTTGTTGATTTTGTCGAAGGAAGTTCAAAGTACGTGCAAGATGTCCAACGTAACTCGGTGAAAATTATTCTTATTGACCATAACTCCAACACGTTTGACACTCCAGTAATACTAAGAACAATTCTTCGCTACTGTCCAGAACTTATTCAGAGAATGAAAGATTTAAATATTTACTTTGCTGACAGCCTTGTTCTGTTTCGTAATCTTGTCAAAGGCGAATGCGAAGCTCTGAAAGCAGCCGACGGCTCCTATATAAATATCAACCAAGCAGCTATATACAGACATCTTTTTAAAACTGATTTTGATGGCCACGACGCACTTGAAGATGTGAAAGCGCTAAGGAAAATCCTCTTCAACTCTTCCATTCGCACAACCACAGCTGAAATAATCAACAAGAGCAATACGACGACGCTTAGTTCGGCCATGGAAGATCTGGCATACCTTGACAAGAGCTACAGTTTACTCAAGTCTTTTGAAGGAATCATCGGCGATGGAGTGTTAGAAAGGTCTTTGGCCAAGAGACTGGCTGATTCCGGACTTGGATACAAGGACCTTGAAAAGTTATGGCAAGCACATGGCGAGCAAGGCCTTCTTGCCATTCTGGAAAATCCACCAACTTCGCTGAACAGACCAGCCCGTCGCCCTCGTGGAACTTCTGATATGGTTGCTTTACATAAGATTTTAAATCATTTCACAGGTCGATTGCCAGCGGTTTAATACAGCTCCCGTACACTAATTTTCCGCTGTAAACGGTTTCATCTTGTCCGTCGTTGTCAAATGCATATCGAACTGTCAAGATCGAAGCCAGCGAAATGCTGCGCATGCGCAGTTTGTTGAAAAATTGTGAACGCTTAGTTATGTAAACAAATGTCAATTTCTGAAAATCCAGTCATTAGAAATTCGTTAATTTTGGCATAATTTCAGACAAGATCGCGACTCAGTCACTAAAACCGTAAAAATCAAAATCTGATAGAGGAAATCATCAATACGACTCAAGAATTAGTGAAAATTATTTTTATGACTAAAAAAAAACTGTCTGTCAGAATCATGCCAAATCCCTGTCACGATGACAGGGCAGGCTCGACTACATGTGTGAAATTTTATATAAAAATGTAATGGGTGGATTTTTCGTAAAGTGCGAAAAACTCTTTTTTTTTTAGTTGTATTCAATCTGTTCCGTTGCCATGGAAACGGCTCAATTCGCAAGGACACCTTTAAAAACTGACTCTCCCGATACTGTATTTTAACTGTACGAAGTATAGGCTCACCACCTATTACCATTTAAACGTGATGCCATAATTTAGTACAGGTAATCAAACCTTTCATAACTGTGTTCAGCCACCTTAATGATCTTCAAGTCTTTAAACGGTCTGGTACCTGAGTATCTCACATGTAAATTTATAATGTGAAATAAATCAAACTATTCTTTGAGGAACTCGGTAAACAAACTTGTTGTCCCCTTTCCAAGAACTAACTACATGAAAACAGCTTACCCTTGTAACATTAGAGAGTCTTGTTCATTAAGTGAATTTAAACGCCTTCTCTATTATAATTTTTAAACACGGCATTCATGGCATATTGTTGTAAGTTAATATTTAATTTTAAGATTAGGATTTTAAGGTTTTAGTATGTTAGTCATTGTATAGGGATTTATTGTACCTGATGATTTTTACCGTGTATAAATAATGATTAAAGATTAAAGACCCCGTTTAAATAACCGCCCAAAGACTTCTGTGGATTTGGGTGTCCACTATACATTGAATTGGTTAGAGAAATAACAATGAAACGCGAAAGAAACAACAAGCACTGGACTAATGACATAAAATTAACTTATTATACACCAAATAACTTAAAAGAAACAGAAGAGATTTTAAAGGCGTGGGAGAAAATGTCAATTTAGCAGAGACTGAAAATATGAAACAATAAAATGTCTAATATTTTTGTGTTTAAAATGAATGGGTCCTGAAAATAGAATCATATGGTTGTCACGGGTGCACCAAGTAACGTAACTGTTGTCCTTTCATCTGAAAACAACAATAATAACAAAGCTAAACTGAACAAGAAAGAAGCATACCAATGCAGACATCAAAGCGTATTTTTCGTTGGCAAATTTTAGTGCATTGGATAGTTCACAATTTGTTTATAAAGATTCTTTTGCGACCAAAAATGTTATATAATGATAAATCATTTTCGTTGTTAAAAGCAATCAATACCAAACTGTTCTTATGACTAGCGTAGAGCATTTTCAGATAAAAAAAACAACTCCTGATCATTTACATTAGTGCAGATTTTAATAAGGCTTTGAAGAAACTCACGTTCTCTTCCCAGGTTTCTTTTTTCTCGTCTGATAAATTTGAGCCGTCTTCGTGAAGCTCAGCACAAACTTGCAAAACAACAGCCGGAACGCAATTCTCGTGGTAACCGACAAAAGCGTCTGCTTCTGTGAATTTTCGGCTGAAAAGTGAAGGCGTAAATAAGTCAAGAATAGTTGCAATAATAACATAAATAATTCTGAATAATTTCAATGTTACACGGATGTATATTTAATTCACAGTTTAAATGTTACATAATTTCGTGGGAAAGATATTTCCGCCATTACAGACATACGAGCACTTTGTCGTCAGCTGGTATCAACGGACGTGTGTATGTTGCAGGTTGAATCAGTATTCAATATTGGTTTTGTGCACCCAGTATCAAATCTAGGTAAGCTAACCCTAGCAGAACGATACATGTAGCCAGTGGTGTGATAGTTAACTGACTGTGTGTAAGAGTAAGCTATGGTTACCTTTGTGCTGGGGTTAGCTTACCTTACCAAAATTTAATACTGTAAGGTAGCAGGCAAAACTAAAATATAAATATATAAACGTTTCAGGGATAAGACTTTAAAAACCAATAAAACTTATTTCCATGTGGGTTTGATATGTATAAATGCCAAGACTAGGATTGTTAAACCTTCCATCTGTTCTTTAAACATAATTGCCAAACATATAAACTAGCACATTGGGAACTTAAACACCTGCAGGACTTTGCCTGCATCATATCAGCGTTAAAATGTACATATACAGTTTCGATATCCCATAACAGAGACACCTACAGGACTTTGTATGCATGATATCAGCGTTTAAATGAAGAAACAGTTTCGATATACCTTAATAGAGACATCAGCTTTTAAATTCTAGAGATAGTTTTCATAGGGGTAAAGTCAACACGCATTTCAACGAACCTCTTTCGCTCATGTGCCTGAAGAATGACCTCTGAAAAGTCTTCAATCCATCCTTGTAATTTCTTGGTGACGTTTTTTTGCGCTTCGTTGAGGCCTGACGACATTACAAGAAAGTGCTTCTCCATGCGGTTAATAAGTGGAATGGGAAACTTGTTGTAAACCACATCCTTCTCGGCGATGACAATCAACCTGCACAGATAAAGAGTCAGTTGCATCAAGAAATTAAACTCCAATTTTGGAAGAAATGCGATACATTATTGATGACCTTTTTCATAAAACACCTTTCACTTAAAAAACCGATCTATAATTCCTCGCACGAGCGTTAATAAGAGTGAGAGTTACTTTTCCGTAAAAAAACAGAATTTCATTATTTTGCGCTCTTGTTTTGTGAAGGACATTATCTCAGCGTGGTTTCTCTCAATAAAACAGCGACGCCCTTCTGTATACCTTGATTTTACTAGAAACATAATCAAGAACATCAAACCTATCAGACAATAGAAATGGTTACCTGAAATCTTCGTGAACACGACACTTCACCCGGTGATTGCCTAGCCCAAGATCAACATATTTCTCCCCACCAAAAAAGACGTAGTACTAAAAAGGAAAGTAACAAATGAATTCAATTTACTCATATTTTGTTGCAACGAATATATAGCTAGCTAGGTGAAATAACACACTCTTAAATGTGGATTCAACTTTACCAATACTTCTGGATAATATAGTACTGTATCTGATAATGCCTGTGTTATAGATTAGTTTAAAGAGTGATTATCAGACATTAATCCCTAGTGTTACAAATATATTTTTTGGCTTTTCAAAGTGACACTGAAAAAAGGTAAAATTGCCCTTTTAAATTGGTAATTGTATAATACGTTGTTTTCCCAAGACACTCTTCTTGGGCTAGTGGGGTTCTAATGCCGTCCTTTTTATAAAGACACGTTGTGGTTAACAAATCAGAGTACAACTATAAAGAAACGTCACTTCTCCCACGCTTGGCACCCATTCTATGTTTGCTGTGCACGTGACGTAGGTGACTGACTATATTACATTGTTTTTGATTCACGACAGATACTAGACTTCTGTAAAACTGCAAGGACCACATGAACAAACAGTAGCAAAATGTAGCTGGATCTTTCAGCAGATCAGGATCAGCAATGAACTAAATAAAAAACTTTAACATGCAAGGCTGAACAGACAGCAAATTCGTTCGATTTCTTTTAATAATATATGCCCGATATTTCGGTTAGACAAAACTAACCTTCATCAGGGGCTAGGAGCGCTAAGTGAAGATGGAAACAAACAATTACAATATTTAAAAAGGGCTAAGATAAAATGCTGACACACGATAGGCTAATAAACAAGTCACGGTTGAAAACTAGAAACGGCTAGTAATGATAATAACAATGTGGAAGATTAAATTTCGTCGCGTCTGTTCATTCCATTAGGTTCAAGTGTATTGGCTGTAGTGATTAAATATGATTCTCTCGCTTTACGAATCATGTCTCTATTAGAATTAATGAGTTCTAATGGGATGATTTGGAGGTCGGTAATGGAGTGTCCGGTGAGAGCAAAGTGATCTGACACGGCAGTAGGTTGATCCTGATGTTCTTTCGTCAAGGCTTTCTCAACTGCACGTCTGTGTTCCCGAAATCGGTCGCTCATTTGTCGTTTTGTCTCACCGATGTATTGTGTATGGCATTTGGCGCATTGGATCATAGATGACGTTAGTGGATGTGCAGCAGATGCGATCTCGTATTTGTCGTTTTTCACCTTTAGAGAAGGTGTAAAACGTGGTTCCTTCTTTGATAAAAGGACATGTTTTACACCGATTTCTGTTACAACGGAAAATTCCAGGTGTTTGAGGGGGTGGTCTGCGATGTACAGCTCGGACAAGAATGTCACGCAAGTTCTTGGATCTGCGGTAGGAAATCAAAGGAGGGAAAGGGAATGCTTCTTTGCATCTTTTAGAAGAATGAAGGATGTTGAGATTTCTTTGAATCACTTTAGGTATGTTAGGGAGGGCTGGATTGAATGTTACTACAAATGGAATCGGGTTTGTTACTTCCGTGCCAGTTGATGTTTCCAGGGCTGTACTACGTAGGATAGAATTTACTTAATTTTTTAATTTGTAAGTTTTATGCGCGCTTCTAGACATCAAATGATGAAACTCACCTGGTTGAGGGCATCGTAAAGGCTTTCGTAGAGGTTTTCAAGATTTAACAAAATCACTGTCCTGCCTGTTTCCATACAAATCTTGACGCGGTTTATGTTTCGACAAACCTGTGATAACAAAATTGCTCCCATTATCACGATATTGAACATTATTTATTTCTAAGCAATTTTTAGTTCTCGCTTTAATTACTACTTACATCTATAGGAAAAAGAGAAGAACAACTTTAATCCTTCCACTCGCAGATTTAATTATGAGTAATTTAATGTAGTTCTAACTTTTGAGTCTACTAATAAAATCCTATGGTATGACCATTAACCCACGGACATACACGCAAACTTGTACCCCCACCGTGGTACAAGGGGGGGGGGGGGGGGGAGATTTTGCAACCTCCCGCTTGTGTTTTTGCGATGTTGCAAAATTTTGGAAATATTTTATAGATAGCTTGTGATGTGCTCTACAAGCCAAGGTAAATATTAAGGGTTGTGGTGCTGCTGGGGGTCCGTGACGTCATCCAAAATGGCCGCCAAGATGGCGGCCATCTTGGATTTTACTAAAAATTCAAATTTTTCGGAAAAATGCGGAAAATGCAAATAGTTTTTGGTAGAGTTGCCAAATAAGATACAATGTAACATTTTGATGCTTTTGGTAGCAGTTTATATGTTTTTGTACCGAAAAAGGGTGAACACGCATTTTTATTCAAAATTGGCTTAACCTCATGCTACTTATGACGTCATATCTCGTTACCATAGCAACTGTTTGTCGCCAAACGTTACTAAAATGTATCTCAAGGATAAACGAACAGCTGCAGAAGACAGCATGTGCTAACCGTAAATGGTCTTGAAAAAATCGGAGAAAAACCTTAAGGGGGGTACCACCCTTGTACGTCCGAGGGTTAAAATGAAACCAGTACTTTAGCATGTTACCAGTGACCTCAGTGACCTCAGTGTTTTTAGTGTTATAGTATACAGAGTGGCGAAAATATTTCGGATTTCATATCAAACAAATCAAACCATAGAATCAACTGATTACTCGCTAAAAAAATAAATTTACAATGGACCTGGGTGAATAGTTGGTCCTTTGGGAAACTGCTGCCAAAAATAACATACGGCTCTTCGTTGTCCTCTTCTAGCAAAAGCTGTTTAACTCTTGGCAACGCCGCGAAATTTTCAGTTAGAATAAGCGGGTAGCGTCCTTCCCTGTAAAGATAAGAGGTTTTGAAAGGTAAGTCGCGTTGTTTAAAAGTACATATGACAAAAAAAAAAAGCGAATGAGAAAACTTAATGTAACCAGGCTACGGAGTGTGCTTTGCAAATTATATGCTTTCAATATCAAACTTCCGGCTGTCATGTAAACGTAACCTGCCAACGTTACCTTGGGCCTAATTTAAAAGTTGCAGGGAATTATAAGCCATCGAATGTAAATATGTAATATAACTAGCACCTACCCCATGATGCTTTTACGATCCAAGCTTTCCTTAATAAGGTCCAGACAGTCAAGGCTCAAGTGGTCTTCATCATTCTTAAAGTACAACATTTCATAAAATTACAACTTTGAAGACTTTGCTGAGCATAAATACGTTGGTAAATATAATTAAGAATGCGTTATGTATAATACAAAATTTATAATATATATAATACAATATTTTGGGCAGTAGTGATACATGATGCAATACTGGGGAATCACCTTAAGTAACGCTAAAAAGGCGTAAAAGTGTAAACGTTACGACGACAAACTTAACATTTTTCATCAAAAGGTAAAAAAATCCAAATTTATAAAAACATAGCTGTCAAAATATTGTTGCCATGGAAACATCAAATCACGTGAACGACAAACTGTCGTACCAAATTGTTGCCAAATAAATGTTAAGTTTAAAAAAAGTTATGAATGTTGAAAGTCATCGCGGGCACTTTGTGCCCTCCCAGGCTAAATAGGGTTAATATAATTTAATATTTATTATATATATATATTTATGATACATAACAATAACATCTGATTTGTTGCGATTGTTGCATTTCTGGCCATTGGTGCTTTGCGATCGCGCGAGGCGCCAGGCGAAAACTCCCGACCGTTTCTTGTTCCCTTCATTGTTGACGAACAACAAAACCATCAGCCAACCTGATTTCCCCAAAAGACAAATTAAAATCAAAATGGAAACAAACACTGAACCTGCAAAAACTCGGCCGGGAAACCAAGATGTTCTTTGATGATATTCACAGGGTTAAAGTCTTCCTCCAACAACCCACCAAAGTTTCGTTTTATGGCGCGTTCAAGCTCTTCCCAGTTTGGAGAACGTTCCTGTTCCTTCGCGATATGGAAAACCATTTTTACAAGGCTGAAAAACAATACCATTAAAAAAGAACAAAGATGTACACTTGTAGAACAGTGCGTTTGTTTGTGGTTTAGTCCATGAGTTATAAATATTTTACCATTAGTTTGTAAAGAAACCATTTACTGATTATTTGTTTTTTACATTTTTACATTAATTACATAATTTAATTAAATATCCATCCCTTGAAATTCAGCTCAAACGAAACGATACCTTCACAACAGAACTGCACCGTAGTTGGGCTCACGGTTTATGAAACAAACAAAATAAGCCAATTAATCAGATTGCCGAAAAATAGACAAACCCTAGGCGGCAAAGGTTTTCTATCGATACACTTTATTGCGAAATCGGAAACGAACGCCGACCAACAGACATGGAGGCGTGTGATATGCATGAGAAAGAGATGAGAACGCGAGAAAAGCCTCTGTCACCCAGGGTAGTCATCAACGCACCTGTAGAAGTCTCTCAGGCCAAAAAATTCGTCTTTCTTTCCATCTTGCAGTCTTTTTAAGGTTTTCTGTTTTTCGTAAAGATCAACGTAGGCGTCGACTAACGGACGTATAAAACGCTCCACCAACGGCATAATGTCCGGATCATCGCCACAAATTCCTCTAATAAGATAAGGTAGATACGAAGAGTAAGGTTAAGTCCTGCAGATCTACAAAATAATGAGGCAACATTTCGACATCACAAAGTTATAACCTTAATTAAACCACTACGCCTGTATAGAACCCACCGATGGATTTTCCCGCGATGTCATTAGAACTGTTCATTATTCTCCGATATACCAATCACCGGAAAGAGTTTACTATTTACTTTAGGACATAACATATATCCTTACCTCCCATCTAACGCATTACTTCTTACCCTTAAGCTGTATTCATAACAAATTACCTGGCAGTTTCCTCAAGTTCATTTTCAGAAGGCTCATTACGGGAGAGCATTATTCCACGGTTCATCTTGGCTGGATCCAGCGCCCAGTTCGATAGGCCAATAAAAGCAACGCGGGAAAAACTATCTTCCGTTTCAATGACATCGTCATCGTTTATATCGCTGTCTTCTAAAAGAGGATGCAAAGTCTTCAGGGGCATTTTTGGAGAGTCCTCTGCCAGCCCTACCTCATCCAGCACCACCACCGAAGCAAACTTATCTAACATCGTTTCTCCTGTCTTGCGGTCTTGAAGCTCACTGCATTGTCGGAAGGTTGCCAGTATCCCTTCGGGGGTAGATTGAGGACTACACTGATAAGAAATCAGCTGAATCTGATTGTAAAAGAAACAACCCATCAGTCCTTGTGTACTTGACCCATGAGTAATATTTATACTAATATTGTATTTTATACTGACCTATGCTGTTGAGAATATTGGCGAAGCTAAGACACTCCGATCTACTTAGGGAAGCGACAGCTTACTTATTTATCAAATAAATTTTAAATAATGGAGACTCGCCTCTTTGAGAGTCTTAAATAGATCGGACGGTGAGCGATCGCTCTGCATGCATGGAATATGTGAATGTTGCAAGCATTTCTTTTGTAATGAAGGTGTAGTTGTATCTCATTTAATGAATGCTTTCGTCTTCTCACCTGCTTGAAGTTCTTGAATAGCTCAGGTCCGGCGGCATCGCCCTGCATGTTGTCAGCCACAACAGTCTTGGCCAGAGATTTAGAGCTACCTGGTTTTCCCACCACAAACAGTGGAATCCTGAGCTCAATGCACACCACCATCATAAACACGTTTTCAGTAAGGGCTGTGTTGCGTGCAATGTTCGGGCCAAGCTTGAGTTGATTCATCACAGCTTGTTGGCAGCTTTAAAAGAAAACGTTATGTAAGTTGGACATGCATGTGCGACAACTAATTATATTTGACCAAAACTAAATTTGTTACTCTAGTCAATCATAACAGACGCAAACAATCAAATGAACCAATCAAAATTCAATCGCGGGAAAACGCATCCAAGAAAAGAAAGTCCTGATTGGTTTTGATTGGTTAAGAAAGTGGCGCAAGATTTCTTAACCAACAACAAAACTTTTCACTGCAAAACCAATGCAATCTCGAGATTACTTTCGACACTCTAATGAAAACCGCTCTATTAAGTAATGATCCGCATAAAAAGGAAAGCGCCAACGGCCATGCACCATGAAATGTAAACTTTTTTCATTGTTACAACTAGTGATCTCATTCGCCTAGACTCAAAAACCGCTAGAATGTTAGGATTCAAGGTGCATTTTGTCGATTTTTTTTAAGGTTTCAAGCAATCTCAGATATTATAATACAAGATATTGTATTTGGGGAACTTCATCAAAGAAGCAAAATTATTAGCTAATTTCTTCTGCTATTCTGATTAGTTAAGCACGAACATTTCCTAAAATATATTTGACGCAAATGGATTTTCTTTATTTTTATAATGACATATAATTATGAACCATCAGCTCCTCCTCTATTCTTCAAACCAAAGATATTATATTTGGGGAAGAGCCAATGCCGCAGAGGGCGGGTGTAAGCTCTTTTTTTTTTAACAAGGTACCCAATCAGTAATAATTTTCTAAATAACAGGTGGTCAGATAAAGCTGTATGCTACTTTATTCAACTGACGGTTTTCAAACAATCTTTCGGAATCTGACGTTATCATTTTGAAACTCGGGAACTTAACTAAAAAAGTCACCCTACTGATATGATAAAACTCAGCTATCAAATTGTAGCATGTGTGCTATTATTTTCACCATTATTAAACTTACCGAGTGATCTCTCTTTCTATTCTGTCAGGTCCACCGGGAAGCCTACACGGATGTCTGAATGCTTTTGCTACTTCTTCACGGTATTCATCTCGCTTTTGTAACCGGGCATGGTAACAAACTCCGAGTGCAAGGATAAGTGACCAAGTGATTTGATCTATGTCATCACTGATTGTCTCCTAAAGTGAAGTTCGTAGGGTGGTGTTCAAATGAAATGCACGCAGCAGCCATGCATGACACAGTAAGCAAAATAGAATCGATATTAAAATTGTTCCTAATAGATGAACGGGGAAGCTACTCTAAAAAGGAAAAAGGCTTGAAGGAAAAATTTTGACTGAATGAGTGCGAGGATTTAAAGGCTGGGAAAAATAACTTCCTATTTGTTTTTCATGTGTATAATTTTCAAACTTCCGTTTTCCTTCTCAGTGTATTATTTAGACGTGAATAAAAATGGCATCGAAATTTACGTTCAGAGAATGAAACTTTGAATTAAAGTCCATTTACTATTTTTAATTATAGTAAACCGCCGTATATAACTACAGTATGTAATTAAATTTGGCTAAGACATTTTACCTGAGTAAACTGGGAAGCTTCTTCGTCAGCGAACGGACCAGGATCGGGATACATTTCTTCAAACATGGGCAATTTTTCTTCATGCTGAACCGTTTGTGCGAAGATGTGATCACTGAGCTTTTCTTCAAACATGGGCAATTTTTCTTCACACTTAACCTTTTGTGTGAAGATGCGATCACTGAGCTTTTCGTCTTCCTCGTTTTCCTTCTCTTCACCTTCGCTACCATCATCATCGCCTTTCTTTCCTTCATTTTCAATTAGAGGCGAAAAGTCTTTGTAGTGATTATAAAACCAGACCATGACCTCCATGGCCCGTTTCACATCTCTAAGACTCACAAAGCTGCATTCATCCTACACAAATGAAGAGTTGAATTATTAAAAGTGCGATAAATCAATTACACGAATGATCACACAGAGAAAACTAAATGCATTTACATTCGGCGGAACTGAACTGTAAGTGTCAGGGAATGCAAATAGCCGCTATGGTGTTAACGTAAATAAGATTTGACGGTTGTTATGTATTCATCTCAGCTCTCGCACTTTTTGAAGTTTAATTTAATGATCGTTGGGATTTTTTATCATGTTATTCACTTTTAGCCAGCAAAGATCGGTGGGACTGCAATTGGTTGGGGAGTACGTTCCCATTCTTTCCACTGGGCTTTGTAGTGTTCGTATCAGACAGCGCACACGGTCATGTTTTAGTGACTTATGCTAGATTACGCTGTAAATGTGTATTCTGTTTTTAGAACTGACTACCTTAAGTTTGAGGTAAGATGAATGCAACTGTATTCAAACGTTACTTAGGCTCATAGTTCGAGCTCCACTCTTAGTAGTGAACAGAAATATGAAGAGTAATTTGCAGATTTTGCTTTGTAGTTGTGAGGTTAAGCTGGGGGAACGTTACAGTCTGCAATACATGCGTTTTCTAGGGGCCCATAGGTGCTCGAATGCCAGCATTCGGTCGTATGCTTAGCGGACATGTTGGATTCCAAAAACGAAGGGAGTTGGGATGAGTTGGGACAAGTCAAAAGCAGATAATAAAAACAATTAAAACCACTCTATAGATGAGGCCAAAACCATGTGGAAACGCATTTCCAACTAATAAAGTGGCGTTGGACCTTATGGGAGAGGATGAATGTAAAAGGAAATGTCCAATGCAAGAAGATTGGAAAACGATTATTTTAAATAATCAATAGTATACATCAGTCCGGGCCATAACCATTTCTGGATATCAGTTTCCCGTGATGTGATTGGCTGAGAAAAAACCAAAACAAAGCCAATTTGACCACGAGAGACTGGGCGCCAGTAAATGTCTCGGATATATTTTCACGTCGCCATATTGTAATGCGACGGTCGAGTGATACCATTTACTTCTGGTGTTGTTACAGAGTTTGAAACGAACATTTAATCAGCTTCTTCGCGTTCGGGTTAAATCGCGCTCATTTTTTAAAGCAAAACCTCACAGTGCTCTGAATTATAAACATGGCCAGTGAAACGAACGCGCTGTCACGTACTGTACTTTTGTTTTGACTTGAGCTTTGCAGTTAATGTACAGTGGGTTCTCCTTTAGCTTTCTTTAACATTTTGTTTCAGGAGCAGTGATTGATAGTTTAGCTGGGGCTTAAGTCTGCCAGCATTAACTTAATTGGCCACCATATACCAAGCTACTTCAATAGATAATGGTGTCACAAATAAAAGCAACCAAAAGGCAGAGTGATTAAAATTAAAATTTTTGAATTTATTTTCAACACTACTTGACAGTACAAATATTGGGCTAAATTGCAGAATACCCTGCAACTTATTAGCATCTTATTGAATAACAATAGTGCCTATTGTTTCATGCTCGTTTTTCCTGGGTTAGGGTTTAGGCTAGGTCTAGGACTTTGTTAGCAGTTGCGAGGTATTCTGCAATTGCTCCAAATATTGTAAAGCATTTTAACATTAATTGTCCT
This sequence comes from Dendrophyllia cribrosa, assembly GCA_024195265.1. Classification (NCBI taxonomy): domain Eukaryota; kingdom Metazoa; phylum Cnidaria; class Anthozoa; order Scleractinia; family Dendrophylliidae; genus Dendrophyllia; species Dendrophyllia cribrosa. The sequence goes on along the minus strand of JAJLRJ010000003.1, from coordinate 43,710,101 downwards.
GTCTCAGTTTCTTGGCTGATTGTAGGACCTGGAACAAGTGATATTACAGTTTTAATTTGTATTGATTTCAAAAATATTGTAGTGTACAGTCAAACCCCTATTAAGCGGCCACCTTTTATTAAGCGGTCACTTATCAAATCCCAAAAAATAAATCGCCCCCATACTTACTATGAAATTGACCTCTATTACAACTGTTGGCAATTTCCTAAGGGAGACCGATTACATGTAATATAGGTTTGACTGTAGTTACAAGTGGCAAGAAACACTATTAAGGTAATTTTCTTCATACCAGTGCCATTATTTTTTTTTTTGAATTTGTTTTTCATCTCTATTTCATTTGGTGGCCGATATGTTAAATGGTTTTTGTAAACTAGACATAGAGATTACAGCATTCGGGAGATTTATAACTTCACTGCTTGTAAACAAAATTGCTTTGAGTGTGTGTTATTCAGTTGGTTTTAATATGTTCTTGCACTACATGTGATTGCTGTGAGTACTATTAGTATTTTGATTTTCGATAAAAAATAATACACAAAGTTCCCAGGAAAAAAATCCTCTCAATGACAAACCATGGGCTCCAACACCATTTACTTCTTTCAATTGGATAAGGTATAGAATAATACAAAAAAAATTAATAAAAATCTGAGCATTCTTCTATAAGCTTTGTCCTCTCCTCTTGATTTTCCTTTTCCTTTTCAGTGCCATTGGACCATGCCCTTTAGGGGAAAAGAAAGAAAAGTCTCAAATTTCCTGTAATTGCAATGCAAGTGAATTTAATGCTCCAATTTAACGCTGTCCCTTCGGGACTTAAGGAGTTCCAGCATGTGCATCACATTTGGAAATGCAAAATCTAAAATGTATTCACTGGATCCCTTTTTTCACATTGTTTGCACATGAATTATTCAGTACAGCATGCAATTGCCCACACGAAGCCTGCAATAATAGGCCATTTAAATGATGATGTCAGTTGCTCAAAATTCACCACCAAGCTTTGTTCACATTACACAATTTTCAAATTCTGGCATGTGCATACGGTTTACACAGGGGTATTCCTTTCAGTTTTGCTCATTTGGGATTCGGGTTTTCGATAAAATTTACCAAGCAGAGCTTGGTGGTGTAATTAACTAGTCTGGCATCAACATGCATAAGGGTATTATCATTGTCATATAGTTTCATAGCATCAACTGCATATAATCAGAAAATGCTAAGATAGATGTAACAAAAACAAAGCGAGGTTACATTACATACAATGCAGTTGCAAGATCAGCATACAGTGTAAAATAAACAAATTATTAAGAGAATTACATTTAGATGTTTTGGCATAAAATAATAGTCCGCGGCAGATGTGTGCCACAAAGACGACAAAGTGTCTCGAGATATTGAATGTGTTCATCCATGCTGTTGGCCTGCATGTTGATCTGAAATTCACATCAACATAATGAACATAATGATAAATAATTGGACTTTAACTTTAAAATGCCCGGCCACAACGTATGGTTAAAGTTTAAGGTTTACACGACACTCCGATACATGTAGATCTGAACAAAGGGAATCGGCCTAGTAGTTTGCACACTAACAGACTTTCAACTTCCGTGCACTCGAGCAAAAACCTCGTGCACTCGACTGGAATTTTGACAGTTGGAAGCAAATTTATTCTAGTTTTTGAAAAGATTTTTTTTTAGGAATCAAAAAAAATGTTACATACCTGAAAACGTCAACGAAAAAGAGGTTATTCCTCAATCGAGACCTTCGCAACAAGCACCTTCACCCGACTTTTCATCTGAATTTCTCTGTCTCGTAGCCGCGATCGCCATCAATTCTTTGCTTGTTGTGTGCATTAACTTGTCGTCTGCAATTTTGCAAGGTTTCATGGGATATGGTTACGGAACAAAGTCGCTAGGGCTCGAACAAGAGTAATGAATGAGTTTCCTCGAAGTCCCACTACGGCACCCATATTGGTGACGTCATCAAGTATCCAGAAATGGTTATGGCCCGGACTGTACATTGAAAAGGCGACGAGACACGAGCCTCAATACCGTGCCGTCAGTTAAATAATTCGTTTTTTACACAGTCGACGTAAGATATTGCATTAGTATCTAAAGCAGTACCTTTCTTTCCCCCATGAATTGCTGTGAAACTGCCAAGATCTTTGATATGGTATTGACCAGCTCTTCGTTTTCTGGTTGAAGACCTCGTTCGTGCAGTATCTTTAGAATTGTAGAGTGTAATAGTCAATACTGTATTGGTTTTAGAATTAGATTTACTGTCATATTATTTGACAAACGTGTGATAGTGATTGTATTTTTTGAAAAATTGAACCAGGTTGTCATGATATTACATTACAACCTGCTGGCTCCATTAAACAATATGTTGAAAGATAACACATAATATAGGCCAATTGAATACCTACCAGTGTATTTACATATCGCTTTACTATCTGACAGATGTACTTTTCCTCCACGTCTGGTTGTAAACGTCCAAAATCCCAAACAAGACTGTGCATGCTTTCTGGTAGTACGTGTACACGATACACCAGTTGACGTAATGGAATTCTGCCTGTATAAGTGTTAAATTGAATAACAATAATAATAATAATAATAATAAACATAATAATAATAATAATAATAAACATAATAATAATAATAATAATAATAATAAGTACATGAAGAAGAAGTACATGAAGAAGTACATGAAGCAAATTGGTGTAACCATAAGAATGGAAACTATTCAGAAAACAGCATTGTTGGGTACAGCAAAGATCCTGAGAAAGGTGCTGTCCTTGTAAGAGGAAAGAAAGAAAAGTCCTGGAATCCATGGTGACATGTTGGAACCCGCTTCCAGGGAATATCAACCAGACAGAACATTTTGCCTGAGCCTTAAAGGAATAAACACAATAATAATAATAATAGTGAATTGCGTTGAAGAAAGAGTCGGTTTACAGAAATTGCTTCATCATTCAAAAATATTGATTTTACCAAGGCGATCTGTTGTTTCATCCGCCTTTACGTGGTATCCTAATCCCGCCGACTCTAGTTTCTGTATCATTTCATCTGTATGTCTGAAACGAAGAAAACAGATCTCTTTTTGTCAAATTTGTAATGCTCACCGAGTTTAAACATACAGCAAATGAAACCAGTAATGAACAACGACGCATTGCTAAAACTGACTTTTTAAAAGTTGTCATATTTAAAAGTTAGAGCTAGCCTTTCCAAGCTTTAAAAAAATCTTCCATAGTGTCGATGCGTGGAATTATTAACAAGTAGGTGAATTTTTCTAGGGCACACTTCACGGAATAAACAAAACGCTAGAGGAATGAGAGCGGTGTCTTTTGTGTTATATGTGTGATATTTGAACATTAAAATATCTGCATACCGATCTCGGCGTAAAGCATTGCTGGTCTATATTTGATCATTAATTCATCTCGCCGTATCTTCTGTATATTGTGAATAAAACAAGAAGTAAAAATAACATCCTATGCAATTGGTCTAGATCTTGCAATGTAAAAGTACCATAACCTATTAAAACTTTTAAGGAAAATGTACTATGCTAACTTCGTGACGCACCTTCGATATGGGTTGCAAGCAACAATGAACTTCAGACGGTTGCTTTTCGATGAAAGTGGACGACCATTACACTTTCGGTCTACCATGATTTCTTTGATCATCCCTAAAGCTTCAGTGGTGTTAGCTTCGTCAAAAAACAAAACGGTATCGATATTATCCTGTCCGTTGTTGACGGCCATTGCCTCTGCGTGAAGAACGTTTCTTTCTATGTCTTTAAAGGTTGTACCACCGTGAATCTTAAGAAAAAAAGACAATTGGCATTATTTAATATCCTTAACAAACGGGGGCCCTGTAATAAAATTGCTATATATTAAGCGATGACACAAGTCTCGCTTCTTGTCTGCACGCGACCCTGGTTGTTTGACCGGACAAATTCACCATGCAAATTTACATATAAACGGGCACAAGGCATCACGCCGTACTCGTGCCGATTTATATAATTCATACGATACGACGGCTAAATTCGGGAATTCCGCAACCATTTAATCCAATGTAGCGATCAACGTTTGCATTATCGCAAAGAAGAAAAAAAAATTACTCGCTTTTGGACGTACTGAAATCTTTATATTTTTAAAAATTGGTGGCTCAGGGCCTGGGATACTCACTCTCTGGAGCTGAATTGTATGGATATGTCGTTTTTACAGTATCGGGACTAATGAAAATTCGGTAGAAATTCCACATTGTGGTTTTCATTAACTTCTGAAGCCCCACACGTTGGTCCCGAAGTTTAGCAGCACTAGTCAATTCCTTTCATTTTCCCTATAAATTTCATTCTATATTTTCCAAATCGCTTGATTGAGAGGCACTTTTTTCTGCTCACATTTAATGCTCTACAAGTTTCAAGACACGACATTACCTTCATCAACAGCAAATTTTTGCGTTTAATACCCCCTGTCTGTAGACCGCACATGTAACGGATGAGGCGGGTCTTTCCACATCCCGTTTCGCCCATGATTACAACTGGAATGTCACATCTGAACCTCATGTGTATGGCAAGAATTTTCTTAACATTGTCACCGGTCAACTCGTAGGATTCATCAGGGTCGATGCCCCATTCCATACCCATGACCTTACACAAAGTTGCGATTTTTTCAGCCCTGGAAAACAATTATAGAGTAAGATTATAAGCCCAACTGAAACAACGTTCTAAGGTATCAAGTGCAGGTCGTAAACATTGACATTGAATCGTGGAAAGATGGTGCTGATGAACTTTTTTAATTCATTTCGTTTATCGTGTTAAAGAAACGTACTTGCTATAGGACTCAAAGTCGTTGTTTAAGTCCACGTTCTGTACATGAAGTCCTGTGCGAAGATGCCTTGACATCAGTTGCTGCTGAATTATTTTTCCAGTTTGAGGATCCAAGAACTGAGACATTCCATCTTCATCAACTTGGAATCCAAGAAATGTAAGGGTCACATGATCCGGATTAAAAAAGATGTATGGATGAGTACTGAAAGCAAAAATTGGAATAAATATTACGATATATATCTTGAAATAAGCACAACGAAAACGTCACACGTGTAATAACCTTTATTCCGAACGAAAAAGCGAAAGGTGTCCGCGCTGATTCCTTAGAACCAATAACCAACAAACTTCGTGACTATTTGTGAAATTTATTTGGGAACGTTTCTAATGTAACAGATTTTCCTTCATGACATGAAACCGAATTTTGAATTTCAATCAATGTTTATACGGTAAATTTAGAACTCTTTTGTAGTAAATTTAACAATTAAAGACCATTTTAGAATTGTACTTTTGATTTTGGCACTTTTCTAACATGATGTCGAATCCAAGATGACGGCCAATCGGAATGACGACACTTAACGCGTCAAATAACGAGCTAACTAAACTTAGATAGTTCATAGCCACAGCTACCCACAGGGGAGGTGGGGGGGGGGGGGGGGGGGGGAGGATAACCGTCCCATCCGCGGTCTCAGAGGGTCAGAGATCAGAAAACAGCTCGGTCTACTTTGGAATGAACGGATTTCATAAAGATCGGTAGTTCATAAGAAGCTGAAATTTCGATTAGCATGTTATCTCTACACTAAACCCAAAGTTCAATCTAGGTAATCCACAACGGCAATCAAAGCGTGAAACGTATTCATCATTTGCTATTTACCTTTGTTCCCAAGATCTTCGCAGTTGAAGCGGACGAATGTCGTTTTCTTCATTTGCACCGTCAATTTCCTCAGATGTCAAGTCTTCTCCTCTCAGTGAACGCAAGGAAAAATCCTGAAAGAACAATCAATTTGTTACACAGCATAACCACAGAGCGAGGCGTGTAAAGCACAGGTACTGGAGCAAATATTTTTCACAATGCAAGTTAGCCAATCAGTAAGTGATCGTTGTGCTCATCCGAAGAAATGTAAATTGGTAATCACTTTATATTGTGAATAAAGAAGAAAACATTATTAAAAACGTTTGGGATTTGCTATTAGTTTGTACTTTTCTGGGCATCAGTTATAACGACCTCATCAACTTCTAGTTTTTAAGACATAAACTGTTTCCATTACACTGAAAAACAGCTTTTAAAGTTGAATCAGTTAGATTAACTTTAAGCGTCTCTTGTGGAGTCTGTAATAACTGACTTTGCTAAGTGCAAATTTAGTAAATAAGTTAACTATTTTTCAAGTCATGTATATAAGTGTCCCATCAATGTAAAGTACTGAACTTTAGGTTATGCTTACCTTGGACATAATTATCATGAAAGTGACTACAAAAATGCGAAAACCTTCCAAAGTGTCTCCAATGAACTCCGGGTCACAATACACACTTTGCTCACAGTCATGAAGCTGGTAGTTCAGAAAGTTAACAAAATATCGAATCTCTGACCATGATGGTTCATGAACACCACAGTTCCTACAAACGGAGAGAATAAAGGTATAAAGATCAAGTTAAATTTCGTAGGCTCTGAGTTACAGAGACGAATGGAAATATATCTTACAAAATGTCACGAGGCCTCTCCTTCACCTACGCATCTTTCTACAGTACAGGTTTCCATCAAAATTGATTGATAAGAGTTTTAAGGTTAGTGAGACATAAAAAAGGATGAGTAAGTAAGTGAGTGCAATTAAGTTGGTATCTCTGAAGAACTTGCGACTGGCTACGGTATATGGTATATTGCTTATTGGGCAATACGTTTCAGTGGATAAATATTCACCATGAATGGCAATCACCAAAATATATGTTGGGGTTTGCACCAAACTCTTCATTACCATTATACTTGTACAGAACGAAGGCTACAAAAACTGTAGGAACCTGATCAGGGTCTTTAGACATTCCTCTGGACTCCCTTCCATTCTTTGAGCGTCAAAGTAAAACTCCTGGATTCGGCTACGGTCTTCATTAAATCGCCGAAGGTACTGCCACACTCGTTGAACTGCTTCGCTCTTAAATTCTTCATCATCGAACAGAGGAATTTCTTCTTGCGCTTAACAAAATAAAATATTTTCTGTTAATAATTAATAACGAGTGGCAAATGAAGTGTTTCTCCGAGAAACAACACTGTTATGTTAGTTATAACGATGCTATGGGACGCGCCAAAGACCAATTTCCCTAACGCGGCAAAACAGTCTTAATTTATACTTTCATCGAAAGTGTGTCCCTAGAAGAAGACAATGGGCGTCGAAAGTTTGAGACACCTTTTTTAAGGTTAACTGAAAAATAATCCTCACGCTGGCTCTCTCTTTAGAATATTGGTTTTCGTCGATAAAGAAGGATTATCATTTTGTCCAATGAAACCTATTGTAATTTAAGTTACCTTTCTTTCTTAAATGACGGATTATCTGTCTTGGACGTGAGCACACGGTGAAGGGAAGAAGTTCAAAAAACCTGCAACTTGTTGGCGTCTTTTCGTGGTTCTAATGAATGAACATAAATCATGTAATAGATACAAAGCGATTAAAAGAATTGACGTTTTAAATATGATCATGTTGGGAACGTCTAACTGACATAATTCTAGCCATTTATAGAGAACAGAAAAACATCCTCGTTATTAAGAGAAGCGAAACTTAAGGCTGGTTTTCACTAGCGCATAAGCACAAGCATAAGCATAAGCATAATCGGCCGAAAAGCAAGTGAGAACGCCAGAACATAAGCATAAAGACATACGCAAGCGCAGTATGAACGAAATTGTGCTTATGCTATGCTTGTGTCACATTTATGTCAAGTGAGAACGGGGATGAAATAAGCACAAGCATAAGCACAAGGCAGTCAACCAAATCATCCGCCAATTTCGTTCATACTGCGCTTGCGTATGTCTTTATTCTTATGTTCTGGCGTTCTCACTTGCTTTTCGGCCGATTATGCTTATGCTTATGCTTGTGCTTATGCGCTAGTGAAAACCAGCCTTTAGGTTACAGCAGAAGTGATCATGCAAACAGACATACCTGAAGTGAAGCAGAAGTAATCTCAAGGATGTATAGATCATACGGATTTCTTCTCCAAACGCGTCCGCGATCATCTGTTAGTTCTCCAAGGATCAGCAAGTTAAAAAGCAGCGTGTCAAGATCTGGTGTCACCTAACAATTGAAATATAAGAATTTCAAATATATTAACCATAAATCATTTTAGGATAGCTTATTAAGAAGTTAGGTAGCTTTTCAGTCTTTGCTTTTACCCAGAAAGAGCAGTTACTCGGTCGGTCAGGCAATAAGTCCGTTCGTCATGGAGTCAGTCAGTCAGTCAGTCAGTCAGTCAGTCAGTCAGTCAGTCAGTCAGTCAGTCAGTCAGACAGACAGACAGACAGACAGACAGTCAGTCAGACAGGCTGGTAGGCACTCAGTCAGACAGGCTGGTAGGCACTCTGTCAGTCAGTCATTATTGAGCTTTCCTGCTACTTTCTTAATTTGTAAGCTTGGAAAATACGTACCGTACAAGAACTATCAAGATGGAAAATCCTGGACAAAGGCACATCTGACTGGATAGCGTGAGGAAGAAAAAATCCAACAACATCTGCGACGCGAGCATGCTTATCGTGAAGAGGAATTGTTATACACAGCGGTGGAGATTCCTGATTCTGCTCATTCAACCCTTCAGTAACAAGCTGATTGTTTGGAAGGTTTTCCACCTGCTCTGCTATCCTTTGAACGACTAAACTCTTCCCCACTCCGGGGTCAGTAGACGATACTACGCGAACATTTAAGCTACAAGAAAAAACAACAACAAACATTATAACAATGAGGAACGTTAGAAAAATAAATACGGAATTTGCGTTACTTTATATATCGTCTCTGGGATTTATTGCACATGCATAGACACAAAAAATCATCGTATTTTCTTTTTATCGGTTGGAAATGCCCCATTTAACTAATTTACTGTTAGAGGGGCGTTACTACTAAAATATAGTAAGTCAAAAGAACCTACTTTCCGAAGCGATGGACGTCTGCCGCCGGGCTCCAAATCACGTTCCGACCGTGGTAAGAACCTGGCCTTTTATCCGGTGCTTTGAACTGAGTTGCCAGGTAACGTCTGAGCTCGTCTGGCTTACGATATCTCGTTATCCCTGTCACTCTGTATTCTTCCAGGGCGGCCACCAGGTGAGAACGTTCTTCATTTTCACTGCTGCATAGAACCACAAGACCAAAGCCTAGGACGATTAACAATGTTAATTTAACTTTATCAACTTGCCACTCAAACCTTTTAAGGTGGTGTTTCACCTTTTACTGTTTCTCCAACGCTGATAAGAGACAATGATTCATACCGGAGCTCTGCGGGCCGAAGGCCCGCGCGGAGCCCCATACTCATAGAACTAAACCTATGCCCGTCATTTTTCATGGTCATGGCTAGCGGAATGTTTCGCGGGCGCGTGTGTGCCCGCCCGTGTTGGCAAAACATGCGCGTATGACGCCACACAACATCCGAGATGTTTGTTTTCATTACGGATTTCACAACCAAAGAAGCGGAGATTTAAAGAATTTCCAAGCAAGCGAGGGACTTAAAGGTAAAACAGATTACATTTTTCGATGGGAATTTATGTTGATATCAATCTGTGATTGACTTTTTCTTTGTGCTCTCGTTAATTTTGGAGAATTGTTTACAAAACGTGCTTAAATTCAGTTGCATTGATTTCTTGAATTTCATCGAAGACAGCTTGGCCTCGATGCGGTATAAATGGTACGCGTTTTGCTTTTAAACATAAACTTATTGAGATTTGAATAAAATTATTCGAAAGAAGATTGTGTTGTGCAATTTTATGTGTTCGTTCATTCTGAATCATTACATAGGTTGAAAAGCGATTTTATGTAAACAAAACAAGACTTGGATTTTATAGTAAGCTTAACTGTTCTAACTTCACTCGCGTCGCCTTATGCAAATATGTTTGTGTATTTTTTGCAATTTTGATTTCCAAATCAGTTTCTTGGGCAATTTTTGATACGTAACAGGTGTATTTTATTCTAAATTAGTCATACTAGTTATTCTAGACCCAGAAAAAGTTGTTTTTGTGAACTTTTGTACGGTCTTAATGAACTGTGCAGACGGTCGCGTAATTCTGTTTTTGAGAATAGCCGGGTCGTCAATCTTAATTCTTGTGCTTTCGACCTTTCACCTTAGTTAAGCTTATCATCGGCTTTCTGTCCAGGGAGCGACGCTGTTAAGCTCAGCCTATCTATCTACAATGTATCTATATCTATATCTATATCTATATCTATATCTATATCTATATCTATATCTATATATATACTTTCAAATTAATGTGGGAAGGGAGATATGGACAACTAATTGCCTCATAATCTTTGGATCACCAACCTATTCTCGTTAGGAAGGCGATTCACAGCGATTTCTGAAATATATACATAGACAGTTAAAGTGAGAACAAAAATTTTCACAACAAAGATTATGAGTGAAAAAGTGCCTCAGCCGGGAGTTGAACCCGGGTCTCCTGATGACCGGACAGATGCCTTAACCACTAGGCCACTGAGACAACCACACTTACACAAACACAAACAACACATTTGTGGCTTCATAGTGGAAAGCTCTTGGGAGACATTTACACAAATTCTGCAATTAGGATCGCGTCACTTTACCCAGTCGTTCAGCGATTCACAGTCCACTCCCCAAGGAAATTAAATTACAAATTAATGTGGGAAGGGAGATATGGACAACTAATTGCCTCATAATCTTAGGAGGTAATTAGTTGTCCATATCTCCCTTCCTTGGAATGGAAATTATCCTTGAATGGATTGACAAATAAATGCATCGCAGCATTCTGTTGAAAAATATCTTACTTTCATTGCCATAATCTTGCATTAGTGTGTGCAGGCAATCAACTGCCTTTTGGCTGACACCATAGTCCAACAGATCCCCAAGAACAAGACAGTACAATCTCTCCCCTATCTCTGCTGTCTCTGCCAAGGCACGACGCCACAGCAATTCCACCTATGAAATAAATGCGCCTGATCGTTTAGCATACTTAAAGTGTAAATGGAACTGAAGGCACACTACGTTTTACGTTTTCTTTTTCAAAATCTGTCAAGTGAAAGTGTTAATGTTAAAAGACTAACGACGGAAGAGAAGGAAGAGGAGGCGGAATCGGAATCTCAAGAAAGTAGCGACCAAAGTGGAAATCAAAACGACGGAAGCGGATAGTAAGTAATAAAAGCAGAAGTGAAATCGGAACAAAAATGAAACCTTCTGATCCTTCCGATTCAGATTCCGTCGAGCTTTCGATTCCGATTGCGACTCTGGTTTTTTTTTTTACACTAAAACGTAAGGCTCATTACCGGCTTCCGACTACGACTCCGCTTCCGATCACGTCGTTAGTGGGAATCAGCCTTAAGAAATGATTTTAAAAACTAAGGTCGAAAAGATGATTGGGGTCCGACATGTTAAAAAATGCAAATTTATATTTGCACACTGAACCAGAACTTAGTTATCCAGCAAATTCACTAGCACGCCGCTTAAACATGGGAACAGTGTACATGCACGGACTGATATACTTTCTAAGTACCTCCTCATATGTTGTTTCAGAAGTGCAAATGAGAACCTCGTCACTAATCGGCAGACCTTCAGCTCCATCTTCCATGTAAAGGCTAAGTACAGCAGGGAAAATGTGTTCTGTAAGCAAGCAAATGACGTCTGTGTTATGATAAACCTATAAAATTGCAATTCTTGACTACATGGGCTTCAGAATATGCGATAATGCTTAAATCAAACGATGCTTACCATTGAAATATACATTACCATATATACATTGATGTACATTTTCACTATAGCTGGTGAAAAGAATGACAATTTAAAGAATGACACTGGTCATACAAAAGAGAAAAAAAGAAGAGAAGAAAAGTCAACTACAACAACATCAACACTAATAATGTCTAACCTTTGCGTGCCAGAATGAGATTTGGTCTCCCTTGTTTCAAGTAGGTTGGAAATCGTCTCCTTACAGTTCTTTCTCCTGTGTAAAAATGTGTATACGAGAAACATGTAATGTTCATCGTGTGACGTCCGTGGGACAAATAAATTTTCTTGTATATTTCATTATTTACCATCTTTCTTTATTTATCACCTCATATGACGCTTTCGACAGTGCTGATCATAGAAGTACTGTACGCAGGACACATGTTTTATATGAACCTAATATATGGCCTAGATCGCCACGAGTCTCTCGTAGCTCAGTGGTTAGACCGATGTACGGAAGGCCATGGGTTCGATTCCTGTCGGATTTTTGTCTTTGTCCCACGCTTGTGACACAATGAAAATTATATCTTAAATTTCATTAAAATTTGCCTTCTTTCTTTATTTTTTCAAAATGTTTATATATCTCAGCACATGCGCTTGTATCTATTGTCCTCCTCTGTTTGACATTTCCAAATTGATTTCGTGTAGAGAGCGCCAATAGTTGATGCCACATCAATATAGAACCTACTCAAATGTATTACCATTGGGGAAACCCGGCTGCAGCCGTGAAAAACATGTTAATCTGCGATGATGCTAGATGATGCATTTTAGATGCATTTGAGGTTGTCGGTGACTGCTGAATACTGTAATATTTAAGTTTTATAAATTTTACGATATGTCAAGGCATAAGCTTATGCCCTATACAAAAGAGGGGAAATATAGCCGGAATTTATTATGCAATGGATTATAGTGGTATCTTTAAGCACTTTGTTAAACACTAATTCAACGATGAATAAATACCGTGACGAGCCAAATAAGACAAAAAGACGCCCATTTTTTCCAAGCTTAAGTAAGTGCCTCCATTTGTTTCGTCCACCACGATCTCTTCAGACTGGCTTGAATTTTCCACTTCATCATTGTCGTCTTCTAACGAACTAATAACAAAACATAAAGACCTACAGTTAGACTAATAATGAATGAAAACGATGCACCATGTGCTTGGATTTCCACCACATGCCACATAGTTAGCCACTTTTCACCATGTTTTTTAGGTGAATATGTCACACGCATATTGACGGAATTGTCCAATCACACGAACAACCAAAGACATTTTGATTGAAAATACCATCAATTTGACCATATATCATCACATGAAAAGTGACTTCCGCTAAGCTTGTTGAAATGTCAGTAGTTGTCAATAACAACAGCTACACTAAACCGGACGATCACACTCGAAATACTACAGAACATCTCAAACTGGGGTGTCTGTAAAACGCGGACCGGATGGTAGCGGATGGCGGATGGCGGATAGGAATATGCGGATAATAAAGTGCGGATAATAAAATGCGGATGATAAAATGCGGATGGAAAAAAAAATGAAAAAAAATTCCTTATGACTTTTACAAAAAAAAATAGAAATATATTAATAATAATAATAATAAAAATAATAATAATAATGACAAATGAGCAATAATAATAATGGCAAATAAGCAGGAAACAGGAACTTTATTGTTGAAACTGCATGTCTTAAAGTATTTAACAATGAAAAGTTAAATTTCAACTTGCATTCGCCTTTCATGTTCTCAGATAAAGCATTTTCTATTTCACCCTATACTTGTTACTGAGCGTGAAGGGTCCATAACCCGGGATCACAAATCCCATTTCCCACACACACACACACACACACACACACACACACATTCATGAATCAACTGGCTCGAACTCACGCAAGCGTGCAAACATACATCGATTACCGTTACTCCTTGTTTTTACATTGCATTACATAACTTATGATTTCGTAAAAAGTTCGTACGGGTCACAACAAGTCAATATTCATTCCAATGTTCTGAACGAAAACAAATTCAAAACTGTAACTGCAACACGAACGTAACTGTGTTTACCGTATACACGGGGGGGGGGAGCTTATATCGGGAAGGGGACTGATAACCAAAATTTTTTCCAGGTAGATGGACCTATAGAATGGGGTATTAAAAATTGGCCGATTTCTAGAATGGAATATAATTTTGAATGCAATATTCTTTCAAACTGACGGGGTCCAACTTTGGAGACCGGGCGGCACATACCCACCTAAAACACACCCGAGTAACCCCACCCCCCCTCCCCCCACCCCCCGGGCATTATACGTGGCAGCATTGTACTTAAGTTCGCAGCGCATACATTAGCGCGTGAGTTTCGATTTGGCATGGCACCACTTTTGTTTATTTAATACTCTGGTGATCGGGAAAGTACTGTTGAATGTTGTGTAAGCTGTTTTTGTGTTGAAAGTTACTGTTATAGTGTTGAAAGTTACTGTTTCGTGTCATTTTAAAGTTATTTCTGTTTCTTTTCTTTCTTTTTTTTTTTGTAAAAATCATAAGGATTAATTATTTTTCTATTTTTTTTTCCATCCGCATTTTATCATCCGTATTTTGTTATCCGCATTTTATTATCCGCATTTTCTTATCCGCCATCCGCCATCCGCCGCCATCCGGTCCGCGTTTTACAGCTCTCAAACTGTTCCGTACGGGCAGGGATACATCAACGATATAATACGAAAATCAACTATAAATATTGAATAAATGTTCTTGTAAAGAAACACGTTACAGTTTTAGAATTATGAAGATTGAACTACATGGAATTAATTAAATACAAAGGATAACCTAACCTCCGTAGCTGTTTCAAAGTTCTCAAGAAATGCATGAACAAATTTGATTGTCTAGTCAACGAGATGCTTTACATCAAACAATTAACACCGAGTTTGAATGTGCAAACGGATTCTATCCGTGCTAAAATATTTGTGTAGCCACCTCCGCTATGTAAATTAGTTATTACTCTTGAACTCGCATTTGTTAATTTTATTCTCATTTGTACCCTTGATAATGGCGTCATGAGGTCGCTGAAACGTCGGGATATTATATCGCTTGTTTTTACTTGTCTATGTATTTCTAAATCATTGTTAATAAGGATAACTTTGTTAGTGGATTTAGGTTTAGGATATTACCCATCATATCATCTATCACGTATGTCCATCGTTTGAACGTAATAAGTGGAACACAAAAACAATTTGCAGTGAGTTTGGATCGCAGTATTACATGAAATCGTACGTTTAGATGTTTTCTGTTCTTTGGCGAAATTAATTTTACAATAAGCTATTTCAGTGCCAAATACAGGTTACCTGGTGTTGCCTTCTTCGGAATCTTCTGATCGTTGCGACAACTCTGAACCTGCAGGCTCGTTTACAATGCCACTAAATAAGGGATTGTTCTTCGCTTCGTCATACAGACCATCAATCAGATCGTTGTTGGTTTTGTTTTGAACACACCAAATCACAAGTTCGGCTTCACTGCTTTGCCATCCGTTGACCAGAGCAGCCACGGCGAGACGTTCAGCTTCGGGATATTCTAACCTTTCCACATTGCTAAGAAGGGCCTCGTATTTGTTAACAATTTCAACTTGTTCGCCAGCAGCTCGATGATAATCACCCTCTTGGCTACCAGGCAATAAAAGTTGATCAGAACCTACATCGCTGTAGTAATCATCTTGTGACACGATCCCTGCTTCAAGGAAAACATCCTTCAGCGTCGATGGGTGAATATCAGAAACAATTTTTTCAAGAAGTGCGTACAGTTGCAAGTTGAGAACGTTCCCTGTGGCGTTGTTTTTTATAGCAGCGAGTTCCTTGCGCAAGAAGAGCAGTTGCTTTGTTGTAAAATAGTTTAACTCGCGATATTTCTTTCTGTGAATGTCTATGTGCTCTTTGCAATGGTGGTAGCGTCGTTCAAATTTCTGGGTTTGAGAGGCGATGTCACTGATGACCTTTTTCCCCATTCTACTTCTGCATTGGTATTCCTCGTTCCAGTCGAGGCAAGACACGTCTCCAATCTCACAGAGGTTGACATATGCCTGGCCAAGTTGAACAACACCTTGCAATATCTGGTGAAAATGTTCATTTGAAAACTCGATCTAATTATGTTATGTTAATATAATGAAAATAAGGGATCGTAAGCAAGAACAAGGAGGATTATTCATTAAAATAGGATTAACTTTAAAAAAGGATTGTGTCAAATGATCAAATTAGAAATTGTATTTTTATTGTTTCGGAGTCTCAGATTTATCTTTTCCATCGTTTTCAGAGCCAAACCTTCAATCTGTGCATAAAATCCTTGAATTTATTGTTCGCATTAATCATATGAAAGCCTTGGAGCAATAAAATGGATTGTTTTAGAAACAATTTGATTTTCAGTACCAGTTATATACTTGGATAAGCCGATCAGCAATCTCACCTCGCCAAATGTGTCAACATCCTCCTGTCCTGAAGAACGTTTGCCGGCAGAAATGAGAGCCAACTTACTCTGCAGCTCCTGAAGTTGTTCCAAACTGTACGTTTTGAAGGCAGCATTTCCGTCGTTTGCAGAAGGAAACAGTAAATTGACAACAGAATGAACCGTTTTCTTGTCATAAGGCGTCGCTGTTGTCATGGTGTCCAGCTGACCAACGCAATAAACGCCTCTTTCATTGATGGCTTGAGCCAATGTGAGAGAGGACATGGCATGTGCATCTTTTACTCCCTTTAGCCACTCAAGATGATTGTAAATGTCCTCCTACAAACGTAAAAACCATCATTTAAGCCCTGTCAGCAAAGGTGCGTTTCAAAACGTTTGCGTTCTTTTTCTACACGAAAACGACCCCAATACGAAACAAGCCTCTAGCATCAGAAGAACCTAGATCATCCGCCATTAACACACTGTCACACAACTAGTCATTTTGAAAAGATTTTTACAAAAGTTTATGTTTCACTGTCCGTGCGGAGGTGTTTTCAAAAACGTCGTTTGCATTTACAAACGAAACGTATTTCCGTAGTTTAGGCCGCAAAGATGGCTAATTATCTTATGTTGGCTTGGTTAAAATAAATAGTTCTTAGCGGCTTGGTTAAGTATTGTAGTTCCGCTGATAAGTACGTATCAACCAGTCATTTTCCAGATCAGACACGCAGTTGACATTCTTGAGAAAAAGTTGTTTTTGTGAACTTTTGTACGGTTTATAAAAATGTACTGTGCAGACGGTCGCGTAATAAGCTTACTGTTTTTGAGAATTGCTAAAATTGAAAAATAGCTGTCGTCAATCTTAATTCTTGTGCTTCCGACCTTTCACCTTAGTCAAGTTTCACCTTAGTTAAGTTACACCTTAGTTAAGCTTGTTCACAGAGCGACGCTGTTAGGCTCAGCCTAGCTATATATATATTAGTGAACGAGTTTCTGGAAAATAGCGAGTCTGGAATAGGTCTAGGATAGGGTAGGGTTTTTCGGTGTTTAGTCTAGAATAGCGGTGCAAAATGCAGCTAAAACGGTCTAGTATACGTTAAGGGTCTCATCAGAGTCCCAGCGGCACACCCCCACCCAAAAATTTGCAAAGTACCCCCCCTCCGGGCGGTGAACACTTTTTTGATGGTGTGTTGTACAAAATAGTATTATTTCGTTTCAATGTCATGAACTGCGTGCGAGACCGCGAACCAACAATTATAAAAGAACGAACGCAGGTCTTAGCCCTATTCGGCCTGGGCTTTTTTTAAGTTCCTGAGCCTGGGTGGGGGGGGGGGGGGGAGGGGGTGCACATTGTGCCCCCCTTCGTAACTTCAAGAACATGAAGGCTATGACAATGAAACCTAGAGGGTACATAGTACGTCCAAAACTGTCTCCTTTGCGGTCCACATAATGGAATGATGACGTCATATGACGTAGTTATTAGGTAATTAGTTATACGGCCGCCATCTTGGATCCGCCATCTTGGATTTCTGAAATTTTTTAAAACCTCTTAAAAACCGTCCAAATTGACTCAAAATTAATCAAAACTAATAAATAAACGCTAAATGACGTAAAAATGTAAACGTTATAGCAATAAACATTGTTTTTCTTCATTCAAAGGTACAAATATGCAAATTTAGAAAAACATGGCTGTCAAAATCTTGTTGCCATGGAAACATCAAGTCACGTGATCAATAAATTGTCATATCAAATTGTTGCAGATAAATTTTAGGAAAAGTCACAAAGTTTGATGGCGTTTGAATACATATTAAAGAAGTTATGAATGTTGAAAGTTACCGCGGGCACTTTGTGCCCCCCCCCCCCCTCCCCCCCCCTCCCCCCCCCCCCCCCCCCCAGGCCGAATAGGGTTAAGAGGAAATCTTAATCAGAGGGGAAAATTTACCTGAAAATTCGGCCGACGCAGTACGAGGCGCGTGTGGCCGCCTAGTTCAAGAGGAAGACCATGGCCTTCAGAAACTAAAAGAGCTTATCGCTCAAGAGGAGAACAAAAGCAGGGTATCTTCAACAAGAAGATGAGCAAATGAAACTAGAAAAGGCTCGTTTGAAGGAACGACTGGACATTATTGGCACCGAGAACAAAGCTCTCACTCGTCAGCTAAAGCATTCTAAGCAAACAAGGTCCTCCGCCGATGTTTGCAACTCCAATCATTCGAGTCTGTTGCCCGTGATGTAGAAAAGCAATTGAGCAGGATGTCGCTGGCAGAAATAAAGCTCCCGGTAACGAGTTTGTCCGATACCGACTCGTGAAGCACCTCAGAGCTAGACAAGAACTCTCGGCGTTTACGCCATCACCGGGGAAAGAAATCTTGCAAAACACCTAGTATTGCATTGCCCATCACTACTGCGCATAATATCTTGCGTCATTTGCACGTGCACGAGCGCGCGCGCACTCCGAAGCAATAGGGTTTCTTTTGAGGATTCAGTTCCCTCAGTAAGTAAGCCATCGCTCGTGGACACAAAATTCTATCCTCGAGATCACGCATCCGACGAATATTTTTAGTTAATACCTTTTCGGGACGTGTTCCTTTGCCATAAAACAAACATCAAATTGTTCCTTTTGGTCAATACATTACATCTATTTTGTTATTTCAATAATTACTTTAAAGTGCCCCTATGATCAAATTTTTGATTTTCATTTTTTTACATTTTCGTGTACAATTAGACTTTCTTACTCATCTTGCCAAATTTCAATTCATTACGAACATCAGAAGTCATTTTATTTTAACATTTATTTCCGAGAATTTACGGCCGCCATTAATCAACCTTGTTCCAAGGCTTGGTTGCGAATGGGAGAAAGTGACGTCAAAGACTCAAACATACCTCACGGGTTAAAATTATAATAACAATCAGCATAGAAAATTGCACGAGGAACAAGTCCAAAGTTTTTGTTGCTTTTCGCGTGATTTTCAATACCTATTACTTGGGCGTAGCGACCAAGTATTAAAATGCAGTTTGGTCGTCCACAAATGTGCAGTATTGCGCAACTCTGGGGACGGCGGGATTATTCAAACCTTCACCGCGGTCACACGTCCGAGGCGTTTTTCGTTTTATTTGGTGGGATTCATTTAGAATTAAGTGGAAACGTGGGCAAGGATGTATAAAATAATTAGTTTATGTAACTATCTTTTCATCTTTCCGGGCTCAAAATAACGAGCTTCTTTTCGATCGTTGAAAACTGATCAAAAAGCTTCGTGCCTGAGCAAAATTGTGTTGGCAAATGGCGCCGACAGTTCTGCGGTTCGTAGTTTTCAAACGCTTAGAACTTTTTTTTAGTAAACTTTCAAAACGTTTAGTAGTTGACAGTGTATTGTCAACATATGAAACTTTTAATAAACAGTGAAAATGACAACCTTAACTTTGAAGTACTTTGGTTAACTTTTGCAAATTTCTCTCGTTTGACCGCGGTGGAGTACACCTGTTGTTTGTTGATGCGAGGCGAACGTCACAAAGTGCGAGTTGTGTTTTATCTGTTGCATCTAACAGTTTCATATTCAATATGCGTAAGGAAATTACTCAAGAAGACACTGCGAAAGTATTTGACACTCGCGATTAATTCTACGATACCTTCATGACGGAAACCCGCTAAAACATGTTAAAACGAACATAAAGAAGATAATTTAGACGAATACATACATGTACATAGCGCTTATTTAATAAGAAGTGAACAGTGGACAGCGAAGGAAGAAATATAAGCGTGGTAGGAATCCCAATTAATTTCACTTCTTTCGGTTGTTTGCCTTTCATTAATTTTTATTTCGTCAAATTGAAAGACCAGAACAGACAACTGAAACTTTGGGTGCAAAAATTCACCGCCGAGAGAAGATGTAAACAATGCACGCGGTGTCTTGCGAGACGTTTCTTGCGAGTTTTGCTTCCGCTAGTGAATGTTTCTCGGGCGAAAATAACCTTAAAGCGATCACTTTTTCATTTAATTTTCTTTTCTGTGTTTCGGATACAGAGGAATAAAAACTGGATATATTTTCGTGTGTCTGATTGCGAGATATTTTACGAAACAGCTGCGTTATGCGTTACTGGAAAGGTTTCAAATTACTTTCACATTATGCAAATTGCAACATTTTTACCTCAACTGAAAAAATATATTTCAAAGGGCTAAATTTGTTTCTCTCCTCCTAAATTATCACTTCTGTCGTTAACTTTGATTAAATTTATAAGTTTCATTCAAACTTTATTATAATAACGGCGGGAATACTTCCAGCAAAACTTTCAATTGGAAAAGTTGTTTTGACCTCGGGTCCGGACCAGGCAATTACATCATGGCTTCGAAAGGCCACTTTGCGGCTACATTTGCATTCACTTCAAAAGTGTCGGAAACACAGACCAGCTACAAGCAGTTGCAAAAAGGTTGAGACACTTTCCAAAAAAATGTTCATTCCATATAAAAGCGACCGCGTAACACAAATGAAATCAATGCCATGTGCTACTGACCCCCCACCCCCTTACAATGTTGATGACTGTTAGTTTGAATGGCATTTTTGAGCTGGTACAACATTGATAAGGGGGGAGGGGATGGGGACTTGTTGAAAACCATGTTAGCCTCGAAATATGCACTACAGTACACAATGTCTCAACTCTTTTTGCAATTGCTTGTCTGAATAGTAGTTCAATTAAAACACTAATAGCAAGAGGAACCGGCACGTAATGTATGATTAAAAGGTATCAATAGAAAGAGAAAAGATTAAATTTTGTGCTGATAAATACTGTAACGGTCAGTGCGTTGTAATTAGTGGCAATAATGGTTCCAATTATTACAGTAATTTCGCGCTTTTACATGCCACGCTTTCGTGACAGTATAAGGGAATGAAA
Source organism: Dendrophyllia cribrosa (assembly GCA_024195265.1). NCBI lineage: Eukaryota > Metazoa > Cnidaria > Anthozoa > Scleractinia > Dendrophylliidae > Dendrophyllia > Dendrophyllia cribrosa. The sequence goes on along the minus strand of JAJLRJ010000003.1, from coordinate 43,689,054 downwards.
ACATTCTTCCGAAAAGAAACCTTGTTTTCGGCTTTTATTATATATTTTTTGAAAAATGGAAACAATATAATCTCATAATACATTTCCACTAAGAAAAGGCGCTCAATTTCGTTTCATAAAAATTTCCCCACGGTCTACATGTTTTCGACGGTCTACACTTGACAACAAATAAAGATTACATCTGTTCTTATTTCTCTCTGTAGACCGTTGACCGTTGACCGTTCGCACAAGTATTAAATTACAGTCAGTGAATTCTGCAAGTACGCATTTCACTAATGGTTGCCAAAATACATCTTGCGAAACATTTGGCACATTTTGGAATCTCCTTTTGGTTTTGCTCGTCGATTCTCACATTAAAGTGGTAAATTTTCCAGCGCACGGACATCATATCTGTCCCAGTAATCGTGCCTCGCTCTTTGTTTCCACCGGATGTAGAAGGCCAATACTCGGCATTTATATCGTAGTTCTTAAACAACTCCATTTGGCGAATGTCTGGTTAACGGTTGAAAAAATCTAACGCAAAACCCTGCTATGGAAGAATTTCATGAAATCTGAGTAAATATACGAAACTTGACAACTGATATACACGGTGCAAAATACACGGCCAGATTAAAGCAATCTAGCAAAAGGACGAAGAAATGATAATATTTTCACAACTAGAGTGTAATCCGAAATTGACTGGACAATATGGACCAGCAAAAAGTTGCTTACCGTTTTATTTCAGCGCGAACATGCGATCACAGTATCACCTGACGTATTATTTACACAGACTAATGCTTATCATTTCAGTCTACGCACGTTTCTTGCGTCAATAGCAAACGCAAACAAACCTTCAAGAAACAACAAGGGTTGAAAATAACACAATTTGCGTCATTGCAACAAGATAGCAACGTTCTTTGAAAAATACATAACGATATTGAGAAACTACGGCAACTTTTATAAGAAACGCTCCTTTTTTGCTGAAATTCACGCTAATTAAGGCCGTAGACAAATGTCGAAAAGGCACGTTTTGGACTTTCTATTCTTAAACGCCTAATCGCAGTGGAATAAAAAGCTGTTTTTTCAAATCAAGTCATTACATTGATAACGTACATCAACTATGATTCATTTCCGAAAAGCAAATCCAGTGCTATATCGCGATATGTGACTCAGACAAGCAGTTGCAAAAAGGTTGAGACACTTTCCAAAAAAATGTTCATTCCATATAAAAGCGACCGCGTAACACAAATGAAATCAATGCCATGTGCTACTGACCCCCCACCCCCTTACAATGTTGATGACTGTTAGTTTGAATGGCATTTTTGAGCTGGTACAACATTGATAATGTAGTTACAAGATTTAGCTAAAAGTTATAAAAAACCAATAACAACCATCGTGAAACTCTGACATACGGCCTTTTTTTCAACGTTAAGTACAAAGTAGGCATCGATTTGTATTTTTCAGTATGTACTCGTCTTTTGACACAGTGGACACGCTACTTTAATAATTTGCGTGCGATCTCACGCGCTAAGTGTACTGCGTCTTCTTGTTTTAGACGGTTAACGCGCTTCTTTGTTAGACTACTCACACTATCCGAATACTCCCAATCATCAAACCGTGAAATAACGTGCATGCAGATTCCCAAGACAATTATTCTCCAATACGCCTAATACAACGACGCCCAAGTATACGCTCCCACAGCGTCTTGTTGTTATTATGATTTCAATCCGTGAGGTATGTTTGAGTCTTTGACGTCACTTTCTCCCATTCGCAACCAAGCCTTGGAACAAGGTTGATTAATGGCGGCCGTAAATGCTCGGAAATAAATGTTAAAATAAAATGACTTCTGATGTTCGTAATGAAATGAAATTTGGCAAGATGAGTAAGAAAGTTTAATTGTACACGAAAATGTAAAAAAATGAAAACCAAAAATTTGATCCCAGGGGCACTTTAAAGCCGTGCTTCCTGTTCCTGCGAAACGTAGTGCGAGCTAATGGAATAAACGTGCGCTTGATAAGTGCAGTTGCAAGGATTCAAAGGGTAACTTGAGACAATTATATCTCCTAAACGAGCTTGGTGACCTATATTTTTTATTGCAGATTTCGAATCACTATATTGTGGGGCACAATCAAGGAAAGTTTAAAGAAAATCTTAACTTTTATTTCTAGGGAATCACCTTAAGGTAGTGTGTGTCCTGGGTTGTGCCGCCTCAACTTTGGTTGCAAAGCAACCTCTCCATGACCTACATTTCAAGAGGCGCCTGCCACGATTCAAGTTGTCTTTATCGACCCTTGCACACTACATGCGCGAGGGGCGAATGGAGAACTATTTTTTTTTTCGAGTTGAGAACTTAACTCTGAATTTGATGTACCTGGCTTACGTGTATGACTGGAGCTCGGTTAGTAGAAATCGAGCGCCGGAAGGCTGAAGGGGGGATATTCTTTTTTCTTGTAGGGATCTCGTGCGAGAGAACAAAGCATGTAATAAAAAATACTGAAAAATATGTCACGAAGGACAGACTTGAAAAACCTTGTTTTCCATCATTTTAAGTCCATAGCAGAGAGACGGGTATATAATGCGTGCAGTAATTTACTGACATTTATATGGAAGGAATCCGAAGCTAAGCAATCGCCATTTCCACTTTTTAGTTATAATAAAATTTACTTTACCAGTTTTTTAGGTAGAGTTGAGTTTTCTCCAATCTCCTTCCACACACTGTCACATAATGTCATCAGTTGACTGAAGCCAATGTCTTTACTCATATCAAAAATGAATGGAGCAAATCCAAGAGCAGTGGTGTGCAAAAAGGAGACACGGTCGGTTTCGATGTCACTTTCTCCGGCAGACATCATTGCAAGGTCTACTAGTGTTTTGACTTCTTTTCTCCCTCCTAGATTAGATAAAAGTTGAAAAATCCATCAATTTACACTAAATTATATCAATTAAACCAAATTTTATATATTGTAATATTGTGTTTCTTTTGGAAATAAAACAGTTTTTCGTATCGCAATTTGAAACATCCCCGATAAGTCTGTTCATGGTCAACTTTACCCATCAGGCTACAAAATGAATTTCTGTTATAAACTTTGTATTACATGACTTAAGTTCAAACAACCGTACATGTGTTTGTATTTAAACAAAATAGACTTGTTGCTTCATCGTGGAATTATCGTCTGCAATAAATTAAACTAATGAAAACAAACCAAGCACCTTTTAATTCCTCTCGAAGCCAGAAGATGTACTCTTTGCACTTCATGACAGTCGTTAAGCAATCAGTCATTGGTTTTGTTAGTCGTTCAAGAGTTCTTCCGATTTCCAAAACATCATCACTTATATCATCAAGCGTTCGCCGGTGAAATGCCTCCTCCATCTTAAGAACATAAATACAGTTATGACAAATTTAATGAAGACTTGGTTTATTCAAAAAGCAGCAATATACAAAACATAATTTGTAAACGATATAAAGCAATTTATAGAAACAACAACTTTCACTTAAAAGTACTTGCAATACCCAAGTAATTGGCAGACTACAGAGGCGCAGTCATCATTAGAATTCGAAATTACTAATAAAGTAGATACATACATGTAAGGTAAAAGAAAAACAACAACAAACTTTGCAAGAAATCACCTGACCACGAACGTCTTCAAGTACGTGGAAGTCTCCTTCAAGGCCCATAGCATTTTGGAAGTCCAAGATTGTTTCGGCGGCATCCGAACAATCACTTAACTTAAGAGATTGCTTAATCTGATCAATGCGATGATGGAAAATTTCGTCAATGTTGTCTTCATCAGAAAAGCATTCCAATGCCGTTTTTATCTCAACATCAAGGGCTTTTTGATCATCCTGAATCCCTTCAAATCGTTCCTTCACTTCTTTAAGATTGATTTCTCCACTGATAACTCTTTCCCACAGGACTCTCCATCTCCGGTTACAAGGTGTCCACACAAGTTCATTTACTTTGTCTATGGTGAGTCTTCCATTTCCACCAGGATCGTCTTTGGAAAGGTAGGCTGCTTTTTGAAGACACTTTTGCCAAAATGTTTGAAAAAAGAGACTGACTTGAATATGCTGAAGCGATTGTATCATCCTTTTGTTTTTCCCTGACAGGCCAAAGAATTTTACAAACGGTTCTTCGCTGGTGCTGCGTTTGTGGCATATTTCAGACATTTTGCAAGTCGATAGGTCCTTTCCCAACTTTTCTTTAATTTCATCCAGGTCAACATCCACTAAAAAGGTAAAATACAGCAAAGTCATACATACTCAATCCTATCTTTATTTATTAACAATATGTTACGAGAGGCCGCCCAGTTCAACAAGAGCTAGTTTAATGGGCTTCTGTGTCCTGCATAAACTGACGTACATGCACAGAGAAAAAAGGAACTAGAAATACTGATTACAAGGTACAGGTTAAAAAAATCTGGCGATACATTTAAAACAAGCTCCAAAATACTCTTCAACCACCCGCTTGAAAGATAAAGCATTTGACGGCAGTGATTTTCTGATTTTCACGCCATTGCGCTTGGCGTAACCTATGTTTTTCTGGCAAGGGGTAGTCGAAGGATATCTTTGTGCCTCGTGCTTCATGGTATTGGCGTGAGAACAGGAACTTATTAAGAACTTAAAGATAGGCGAGTGCCAAATCACATTGGGAAGCCTCTATGCCCTCAATTCTACTAGAAGTACTGGTCTGTAACCTATCCTGGTGTTCCTTATTAGTTTGCCATATAATTCCAAGTGCTAAAACAGCAGTCAATCCCACATAGTACCTTCAAGCTACACGCGATGCCTCTGCTAGTATACCGAGGCGAGACACTTTCTCGCTTACTAATTGTACTCGATGTGGTTCCACGAGAGGCATGGAATAGAAAAAGTGCAATTCCAAGGTATTTTCAATCTACAGACTCGCTGAAATACAGTATCTTCAGCATTAGCATTGAAGCTATCTGTAGTACGAAATTTCTGATGGGTACCAATTTCCTCAGCATAACTTTGGTCTTCTCATAGTTAAGGGTAAGCTTGTGATGTAAGCCTACCATGCAATATAATAAGGAGTATTACCACCAGCACATCTGTGGTCGGAAAAAGGACTGAGATAAGCGCCGGAGTGATGGACAATTTAACCTTTAAAAATAATTAAATGCTCCTTTCAAAAGATGACTCACCCGACTGGTCCATGGAGCACATCTCGATAAAACATCGAACCGCATCTCTCTCCTTCTCGAACGCTTCCAGCTCGTCAATGCGCATGTCAAGAAATAACTTGATAGTACCAGTTTTTTTCTGGCTCTCATTGACTTCACTCGTCTGGTTTCCTACTGTTTTCTTACTTAACTCTGTACTGTCTTCATCTTCAGATAGTAAAGAATATAAGTCCAAGAAGCTGGCACGGTTCTCCTCCACATTTTGCAGGGTAGTCACGTCAATTTCAGCATTCCGCAGACAAAGCCCTACATGTTCTAGAAGTGAGGACGCAGATACAAGGAGACGCAAGCCGTCATCAGGAAGAGTGGCACTTGGTTGTCTTTGATTGCCTAAACAGTAATTTCACCAGAAAAGGAAAAAAAATGGTAAAGCGACATAACTATACATCAACATCTTCTGTTTATATAACATTGAACTCAACAAGTAAGGTACGATTTCAACGGATGGTTTGAGTTTTTATGCCGATATCACCGAAGATTAAGAACCATCAAACATTAATACCGTAAAGTTCCGAAAGTAGCGACCCTCCGAAAGTAGCGATAAAATTTCACAGGTGTTGGCAAATCCCGAAAGTAGCGACCCCCCGAAAATAACGACCCTCCGAAAGTAGCGACCTCAAAAGTAATATCCCTTTTCAGCAACGGAAATAACGGAAATGATAGATATAACAAGCTATACCAAACTGATCCGAGGTTTATTTTTAATGATTATAATGATCTTTGACATTCCTATTTAAAGGACAATACATAACTCTTAAAGGTACATTACATCGCGATTTTATTAACTTCAAAAGGCCCTTGAAAGTAGCGACCCTCCGAAAGTAGCAATAGGAAAAGGCTGCTAAATCCAAAGGTAACGAGGGTCGTTACTTTTGGAACTTTACGGTAGCATTAACGGACAAATTAGCGACACATGCACGTATCGGTTGATATCACTCTCTCGTTCTACAAATTATATTTCTTCTTGTGCTATAGAACTGCTTATTGTAACGTACCGAAGTACTTCAAGTATTTTCCCATTGGCTTCCAAGAAAGAATGTGTTGCAACTTTTCCTCCTGGGAAGGTTCTTTGTCATCAGTTCCTTTAGGCCAGCATCGCTTCAACAAGAGAGCAAACCGCTTGCTAACATCAGAACTTAATGATGCCGTCTGCTTTTCGCTTATCCGAACCTAAAAAATGTACAATGCAAAGTAGTTTATTTCAACACTCAACTGTGGGGATTACTAGTGAAAGACAACACCATTTCTATTCCCATTTAACCACCCCTTCTGTACCCATTCGATACCCATTTAATCAAATATTCATTGGTTATGCGAGTTATTCGGAACAACACCATTTCTATTCCCATTTAACCACCCCTTCTGTACCCATTCGATACCCATTTAATCAAATATTCATTGGTTATGCGAGTTATTCGGAGGAAAGTTAACTGGCCTCATCCGAAGTTCCAAAGAAGCCCGATGACCTGATTTGTAATTTACTTATCTTCAGCCAGTAAAGCTGTGCAATGCCTTCTCTTCGACTTTAAACCTTAAAAATGTTCAAAATCATTGTGTTCAGATTTTAACGAACGTTTACAGCATACCTCCACAAGAGTGTCTACGGCCACAAATGCAGCAGACATGAAACATTCGTCAAGTTCTTGATGGTAGGTGTGGAGATCCAGTGTGCAATACAACTCTATGACATGCGTATGGTCTATCTGTGAATAACAAGAATTTGAGAGGTATGCATGCGATGGTGAATAAATATTTAATACATGCAGTCACCTATCAAATCGAAAATGAAAAAAAAAGGCTAGGGACAGAGTTAAGAATGAATCTTCCACGTGAGGACACGGTATTCGAACTAATACCCTAGCTTTGAGCTCAACTTCGTTGTCATGTTGTAGGCTTCTGTCGAACTAAGTGCATAGGTAAGTGACATTGCGTTCTTGCATCACAGTCTCATTACTGACACCTTTGTCCTCTTGGCCTTTCCCTGGAAAATATGACTTCTCAGAATACAAAATCCAGTTTCTTTTTCAGTCCTTTATACGATCCCTGAATAATTCGTTAAAATAAACGATTCAAAGATCAATTTTTAGAAATGTGCAAATAAGATGAGAGATTTACCAGATCTACGCGACTTTTAAGAGCCTCTCTTACGCCATGCTCCCATAATAGCTGAAATTCCTCGTCTTCAATCTTTACAGACAGCAAGGTTGACCAAACCTTTGAATGAACATAGCATACGAGTTGTTTTTTGAAAGTGCATTACTGCGGGACTAGTCTTTAGCAAGTCCGTATTATTTAATAGCTGAGCTCTCGCGGGCGGAAGGCCCGCTCGCGTAGCTCCATACTCATAGAACCCATGCCCGTCATTTTTCATGCTAATGGCTAGCGGAATGTTTCGCGGGCGCGTGTGTGTACATGTTTGCCCGTTTGGCAGGGCCAATTCGCGGGCGCGTATGACGTCGCGTAACATCCGGGATCTTAGCAATTTCGAAAGCAAAGCGAGACTTTGTTTTTCGCGCGGCTACACAGCCGTCAGCTCGGTAAACCCTTTAGTTGCATCTTTGGTAGCGGAGAATTAAAGTCGTTATTACCCTACATTTGTTTCGCGGTTTGCTACTCAAGACATGGATACTAATTAAGGGACACTCAGAAGCCGCTTTAGTGGAAAAAGAAGAGCTTTCAGGGATAAAATCTTGCTTCGGGGAACTTCATACGTTTTTATCAATGCGGGAGCAATGCGGGGAGATGTTTGTTTTACGGATTTCAGAACCAAAGAAGCGGAGATTTAAAGTAGTCGAGGGACTAAGAGGTAAAACAAATGACATTTTTCGATGGGAATTTATGTTGATATGAATCTGTGTTTGACTTTTTCTTTGTGTTCTCGTTAGTTTTGGAGAATTGTTTATAAACGTGCTTAAATTCAATTATATTGATTTCTTGAATTTCATCGAAGACAGCTCGGCCTCGATGCGCTATAAATGGTACGCGTTTTTTGCTTTTAAACATAACCTTATAGAGATTTGAATAAAATTATTCGAAAGAAGATTGTGTTGTCCATTTTTATGTGTTTGTTCATTCATTACATAGGTTGAAAAGCGATTTTATGTAAACAAAACAAGACTTGGATTTTATAGTTCTATCTTCACTCGCGTCGCCTTATGCAAATATGTTTGTGTATTTTTTTGCAATTTTGATTTCCAAATCAGTTTCTCGGGCTTTTTTTGAAACGCAACCGGTGAATTTTATTCGGAAATTAGTCAAACTAGTTATTCTAGACCGAGAAAAAGTTGTTTTTGTGAACTTTTGTACGGTCTAAATGTACTGTGCGGACGGTCACGTAATACTGTTTTCGAGAATTGCTCAAAATTGAAAAATAGCCCGGTCGTCAATCTTAATTCTTGTGCTTCCGACCTTTCACCATATTCTTAAGCTTATCATCGACTTTCTGTTCAGAGAGCTACGCTGTTAGGCTCAGCCTGTCTATATATATTACTTGTGGTTGAATTCTAGTTATTGGCTAATCGATTAATCCCGCCAACCGATCGACTGTCTGAATCATAAAGAAATGATTATTGGTTTACTTAACGTTTGGCTGGCAACTCGTCTATTATAAACTGACTGATCAACTATTACCCTTATGAACTGGCTTTCTGCTAAACCCTCCATAAAGTATACATTAATCGATTGTGTAACTGCCGACTGCCAATAGACTGATTGGCAGACATATTTGCCGAATATATGGGTAACCACATGAATGAATGGACTAACGAACTAAAAGACAAGCTGGTTGATGGACTTACTCAGTAACTGACTGACAGAGATTCTGGCTACTCACTTGTAAACAAAATTGAAAATTTCCTTGTACCTGAAATTCTTCTCGATGCCATTCCTTTGATTCAGAAAACAAGTTTCCACTGAATTGGTTCTCCAAAGAACCACGTAAAGAGAGGAATGCTCCTTGAAATACCTCACTGCACTTTTTGACTTGACTTTCTGTTTCCTTGGAAGGTTTTGAATCAGTCTTATGCATGAATGAACTGCGTTTGGCAAACAAGAGACTTTTATCCAGAAGTTGAAAAATGCCGGAAAGAACCAGTGTTCTCTTTCGAATGGCCAATCCGTGTGATGTGAGCAAATTGGATAAAAGATGCGAGGCAGCCTTCGCTAGGGACAACATGGCCTCGTATTCATTCACCCTAAAAGAGAAGGATTATTATAATTGTATTTGAGAAAGTAACTGAACTGCACTTGTACTTGCATTTTTGTACCACTGATGATTACGTAATCATGTCACGGGTAAAAAATTGAAACAAAATTGAAAATTGAAACAAAACATTTTACCATTAACAAAGTTGGCGTTGTTACATGTATATACGACTAGACATATTTAGTGAAACTTAGTAGAAGATAAACAAGCTTGATCTTCACCTTTGGATAGTAGAGATATAACGTTTGCTAATAGTACCCTTATAAGAAATTCATAAATGGCTGTAAGATAACTTGGCATCAGTTAAACGTCAGAGAAATATCAAGTTACCTTTTTAGAAAGTGCGTTTCCAAACCTTTTCGGGAGTCACTATAGTCATTTTAATTTGGTGTTGCTATATAAAACAAACAGATTTTAATTTTCATATAAAAATAACTGAGATCTACTCCGTGCACCCATTCGACTTCGTCTGGGTCACTTTCCCTCATGGTACAATTATAACTAAATTCGCAAACCATGGCAAAATATGGTGATCTCACCTGTCTCGCTCATCAAGATCGCGGTACATTTCCCTGATACAGTGTTCAAGGGAAGCCCACTAATAGAAACGCGATAGAAATGACATTAGATTTTCATATTTACAAGCTATATATCTTGACAACATATCAGCTACCAGTTGCACAAATTCCTCGCAAACTCGGTTAGATGAAATTTTTGTCTCTTCCCATTTAATAACTGTAGCATGAAGTGACTAGACCTATTAGTCTAGTCTTCTTAAAGGCTGGTTTTCACTAGCGCATAAGCATAAGCACAAGCCAACATACGCAGACTCAGTAACATGTTGATCATTAGTTCCAATTGTTTGAACAAAACAGAACAATAGGCACTAATGATCAACACGTTACTGAGTCTGCGTATGTTGGCTTGTGCTTATGCTTATGCGCTAGTGAAAACCAGCCTTAAATGGAACACATATGTTTACCACAGTCCAGCATTTATGGATCCAGAGTACCCTACAATGTTGTTGTACCAATCCATACACTTCCCTGATTTGTTGCTAAGAGCGCAACAAACGACAAAGGCTCAACCTCTTAGGATCGACGCATGAATACTATGGCTATCAGTGCCTCTTAAGGTGGCTCCCTACAGTTTTTTGACCGCGCGCGAGCTGGTTACTAGAATGGCGCGAGATTTGAAAAGCCCGCGCGACCTACGCGCAGCTCCACGCGAAAAGAGTAAACAAACATGGAGTCGCACTTTACCTTCACAAAGTTTTTCAAATTTTATTGCGTAAGGAAGGTGCAGACTTTTGACCATTTCTAAACATACAGCGATCCTTTAGAAGGCTACAATTTTTATTGAGCCAAAGTAGGGTAGAAAAAAGTTCTTTTTCCGGAGTTCTGAGTAATTTTAGTAATTTTCATGATCGTCGATGGAGGGACTTTAACGGCGGTGGAGCAAGTTTACACCGCACATAGTTGCAGTTTTTGGAGTTGTTAACGCTACCGTAAATGGTCAAAAAACCAAGGAAGGGGATTCATATGGTTGTGGAACAGGCAAAGACACTACTCCTCCAAGAAGTCGTCTTTTCAACGTGCGGGACTTTCCAAGAAATGCCGTCCTTACGCGCCGCGAAAAAGCAAAACTGACACAACGCGTCCAAAATCTAAATTAACTCGGTAATCATTAGAACTTTTTCATTCATAAACGAAAAAATTACTTTGCAAAGTGAACTCATTTCTATCAGTTATGTCTCTCGGTAGAATAAACGACAGGCTGTTGTGTTTGCCTCCGGTGAGGATAGAGAAATGTTCTTGCTTACAGCGAAGCCGTGGAAAGCTGAAGATTAACTTCAAAAACTTTTAAATTTTTTTATAAAAGAAAAGTCGAGCGTAATTCATTTATAGCAGTGCGAAAGCTTAAACTGAGCTATTCTAATTTAAAAATCACATTTTCTTGAATGAAACTAACAGAATTTAGATAAAAGAAGGTAAAAACTGAGAAATAAAAGCATATACAAACCGAGCAATGTAGTGAAAGTACGAATTATCTCGTAAAATCCGATCGCGAAATTGCGTGTAAGTTTTAATATATTGACAACAAGCTTAAAGTACAAAACTAAAATGACAAATTTAAGCAAGACTTTTTAATGAAAATTCACAGAATCTCGATTAGAAGAAAAAACGAAAGCGGAAAAATAAGAACACTTAAATCAGATGGAGTCAAAACCTTTGTAAACAAGCGCAAGATTGTCTAAATTACACTTACAGTATAAATGCCGCCGCTTTTCCAAGGCAAGTTGTACAACGCACTGGTCGAATTTTGGCCGCCGTCGTTAAATATTTCCAAGATATTATTCAGTTATAGGTAAAAAATACATTATCTATATTTTTGTTCCTGAAATCTTCAACAATAACCACGTAGACGTAGGTTTTCACTGAATTTTAGTGCAATTCAGCCAGCTTGTAAACAACTCGCGCTTTGTTTAACAGTACGCATGCGCGCGTGGAAGCCTCGAACTCACAATTTTATGACGTCAGAATACACGCAAAGGCCAAAATGAACCGTGAGTTTTCTCGAGTTTCCATCGGTGAAATTTTCTACAAAATTGCACACTTGAAGGGACAGGAGCCGCCTTTAACAAGTTTGTTTTTTGAAGACATCTATCGGATAAATTCAATTTTAATCTACAATACATGAAATTCGGAAATATCTTCTCACCTGCCTGGGCAACCCCATGTTTTTTTCTCTCTAAAATGTTCCTTGTGATAATTCTCATTTGAGTGCCAAGTTTAAAGGAATTTTACCGAAGATAACTCGAGAAATTACTGCAGAAAGGGACAATATTGCTTATATTCAGTCATTTTAACGAAGTTCTGTTGCCATGGCAACAGCCTTGGCAAAGGCAATAAGAACGAAAACATAATTGTCGTTATGTTGAATACCTTACTGCTAAAGCCCTTGATCTTAAAGTGAAAGGGGAAATTTCTAGGGTCATAAAGGTAACTCATTGTCAGAAGATTAACGCATTTTGTAAAAACCCTAGGGAGCCACCTTAAGGTAACAGGGTGATACACTATTGCATCCATGCGATCGTGGAGGCGCCATCGGGCCTGACGTCCAGTTCAGAGAATATTTATCAGTAACGCTTTAATGACCCTTAAATTGTTCTGTTGCTTTACTGTGCCCCCACCCCCTATTAATACTATTTATGAACAGAATGATCCGTAAGTTACCTCTTCGTCAGACAAATAAGGGGTGTCTCTTTCTTCCACAACCCGTGTTAGTGTCCAACAGACTTCGTGCAATGCAAAAAGCTTCCCTTGCCCTCGCATTATCTCAGCAATGTCTCGAATAGGGAGGGCCAATAAAAACGTCCTCTTTAATAAAGGATCGACCTTAAACATCGGAGTAAGCTGACGGAGCAGATGAGCCGGGGTTGTAGTGCTGTAATTTAAAATAATGAAATATAAACATTGTTTCTTTCTCTATTACTAATAAAATGCGATCTTCTTGGGAACACTATGGACGTCTTTATTCGCTCATTTCTGTCCTCTGTTTGAATACAAATCGTGTTGCTCTTCTAATTGTCTCTTTTTATGGACACTTGTATTAATGGCCGAAATGGCCATTAAGGAGAGTATTTAGCACGTACACAACTGGCAGTCAAGGTGTACTGTATGACAAGAGTGAGATTACAGTTTTGAAGCAGGAGCGGTGACTTTAAATATATTTCTTCACGTCACGGTCTCCAATTTCGCTGCCCCCATTCTCACACGGAATTTGCTTGGCGTTGTGTTTGTTTCAGGGGTCGAGGAGTTGAGGGGTCGAGTTTCGTGGAAAATAAAGCTTTTTACCTCGAATTTCCTTATCGTCTTCTGATGTTAAAGGGCCACTGTCACATGGTGCATGCGCCAGTTTCCCGAATCAAATCTTATAAAGGTAAGCCTAAATTCTCAAGTTGAAAGGGGCACATCGAAAATGGCGGCGGACGCCGTGAAACCACGAAAAGAGAAACGAAGAGCGGTTAGGAGGGGGAGGGCCGGAGGAATCCCACCGGGTTTTTACTAAAAATGTTGTAGCCCTCCCCAATAGTAAAGTTGAAAAACTGATGGCCCTCCCCTACAGTGAAGTTTCAACTTTTGTGATCCCCCCCCCCCCACTAAACCTTTAAATTGTACATCCCTATCACTTTTGTTCTCAAATTTTGATATATGTGCATTCAGTCTGTCCTTGGTTATCTTCAGGTATAACGGGTTTTCCAATTCCCTACACTTCTTCTATATCGGTTTACTACACAGCTGGATTGCGCTTCACCTTTCTCCTCGCTTGACTCATCTTCAACTTCACTTCGAAACTCAACGAGTATTTCGTCTTCACTAGATTCAGTGTTGTTATCTTCTGACTCAGACTCTGAAATGTCCATTTCAGATCTACGTGCTTATGATGCATTACTAACAGCACTTTCATTGATTGAGCATTTCTCAAATTTTGTTGACAAATTTGTTGGCTCCAGGGTTTTCCTTTTCAAATGAAGTTGCAGTCGATGTTAACAAAACAAGCCGCGAGCAGCGCCCATATGGAGCGCCAACAGCGCGACCAACTAAGGGCGTACGGGGGCATGACCCCCCCGCCCTGGAATATTTTGAAAATTTAACTGCTCTGAGGTGCATTCTGGTGCATTCTGGATGTTTCAATTTGGCAAAAGCCACGATTCCATATCACACAAATAATGATGAAATATTTTTAAAAATGCAGTTTTGTTTCCTTTCTGTGGGCCGGAGTAGTAATTGAAAATTTATTATGTCTGTTCCTTGTATTACTTACCATTTACCAAGTAAACGATTAAATCAAAGACTCTTACACTGTATAAGAATAATTCTGTTTGAAATAATTGTTTAATGTTCTGATTATTAATAAGTAAATTAAGGCGTTTACTCATTCAATATTTCTTATTTCTTAACACAGTATTAAATTTTGTCTTTTGTCTTTGACAATAAAAAACTTGGTCATAAATATCTAACATAATAAGAACTTCATTTTGATCTCTGATGCAATTTTGTTGTTATTTATAGTTTGTACTTGTTGTTTTGTTGTTGGATATCTTGACTGAAAATAAAACTATTCAAAGCCAACAAAAGTGGAGTGTTTTTCGCTGCACCCTCCCCCTTTTTCAAGAAGGAAAATGATGGTGACCCTCCCGTTATAACAGTGTAAAAATTTGGTGACACAATCGAAATGCATTGCAGCTTACGAAGCATGCAGCGACTCGAATGAAGTTTTGATGTGGAAATCTGGTATAAGTAAACATCGAGGAGAGAAAAAGGCTTCCACAGTTATAGCGCAGGTAGGTGTTAACGAGATTCCTTAAAAAGTAGCAATCAGAGGGAACCTAATTTAACTAGTTCGTTAATTTATGCTATTTACCTCATTTTCCCATTTGATCAAATGAATGATGTTAAACTGGTGGTATATTCATTTATTTCTATTATTTCAGTCTGCTTGATGCCGTTGTTATCCAACTCAAGATTACGCTCTATTCAATAGCCTTCGAGAAGTGAAAATATAGCTCAAGTGGACAATACTGACCTGAAAGTTTCAGCTCGCTGCCGAACCCTCTGGAAAACCATGTCTTGTGTTCCCCACCACGAATTATCTTGGGTTGAATTCGGTTTGGAGGGGAGCACGTGAAAAGAGAATGGTTCAGCGGATCCAGAAAGGAAATGGAGCAAAGGAATCGCGAATAACCAGTTAGAGTTACTAGGGTGATAATCGATGACATGGGTACAAAGCTGGAACAAGCTGTTCACCAGGGAACTAAGGAATCAAATATTCAAGTTTTTTAGGATACTAAGGAACACACATCTCATTTGTAAATAATGGTTAGAGCCTTTAGTATACTACTTGTAAGTAATGAAAATTCTCGATACAGGCATTAAGTAAAAAAAACACCATGTTTATTAATAATGCAGGTGATTTATTGTTTTAGTTAATCAGTCATAGTCAGTCATGGCCAGTCATAGTCAGTCAGTCAGTCAGCCGGTTAGTCGTTCGGTCGGTCGGTCGGTCGGTCCGGCGGTCAGTCGCTCGGTCAGTCAGCCAGCAATCCAGCCAGCCAACCAGTCTTTCAGTTAGCCAGCTACTTAGCTAGCTTGTCTCTGACTCTGACACGATAATTAAATACACTTAAAATACAGTTAACAGCGTTTCAGGTGATGTGTGAGGCCCAGTTCATGTGAAACGAAGGCAATATCTAAATCAGCTATATACCTAAATTTCACGAAACAGCAGAAATCCCAGTAAATTGCATTGGCCACCAAAGATTCCATAAAACTAACAAGGGCTTAGATAAAGGTACAGTTTATTAATAAAAAAAATCACCTTATATGTTCCTTTTTAGGAAAGTGTTGCAGGATAGCGTTAAACCCGCCACATCTCTTCCGCTCTGGGTCGCCATTTAAGCTGAGGCACTCCAAAAGATCTCTCAACTCGTCTTCTCGAAGAAATGTCATCATTTCGTGATGAACAACAAGGGATACAATAACTGCAGAAGTTATCAATCGCTTAGTTTGAGCGTCCTCATCCTCGGCTTGAACTTGAAGGCTTTGAATATTCAGGTTCAATCGCGGACAAAGGTAATCAAAAAAGACCTTGCAGCAAATAAACAAAAGAAACCAAACGGGAAATGAAAAAAGGCCAGAAGTAGAAAAGGAATATAAAGCGGGTAGACAAGCACTTATTATATTTCTTATACTTATACTTCTTATATTGTAGGCGCAAGGATAAATGACGTCACATAGGGTTATATAGAGATCAAATCCGAAGAAATTAGAACAAGCACCGGTCGTGCCAATAAATTCTAGTCAAACTTCTTATAACAAACAACACACGGTACGGCGTTAAGCGTGAGGGCGAGCATGGAAGTTCATACAGCATGGATTCGTATACTCATCTAGTAACACGTATTCTTTTTAACCCTTTTTTGTGTGTAAGGGCCTGGTCGCACTACAGTCAAAAACAAAAATTAGCCCGTGCAAAATGACATATAAACAAAAACATTCCACAAAAAGCGTGTCCCACCAGAGCGGTTTCTTTTGTTTTCCGCGATTTTTTCACGGGCTAATTTTTGTTTTTGACTGTAGTGCGACCAGGCCCTAAGCCACCAAAAGCCATGGCAAGACCAAATGTTTGTAGTGATGCATTGATGGACTCATTTTCTCCGTGAGTATTCCACTATGCAGAATACATTATTTACCTACGTCATTTAAAATATGATAGATTTTACTGCTGTTCAATCTGAAAATAACTAGATGAAAACAAATGGACAACAATTTAACCATGTTACGTGTCCCTGCTGTCTAAAAAATCTCAATCATTCAGTTACTACCGAAATCAGCACCCCTGAAAAAACGATAGATCGCATTTGAATTTTGGGCTTGCTCAAGTGATCATTTGGAGCGCCCAAATTGGTCACGTGACATTCTGTTTCTTTACGGGCATGTCAATCAAAAATCCCAAAGGAAGGCGAATGGGCGCATTTGATTGGTTCATTGGCGAAGGTATTATTTTAGCGCGTTGAGAGATTCCCGCAAGTTTGATTCGGAGAGTTCAATGGCGAGAAATTTTTTTGGAGTGCTGGCGAGAAAGGATTTTTAATCGAAGAAGATGGATACAGGAGAGGAACTCACAAAGTCAATTTTATCAGTCGATTTTTATACTTCAGAATTCGTTTCTTGGCTTGTAAATGTGATTTTCATCAGGAATAATTAGTGAGTTCGTTGGCGTTGGACGTTTTATCGGCTTCAAAAGTTTGCATCGAAAAAAATTCGACGGTTAGGGACGGGGAAAATCTTGTTCAACGTCCATGGTATATTTCATATATATGCTGGCAAAAACGACTCTGCCGGCGAGAGAAGTTTTGAGCTTTTTCTGTTGTTTACATCTCCAGGGAGCATACACCTTATTCCAAAATGGTGGCAAATTTATTACTCTTTTATACGTATGTTAATTAGCCCTTGTTGCCTCGTCAGCATGTGCAAAATACAACAGAATTTTCACGCGAAAATGAGGCAAAGAGGGCTAATTGAAATGCATACAAAAGAATAATAAATTGCCCGCCGTTTTGGAATAAGGTGTATCATTCGTTATGGTCGACAGGTCATGTATCAACGGTAATATTATTCAAATGTAAACAGTGTAAACTGCACATACCACGCAGCTCTTAACAACCTCTAATTTGATTGGACCTGTATATCACGCAGCGCTATTGTTTTAGGGCTAGGGTCCGTTGTTGTGTTATTTGTTCTATTGTTTACTCAGCAAATTAGAGAAGACCTTGTGAGAGCTGCGTACTGCTCCGTAAACAGACAAATTCTGCTAACGCATTGTTGTACCTAATTCAAACCTTCTGGGAATAACATTCCTTTTTTCACGGTATTTCCATATAATTTCCATGTCAATGCTTCATTGATATGGAAATATGATGAACAAAGAGTTCTAATAACAAAAGGTTTGAATTGGGTACAACAATGCGTTAGCCGAATTTGTCTACTGACAGTGGCTGCGGCCGCACTTGGTGAGTTAACTGGGTTATATTTTTAGTTAACCCGGTTAAAATAACCCCGTTAAAATAACTCGGTGAAAAGCGAAATAACTGAGTTTATTTTTCTGAGCAGCCGCACTTCAGAAGATTGAACTTTGAACGTGAGATCATGTTATAATTTGCTAGCGAGAGCGGCACAAAACAATACGATTAATGAGTGAAAACAATGCCTCTGCACATGCATTTTACATATTGTTATTCCCTGCAAAACAACATCGTCAAATGATCAAATTATAGGTTTTGTGGAGAACATAAACACACGACGGTTTTCCTTTCTCTATTTGAAATTGAAAGTCGTCCCTACGAAGGTCTACGAATTCAACAGGAAGCCAAAAATTACCGCGTAAGCGAAGAGGATTGACAGATCGGGAAAGTTATAACCTGCACAAAACCACCTAGCGAGGTGGTTTAAATAAACCTAACCCGGTTAAAAAATATATTGTTCTTTAATTAGTTTCCATGGGAACCGCTAACACGGTTAAAATTTGGTGAACGTCAAAAATACGCGGCCGCATCAGGAATTTTGTTAAACCAGTTAATTTTAATTAATTAATCAATTAATTGCAAATAACCGGGTTAACTGCTCTAGTGCGGCCGCAGCCAGTGGCTGCGGTCACATCTGGGCTACTAGGGAGCTTAAGCAACCACGACGCCGACGGCGGCGAGAACAGCACAAAACAATAGGCTTAATGAGCGAAAACAATGCCTCTGCACGTGCGTTTTACATTTTGGTACATTTCTTTGCCGTTCCCTGCAAAACAACAACGTCAAATGATCAAATTATGGGTTTTTTGGAGAACATGAACACACGACGGTTAATTTTCCTTTCTCCATTTGAACTAAAAAGACATCCCCTCAAATTCAGCTCCTGGACAATCCAGTCACATTAGACAAACTAAACAAATTGGAGCAACTGCAAAGTAGTTTAAAATAGCGCGAATCCTTTTTTCAAGTGACGTTTTCCTTGGCGTTGCCGTCGTCGTTGCTTAAGCTCCCTACTAACTATAGTTAAGACGGGGATAACTATAGTTAGCTATTTCGGTAATGTGACCGCTTCTCTGTTCGCTCTAACTATAGTTAGAAAATTGACGCCTCGGTGATCCAAAACAATACAGACTAACTATAGTTATACTCAAGCAAGGTTCATGGGTTAGTCTTAAACAAGGACACTGACTATAAAAGGAAGCTTGGCCTGGCCAAGCCGCCAGTCATTTCACACTTAACACCGAACTGTCAACATCACGTGCATCCGCTCGCCAATGGAGAACCGTTACCGCGCGAAATTCAAATTTGGAAAGCTAAAATATTATATTCATGCTAAAAGGCGCATAAATTGAAATAATGTTTTTAGTTTTATTTTCGTGAAAGATAAATCCTATACAAGATTGAACTAGTGAAGGTAGAATTAGACCTATTTCTTGGGGCAACGGTCTTCCTCCGTGTTGCTCGCAGTGTCAGCCATGTTTGATTAGCCGTTGAAGCAGTGATGGTGTGACAAAGAGGGGGCGGAGCTATTCGTTTTATAGTCAGTGTCCTTGTTTAAGAGCTCCTGCCCGTAAATATCAAGAATCCGGCGACAGAACCGAAATTTCATAATTCATTTTATTTCACCTGAAAGACCGCCTGGGTGAACTGTTTTCAAAAATCTCATTTGAAAGTTCCACCGCTTTTTTTGTGTTGCGAAAAATAAAAAAATTTAAGATACGGCTAGACGGTCGCTTGACCCCCCGGAAAAACGATGAAAAATCGTGCAACTTCAGCAAGTCCGTACGCAACAACGAAAAGCTTTCCCGGTTTGCCATTTCCTGACTTAGTAAACAATCCTTTAATCTTCCCTAAAATGTAAAATACATGTAATTTTTAATTTTAAGTCTGCTTATTGACCCGTCGAAAATTATGACCTTCTGGTGTTCTTGCTCGAGGTAAAATTTGGGTCAACTTCGGAGACCTATAAAAATCCTAGTACATAAATTTCTGTACAATACTGTTAGTCAAGTTGAAGCTTAATCCTTCTAGTTCACTGTCTTAAGTTGTCTTTTTTGGCCCGCTTAAAGCGACGCGGCGACAAAAAATGTTCAGAGTATTTTCAACAAATTCCAACGCGCCTGCTGAACGGCTGTCACGCAAAAAAATGTCGTTTGAATATAACTCCTAGTACATGTCTTTCTGAATAAAACGACACATCAGGTCTGAGCTTTATTTTTGTAGTTCAATGTCTCAAAATGTCTTTTTTGGCCCGCAAAAAGTGACGTGTCCAGAGCAAAAAACATCGAGGCTATTTTCACCAATTCCGTATGTGTCTTCGCTAAACATAAACGCAAAAGACAGCAAACTCTCATAAAACAACGGTTCGACATCACGTTATTCATAAACTTGCTCAGAAATCGGACAATCGATCTCCTTTTCCTTACAACGATTATTTCCAGAGCTTGTTTGGTTATTTCTGGTAACATTTCATGATCTTAAAATCGCACAATGTTGCATAAACAAGAAGCTCCGACTACGATAAACGCCCGATAAAAAGCACCTTTCAACCGGTACATCCTAGTAATGGGCTAATGGGGATGGGCCGCTGGATGGGGTCGCAGTTTCGCGACTGGATTGACTATAATGGGGTTGCATTTTTAATAGTTACTAGAATGGGGTTGCAGGATTTTTTGGGGTAAGAAAATTCTGGCAAGTATTTTTTGGGTAGTTTTATTTTAGCAGGGATTACAAAAAATGGGAAGATGTGACTAAGTTGGGATTGCGAAATTTACATTTACTCAAAAGTAATTGGCCACAGAAAAGACTATAATAGGTTAGGGGCTCTGAGAGGCCAGCGGCACATACCCAGCAAAAGTTGACCCAAGTACCCCCCCCCCCCCCCCCCCCCGGGGGGTGGGGTGTCGTCTCATCTGAAATCTTGTAAAGTGGTGGACGTCAGAGTTGAAAACGAATTTCATTTGCTACTCGCGAGGGCAGGTATGTCATGTCATATTGCTTTAGCAAGGTCTTTTATATTTGTTTTAGTCATAACGTTGGAATCGCACTAGATAGATAGATAGATAGATAGATAGATAGATAGATAGATAGATAGATAGATAGATAGATAGATAGATAGATAGATAGATAGATAGATAGATAGATAACTTTATTTATACACGGTATTTCCATCAGTTTAAATTATCATAATCAGCTAACTACCTAACTTCCTAACTACAAATAAGAGGTAAAATATAAAAAAATAAAAACTGCTTTTCATAGTTTATAGTCACTATAACTACCTACATTTGTATTACCTTTTAGTCGCCTTTAAGGTACAGCTTTCCGGCCTAGAGAGCGTCTTGTAAAACTGCGCCCGGGTCTCCAGTAGTAGCTATTTGATTACTGAAGCTCAGATAGGGTGTCAAATGCCATTGTACCCTCGGCAGCAATATAATCGAACCCTTGAAGTGATTTGCGCACTGCAGAATTTCAGAATTTCAGCTTGAAGAGCGGATAATTTAAAGAGAGGTTCCATCAGTTACTCCTGAGACGAAAGCCGACTTTGGCAGACGAAGACTTAGTCCTGTTATCTCAGTACAGAACATCGGACGTTTCTACTCCTCCAGCAAACTAGCCTGTGAACAGGCTTCTTTAACCTATTACCCAATTCCCCAAAAGAAGCCTGTTCACAGGCTACCAGCAAACCGGCCCTGTATCAGTCTCTCGATGCCGTTGGGCATGACACAGTAACAGTACCTACCCTTGCGAGTAGCAAATGAAATTCGTTTTCAACTCTGACGTCCAACTCTTGTACTCTTACAAGAGTACAGATGAGACGACACATCCTTGTTGCAATATCCAAGGGAAACACGCTGGAAATCCTCAAGGTTTTTCCAGTTTGATCCGCACGATGTAGAATCCTCTTTCAGTAGAAACGAATAGCTCAAGATGCCATTTACTGTAACATGGAGAAATAGCATAACTTGGAATACTAACGTCGCTTTTACGAACTATCGAAAATCTGACCAGGAAATTGAGGGATTTGGTATATTTGTGGGCCGCAAATCAGTGCTCAATATGACGCGAGGCTATTTTAAGCGGTGACAATGTCTGCGTCACGCTATCTTTTTAGGTGCATCAAATTTCATTGCTTGATTTATGCTGTTTATCGATGCGATGTCACAGCACGTAAAACATCATGTATTTGCGGGAAATGCTAAAAAAGAGAGTTATTTATTAAATATCCCGCTCGGAAACTACAGGTATAGGATCCTTAGAAGAACAAGAGAGCAACGGTGTCAGGTAAGGCGTTTTGAAGTTGTTATTAGGTATTTAGCTTGCTGCTTGATCGGCGGTTGAAAGGTGCTTTTTATCGGTTGTTTATCGTAGTCGGAGCTTCTTGTTTGTGCAATATTGTGCGATTTTGAGATGATGAAATGCTACCAGAAACAACCAAACACAAGCTCTGGAAATAATAGTTGTAAGGAAAAGGAGATTGTCCGATTTCTGAGCAAGTTTATGAATAACGCGATTTCGAACCGTTGTTTTATGAGAGTTTGCTGTCTTTTACGTGACAGCCATTTAGCGAAGACACATACGGAATTGGTGAAAATAGCCTCGATGTTTTTTTGCTCTGGACACGTCACTTTTTGCGGGCCCAAAAACACATTTTGAGACTTTGTACTACAAAGACAAAGCTCAGGCTTGACGTGTCGTTTTATTCAGAAAGACATGTACTAGGTGTTATATTCAAACGATATTTTCTTGCGTGACAGCCGTTCAGCAGGCCGCGTTGGAATTTGTTGAAATACCCTGAACATTTTTTATTGTCGCCGCGTCGCTTTTAGCGGGCCAAAAAAGACAACTTAAGACAGTGAACTAGAAGGATTTAATTTCAATTTGACTAATAGTATTGTACAGAAATTTATGTACTAGGATTTTTATAGGCCTCCGAAGATGACCCAATTTTTACCTCGAGCAAGAACACCCAAAGTTCATAATTTTCGACGGGTCAATAAGCAGACTTAAAATTAAAAAAATTACATGTATTTTACATTTTAGGGAAGATTAAATGATTGTTTACTAAGTCAGGAAATGGTAAACCGGGAAAGCTTTTCGTTGTTGCGTACGGACTTGCTGAAGTTGCACGATTTTTCATCGTTTTTCCGGGGGGTCAAGCGACCTTCTAGCCGTATCTTGAACTTTTTTATTTTTCGCAAAAACAAAAAAGCGGTGGAACTTTCAAATGAGATTTTTGAAAACAGTTCACCCAGGCGGTCTTTTAGGTGAAATAAAATGAATTATGAAATTTCGGTTTTGTCGCCGGATTCTTGATATTTACGGGCAGGAGCTCTTAAGTTTACAAACAAACAACCAATCAGAATGTGACAATTCTTTTCGCACGTGCGAGATGAGCATATATAAATATGCAAAATAAAAACCAAGCGTGAAGCGAGGGGGAAATTAAAAACAAGAAACAAAAAATTTACATACAACAAGGTAGCAACACGTGTACCCGGCGTCGAGCATCCGTTAAAATTCTCAGCTTATTTCTCATTTTTCTCCGACGGTTTGCCGCACGAAAAAAATAAATAAGAAGAAAAACTAGACACACTTTACGTCGGTCAACCATGTTGACATTTCACGGATCAACAATAAGGGCCGTCACGAACCCTTTTAATTCTGACGTCATCCATAGGCTAATTAGAACTAACTGTAGTTAACTGCGTGGTGTGACCGCAAAGTCGACCGAAAGCACTAACTACAGTTAGGTATGACGTCACGTAACTTGAGACTAACTTAAGTTAAACTTTAGTTACGTCGTAGATGTGACCCCAGCCAGTATGTAGAAAACGAATGTGGTACAGAGTAAGTGACGTCACAAAAACTAAAATTTGTGAAATTACTGGATTTGATTAGATATTCGGAAAGGGCATGATTAGAAATGCCCCCTTGCCAAAAATCAGCATCTTATTACGATTTGGGGGTGAGATATTGGCACCGTTATTCTCTGATGACTCCATACAAACCCTTCTAAAAGACAATATTCGTATTCTCGGAACTGGTATTAGCTTGCAATGGTGGCTAATGCGGGGGAATATCATTAAAAATATTTGCATGTGAAAAGATTCCCCCGCATGAGCCTCGACTGCAAGCTAGTACCAGTTCAATACCGAGAATACGAAAATGGTCTATTGCTGCTTTGGTTCATTACGTAATGAACCAAGGCCAAGGAATGTCACGTGGCCAATTTGGGCACTCCAAATGTTCACGTGAGCAAGCCCAAAAATTCAAATGCGATCGATTATTTCCGGGGTGCTAAAAACAGTTTAGTGATTTCGTAGTAATTGTGCCGGCACACTTTTCCAACTGATTAAAAGTTAATTTGCAAAAAACTACGCTAATATGGCTATTTGGGTTGGTAGGTAAAAGAAAAATAATAATAATTTAGTTATCATTTGGACACATTCTGAAGTACAAACCTGCACAAAATTAAACCCGTGTGGAATACGTGGAAATACCCTTCCTTCAGTCTCCAACTCAGCCTTTGACATGCAGTATACCACGTTGTTGATTTTACGCAAAGCTTCATGAGCTTTTATTCCTCCCTCTACCATCGAGATTTTGTCCCAGTCGGGAAGCATTGTCATCATAGTCATTCTTCGGCCTTCCGCAGGACCTAGAGCGAAGTTTCTCAACCAAGGAACACGACTATGAAGGAAATCCCAAAAACCGGGTTCGCTGAAAACTGCGTCATCGTATTGATGCCATGTGGCTGTACAAAACAAATGAGAAATGATGGTCAAAATACTCAAAAAATATTTTTCAAAACTGGGCTTCAATTTTGGCGTTTGAGGATCGCTAATGACCCATAAGTTTAGCTATGAAATATTACAGCCGATTTCAACGCCGTGTGCAGACCCATGCATGTTTTATTGAACATGATTCGCCAACTGATTCGCCCATCGTGATTCCCCGAAGATAAGACAATGGTGAAGAAATTTGCCCATAAAGTGAACTCGAAGAGGAAATACTTACTTCCTGAAACAGAAACATCCACAAAGAACAAGATCGCTGAATTACCTCTCACTGTTTTCTGACAATGGGCAAATCATGACGAGCGAATCACGACCGGCGAATCATATCTGATGAATGATGTTTGAAAAAGCACACCACTGAGATCTTTTTGTTTTTTTTATATTTCAAGTACTTAAGATTTTAATTAATATTTCAAGATTACTCTGTGATTTCCTTCATAATTGTCTATTCATGAGCGGACCATGATGGGCGAATCAACATAGCCGGCGAATATGTTTGAAAAACCCGGGTCTGCACTCTGCAGTGAAATCGGCTGCAATAAGCAAGATATATAATAATAAAGGATATCAAAACGTGTTTTGTAGATAATAAATGAATGAAAATTATTTTAACATACGATTTGTAATTAGATTTTTAATGTAATTTTCAGATGCAGGACCCCTATGGCCGACCAGCCTGTGAGCTAAATGGGCCACCCTGGTTAAATAAAGCTCGACTCTACTCGACTTTACTTTACTTCACAGTTTTGGTCCGTCTATTTAAATGGTACGGACTGATAGTTGTACAGTGTGTCACAAAATATTTTAATAACTTTGTTGTTATAAAGACAGCAATAATGCTTTCATTACGGTCTGCGGCTTTATCTGCCTTAAAGGGGAAGTATCACGGGGATTTGGTGTCATTTTAAAAAGCAAAAAATGATATTGTATGATCAGAAACCGAAAAATAAAGCTCCAGTGGTGTGATAAATGATCACAAAATATATCAAAACTGCTGATGAGTGTCTCCAGTCATTGACGGACTGGGTCTCAATGAATTGCAACTTGAAAAAAATTGCCTAATTTTTTTCAAGTTTCCACATTTTCGTCTCCAAAATAGGTTAGAACAGAGCATGATTTGTTCCTCTTTAAAGAATTGGTTGATTTCACTTTCTTGGTGTTTTAGTATTACCTTGTAAATAAGTAAAGGTATTGTGAAATGGCTTTGGCCAAAAAAGATCAAAATTCCCGTGATACTTCCTCTTTAATTGTCTTTGTTTCAAGACTCATTCCATTGGCGTCTTTTTGAAACTTTTTTCCTCACTGTACTTACCGTTGTCCTTGATGGACGTTTGAGGGATGTTCAGGCAGCGGTTGACATGTTGTCCAGGATTAATTGGCCTAAAACCAATAAGGCACTCCCAAACATTATTTCCTTGGGGCAGTATAACGCAGTACTTATATGCAATCGTTTGGCGGGCTTCATGCAGAGTTAGTGTGGCTTTGCCTTCCAAAACGTAGAACCCACCTGATACTTCCCTGTATGAAAACAAAACCTCTATAAGGTAAGGACAATAAGCAGTAATAAACTGTACAAGAAACGTGCAAACACAATAAAAGAAGAAAAAACATTTAAAGATCTTTACCCTGGGTCGTACAAGGGGGGGGGGTTGCCATCCCTCCCCCCACCTTAGATAGATAGATAGATAGATTAGATAGACAGACAGACAGACAGACAGACAGACAGACAGACAGACAGACAGACAGATAGATAGATAGATAGATAGATAGATAGATAGATAGATAGATAGATAGATAGATAGATAGATAGATAGATAGATAGATAGATAGATAGATAGATAGATAGATAGATAGATAGATAGATAGATAGATAACTTTATTTATACACGGTATTTTCATTAGCTTAATTTATCATAATCAGCTAGATACCTAACTTCCTAACTACAAATAAGAGGTACAATATAAAAAATAAAAACTGCTTTTCATGGAGGCCGTGTTCAAAAATATATTTAAAACTT
Source organism: Dendrophyllia cribrosa (assembly GCA_024195265.1). NCBI lineage: Eukaryota > Metazoa > Cnidaria > Anthozoa > Scleractinia > Dendrophylliidae > Dendrophyllia > Dendrophyllia cribrosa. The sequence continues at coordinate 43,662,264 of JAJLRJ010000003.1, read as the reverse complement.
TACTTTAAAACTATGGCGACTTAGTTTTGTCTTAAATTCGCTTAAGGAAGACGCTCTAATTCTGTGGGTAAGTTGTTCCACAACTGAGCTCCACTGTATGAAAAACTTCTTTTTAGATAATCAGTGCGAGGTTGTGGAAGAACTAGTTTGTTTTCAGTATTCCTTAAACGATAAGCATTCGCATTATCGCGATAAACAAATCTTGATCGTAGATATTCTGGTGTCATCCCATGTAAGGTCTTATACATCATGATAGATTTCTTTTCTAATCTTTGATGACAGAGTTTACGCCACCCTAATTCCCGGAACACATCATCCAAATTACTATCATAGCTCGCAGACATTAAAACGGGGCTGCGCGATTTTGAAGCCTTTGAAGCTTTTCAGAAAGGTCTTTGTTACAGTTTCCCCGGCCACACCACACTGCAATAATCAAAGTAAGGCTGAACAAGGCTATTATAAACTTTGATTAAAATATTAAATGGGATAAAGATGCCGTATTTTCGTCATTGCACCAATGACGGAAGCAATCTTTTTACAGACATTTTCAATATGTTATATTTAAGGTTTGGTAGATGTAGATTCCAAGGGATTTAGCTGATGCTACTTGTTCTACAGCGTTACTATTTATAGTAAGAGAAGGGCTTTCTGAAAATTGCGATAACTTCTGCCTTGATGCAATAAGTATAAACTCAGTTTTTGTCAAATTCAGGGTAAGCTTGTTAGCTGATAACCATGTGTACACGTTACTTAAGTCATAATTAACCCATTCGCTCCTACACCGGCCAAAACCGGCCGTACAAGACTCCACTGCTTTAAAAAATTGCAACTTTCTCAATCGCGCGAACATTGCCCTAACTAGCAGTTGTAAGCATTGACTAGAAAGTCCCTCAAATTGAGATACCCAATAAACACAAAAAAGTTAGCGATTTTTGCAGAATATCAGCGTTTGAATTTGGACAATAACAAAAATGACCGTTTTTAAGGTTACCGTGTACCTTCAGATCGAAAATTTATTGAATTTTTTTCTGGCGTCAAAATAAAGTTTACAGAATGAACTTTCATCCAAAAAAAATTATCGAAAAATAGTGAAAATTGACGGCGAAATGACAGTATAACTTTTGTGGGCGGAGTTTGTTTTTATAGCGATATGTTTTTCTAAGCGCTGTTTTCTCAAAGTTAATTTTTCGCTTGTAGGGGACACTTTAAAGAGCTACAACTCAAAGGGAATTCGTTCGATTTTCCTCAAATTTGGACAGAAGCTAGGCTAACATATAATCAACAAAAACTTATCGGCGAATTTCTTATTTCCGAAAACTTTTTCGTCAAGAGCCATTTCCGTGCGATCACTCCAATTTTTTTCTCCCTTTTTCGAAAATATTCTGTAACTTTTCACTGCAATTGAATATGGGAAATCGCCGACACGTGTTTTTAGCGCTTCGTGTCCGAAAACCCGAGAACAAATCAAATTAGCAAAATACAATAATCGCTTTGAGTTATAGCGTCTTAAAGCTGATTCGGACGTTTGAATTTAGACGTCGTAAAAAATTCGACAATTCATTTTATTACCAAATGGTTTCCATATTTAGATAGCCAGCTCTATAAGCTTTAATTTGATATCTGGGTTTAGGTATATTAAGTGTAATCTTAAGACGCTAGAGCTGTTATACTGGAGACACCCCCGAAGGTACACTGTAACCTTAACGTCATAGAAAAACAACAAAAATCACGTTTTTGCCTTTAGTTTTTTTTATTCAAATCATCGTGGCAAACCCAAAAGTCAACATTCACAGCAAAATTCAGTCCTAGTCCTAGCTTAGCAGCGAATTTTTTTGCTCTTATTCGTTGCTCGGGTCCAGCTACAGCCTCTCGTTCTAGTGCATACTGACCTTGCCTCGATTTTCAACATCGCCACCGCACTGCATGCTGGGAAATAACGAGATTTTCTGACAGCGTTCCCTCCGTCTTTCACACATTTCATATATATACTGAAGTCCACAGCCACTCCGACCTACCGCCGAAATTTCGCGCATGTTGTGTTCTCATGTGGTCGCAACTTCCAAAATATGCCGTGGTAGGTCGAGAAATTCACCCAGAGTCGAGTCCCAAAGCTACTTCGTTTCCTGGCGGCCATTTTTCCAGTTCGACGAGCAACGAGCCAAATTCGTAAACGAAGTACAACACCTAACTCACTTCGTTGAGAAAGTGGACTCTGAACTACCTTCAAGCGCAATGATGCTTATCAGGCAGCTACTAAAGATGAAAAATGGCTGTGGACTTACCAAAAATCGCAGAAACACCATATTGAAGACTTTATTGGAATTCAACACAGCAAAATCACAACATCAGAATGACGTTTCCAGTAAACTCGAGCCGTCAGTGTTTTAGAACAGCAGCACTTTCAATGGTAACTTCAAATATGAAGTCACGAAAGCCTATGGGGCGTGTGTATGCAGGAAATCGCTCAAAAACGTAAAAATTCTCAGGAGTGAATGGGTTAAGGCAATCATTTATATGCTTAACGTCTGCACTAGCAAACGTCAAGCTGGTATCATCAGCGTACATCCTGGTTTGTGAATACATCAAGCAATTTGGTAAGTCGTTAATATATAACAAAAACAGAAGAGGTCCTAAAATTGTTCCTTGAGGAACACCGCATCTCAAGAATTTCGGGGTTGACTTACAGGAGTTAATGTGACAAATTTGAGTTCTATTATCTAAGTAAGAAGCAAACCATTTATAACTGGACCGACGAATCCCATAGTATTGCGATTTCTTTAACAAAATATCGTGATCAATTGTATCAAAGGCCTTTTTGAGGTCTAAAAAGACGACAGCGTTGACAAAACCACGATCAATGTTCATGGCCCAACTATCAGTAGCTTCAATTAGTGCCGTAAGTGTGGAGTGCAATGAACGAAAACCAGATTGATAACCAGTAAGAACGCTATTCTTAGTTAGATACTGATATAATTGGTCATAGATTATCCGTTCGAAAACTTTGGCTACGACTGGAATTACTGATATCGGTCGGTAATTTGTCGGATCAGAACGCTTCCCGGAATTTTTATACAGTGGAGTGACTCTAGCAGATTTCCATTCATCAGGGAAGATGCCGGTTATTAAGGATTGATTAAATATATGAGAGAGAGGTTATGCCAGTAAATCGGGACATTCCCTTAAAAGTTTCGCTGAAATATTATCTAATCCAGTTGTCTTTGACTTACAAAGTTTTGATAGTAGTGTAAAAACGTGTGTTGGTGTATGAATTCTTTATCAGTTTCAGTAATAAATTCTTCGAGGTTTTTCTGCCATATTTTCAAGACCATTTAGGATTAGCACATGCCGTTTTCAGTAGCTGTTCGTTTATCCTTGAGACACATTTTGGTTATGTGTGGCGACAACCGGTTGCTATAGTAACGAGATATGACGTCATAAGTAACATGTGGTCAAGCCATTTTTGAATAAAAATGCGTATTTTGTACCTTTTTTCAGTGAAAAAAAAAAACATCTAAAGTGCTACCAAAAGCATCAAAATGTTTAATTGTATGTTATTTTGCAACTCTGGCAAACAATATTTGCAATTTCCGCATTTTTCCCAAAAAAATGAATTTTTAGTAAAATCCAAGATGGCGGCCATCTTCGCGGCCATTTTGGATGACGTCACGGACCCCCAGCAGCACCACAACCCACAATATTTACCGTATCTTGTAGAGCACATCGCGGGCTATCTATTAAATGTAAAATATTTCCGAAATATTGCAACATCGCAAAAAACAAAGGGGGTATAAGTTTGCGTGTACGTCCGAGGGTTAAATTTGTAATAAAACGAAATATACCTTTTTACATGCATATCGACTTGTCTTCCTGCAGCCCAGGTAAAGGGTGCTTGTCCACGCAATACAACTCTTTCACCTTGGTTGAAGTTGATGTTAAAAGTTGGTGTAAGCAATGCATGAAAAATAACCATGATATGACCTGTATTGCTTGTTTGTCCTGCCAAGGAACCTTTATTGGTTTGCTCATCATGATTTACCTCCACACCAGTTACTTCTCCACCAGTCTTTGCATCTTCGCGTTTGTCAACATTTGTTTGGGAAGAATCTGTACTCTCAACTGTAGGTTGTACGGGAACTTTCCTGTCAGCATTCGGTTTTAGATCGCTATGTGAACCTCTTGTGTCACCATCCGGGTGAATGCCAGGTTTACCTCCAGGCGTTACGTCTTCTTTTCCATCATTTTCTGGCAGTGTTCTTGTTTTTTCATGACCGTTGCCTCCTTCTGCTCCTTTTTGAATACTTTCCAGGTCTAAATATTCTTGTTTTTTATCAACAACCTTTGCAGCACTCTTTTCGTTGCTGTCGGGCTGCTGATCATGGGTGTCGTGCCTGTCATCTGCTTGCTTCATTACACCGCTGTCTTCACTTCCAGGAAGCTGGACGACCTTTTGTTCTTCATTGCCTTTATCTGCATCAAACATGGCATCAGCAAATTGAGATGTGGTTTTCCCGTCACTTCCCCCTTCAGTACGAGCTGTTCCAGCTCTTACAAAAGTATCGTTGGATTCAGGACCTTGTACGTTTTCTCCAGAAGAGGTTCTAAACGGAACGGAGGGAAAATTGGAATTATACTTACAGGAGTTTCGTAACGATTCTAGATAAGTTAAAAAATATGACTGACCGACCAACCAACCAACGAATCGCAATCACCCATCATCGATCAATTAATCAATCTATCAATCAATCAATCGATCAATCAATCAATCAATCAATTAACACTAATAATTAGGCTTACTCCCTAACTATTTTCGTGATATGTTAACTCTTGCAAGCCAGATATAACATTCTTATAATACAAGAAATTCCAACCTTTTCTATATACCTCATTATCGAACTAATTTTCGAAAATTCTCAATTCGGTTTCAAGGTCCTAAGTTTTTCAACTCGCTAAGTCGGGAAATTCAAAACAGTGAAAGTATCAGTTTGTTTGGCAAAAGACTTAAAAAAAATCCCTTCTTTCTTAGTTAAATATACTCTTTGTTGAGCTACACACTTTTTCTTTCTCTTTTCTCTCTTCTCTTCTTTTCTTTATTTTATAAAAAATTAATCCAAATTTTTCATTCCGTACCCTTAATTTGCATGGTTTACCCTATAGTTCATGGAAGCCTATAGTTTATAAGCCCCCGGCTTCTAGATGGGTTTCCTTGCCATTACCAATTTTGATTTTGTAAATAATTTAGTTAGAATAGTGTATTTTATCTTAAATGTATTATAAATTTCTGTATACTGTTGCTGTATTTGTGATTAATGGAAAAAATAAATGAATGAATGAATCAGTGAATGAACACCAATCACTTAATCAACCTGAAAGAATAAAGGAAACTCAAGCACACAAAAGAAGTTGTCAGTGTTGTGGTCTTGGACACAACCGCTGAAAACGCTTAACGCTACATAATAACCACTCACTCCGAAGTTTTAGTTTGCTGTTCCTGCCGTTCACAAGTCTGAGCGTTTTCTCCTGGTTGCCCCTGTTTAATCTCAGGTTCTTTTGGTATCTGATTTTGAAAGAAAATGTCGTATATAGACGTTAATTCAGTCTGACTATATACACCGTAGAATTGCGAAAGTAGCGGCCCCGGTTACTTTATTTCGGAATTAGCAGTCCCAAGCGGCCGCTACTTTAATTCGGGTGGCTGTTACTGTTCGTACTCCTAAAACTTCATTTACACGTGCTAATAATTCGGCATGGTACCCTAAATATTCAGCACAGTACTTATAATTTTTGGGCATGGCAATCCCAATTATCTACGTGTAAACGTGTTGGACCCAAACACAATGTGGCATTGGTGCCCAAAACTGTAGGGGTGCCAGGACTACCTCCAGGAGGTAGTCTTGAATTTTAAGGTGTTTCGATACAATTTTCTGGAGACCACACCTACATTTTCAACCGGCTCATTAAGCGGTATTCTCCAAGTCAGATCAACGTGAAATTTTCACCACTACCTGGTTTTGAATTGAAGTTTGGCAAGATATATTTTCTGGTAAAATCGATATTACCATGACGACGATAAACAAGAAACTTCGAAATCAGTAAAAGTGAAATTTTGCGCGTTTAAGATTTCGCATTGAAAATCCCACATAGGCTACTTGAAATAATATGGTATATGGCATATATATTTTGCAAGAATAAAAAATTCTGTATGTTTGATTTCAAATAAAACGCAATAACATTTCAAACCTTACTATTTGTGTACTGGTAATAAATTGATCGTTAGATTAACACTGGTTTTGTGAAATTACTTAAGGTGACTCGACCCAGTTTTTTTGGGGGGGTATCATCCTACTTTGAAGCTCTCTGGTATCCCCACCTTTACTTTTATCATAAGTCTATCACATAGAATGGATAACATATAGATCAATCTACAATATAATATAAAATATTTGGCGATCGGAGTAAATGTCACGTGGTTATAATGCCACGCCCCTTTGAGGTCTGAGTCGAAAATCTGCTGTTACCGGCATTTTTTCGTGGAAATCTCTCGGCTACACATAGTGCGCATTAGTGCCTTGCGCTGAGCAGAGTTTCACCAACATCGCAAAGACACAATTCGAGAAATTCAGTGGTTTCCAAATTTAGGTCATAATTTAAGCGAAAATGATAAGCAAACTTTACACGATTATATCCAATAAACTATGAGACTTATCCCTTTATTTTGGGGATCGTTATAACAGATGAGTCCTTGCAAGTCAGCAAAAAGCTTTAGGGCCTTGTAAATGCGCGCGATTTCGAGCAAAGGAAACATATAGAAATTATAGTTTTAGCTATTTGCTGACGTTTGTCAGCGTTTAAGAGTCCTTCTCACGAAAAAAGCATTTTCTTAAAAATTCGTAGTTTTTTTTTCCTTTAAATTTTTCAGGGCCACAATTGATTAACTAACTGCCCGGATTCTGAATTTCATCAGTGGTCATTGAAAAACTGTGACATTATCTTCTATAAGCCCAAAGTTGAGTAAACATTGTTATACTCTAATCACCATGAAACGAGTATAAAATATTTTGTAATAAATCTTCAATAAACACAACACACAGTTCCAGGGGCGAGCATCTCGTTTATTGATGTCCTAGAGCACACAGAGGTTACAATATTACCAGATGTACACAATCCTATAGGTTACATCAAAGTTTGCACGCAAAAGAAAAGAGCAACTACAAGAAAAGCTTCCGAACGGTTACAGCGTAACTTACAATCCCTTAACTAGCCAAACGAAAGCAACAGGATTACTTAACCGCTTAAATCATTACACTTCATTTAAAGATGTACATTGTTCTACAGGTTACATCAAAATTTACACACAATTTAAGTAAAAATAAAAAGCAAGTATAAAGAGATGCCTTCGAATGGTTTCTGCATAACTTACAATCTCTTAAATAGCCAAGCTAATTCCACAGGATTCTAAACAACTTGAATCATTAACACTTCATCTTATGCATACTGTACATTCCTTGCATGTGCACCACATGCTACATACTTTGGTTAACATGCCGAAACATTACAAAATACATTTATACTCTAATCACCATGAAACGAGTATAAAATATTTTGTAATAAATCTTCAATAAACACAACACACAGTTCCAGGGGCGAGCATCTCGTTTATTGATGCTCGCGTTCGAAAATAAAGAAAGAGTATACTATAGAAGCTAAATCAATGTTTAAGAGCCCAAACTCTTAATAACATTAATCTCTACAAACGTGTTATACAAAATTTAACAACACAGCAAGGCAAAGCAGCTAGTTCATTAAAGCAAAGAAACGCAGCATAAGCGGTAACACAAATAGCCGCAAAACGCAAATCTGGGAGACTGGCGGAAGGGCTTGCAAATTTGATACACAATTCGTTCATCATAACAGGAGTAACAGGTCTTTTTTGGAAACAGGTTTTGCCAGCCTCCTCTTCCCCGCCTCCAGGATATTTCTAACTAAACTAGAATTACAAGGCGTGGGAAACCCGTACAAATTGTGTGCTCAATTACCCCGCCATAACAGGCAGACTCTAACGCAGAAAATGAACAATTACTCTGAAGTAAAACTTCTAAATAAAAAGCAACTGAAAACGTCCTGTGACGGTGAGGGAATAATCTCATGATGACAGGAAGCCCATTCTCTAAACTTCTGAAAAGTTCTCGAATAGCGCTCTGTGGTAGAAGAAGCTTTGGCCTCAACGGCACGGGCAGGCAGGCATGATGCTAACCTCCGAAGTTCAGGATCAAAGAGACGACCAATCTTAACTGCAAATGCATTTCCACCTTGTAAACATGCGGGAGAGAAAAAACGCATTATGCAAACATAAACTTTCGCTCACTAATAGCGGTGATACAAAGTCGAATAATTTCATACCAACAAAAGGCCAGTGCCTTATGTTGCTAGATGTCAAGACAAAACTTAGCGATCAAATAGCTCCATCGAGCAATAGAAAAGGCACCGGTGTGCTAAAAATCTCAGTTCCAAAAATAGCACTCTTATTGGGCCCATGCAGGAACACATCTTTACCGCTCTCCACGAAGAGATAATCGATCACAAATGAATTAAAGGATCTCTGAGAATCCACCAAAAAAGGCCAAAAAGGTGCGGATGGCCAATAAGGTATCACTAACATACCTTTACATTGACAAAAACAGACATGGCGAATAACCCTGGTCACCAATGTGACAGGAGAGACTAACCATCAGAACTCTAGAGTCCAGCTGAAAGCAAATGAATCCACGCCTAGGCAATACGGATTGTAAAAACGAGAATAGAACCTAGGAAGTTTGCAATTTTTAGAACTTGCGAAACAATCAACGGAACACTGTCCCCAGTAGGACGTGAGTGCATAAAAATACCAACAAAAGGCCAGTGCCTTATGTTGCTAGATGTCAAGACAAACTTAGCAATCAAATAGCTCCATCGATATCGAGCAATAGAAAAAGCACCGGTGTGCTAAAAATCTCAGATCCAAAATTAGCACTCTTATTGGACCCATGCAGTTACATATCTTTACCGCTCTCCACGAAGAGATAATCGATCACAACGGAATTAAAGGATCCCCGAGAATCCACCAAAAAAGGCCAAAAAGGTGCGCAAGGCCAATAAGGTATCACTAATATACCTTTGCATTGACAAAAACAGACATGGCGAGTAATCCTGGTCACCAGTGTGACCAGCAGAACTCTCCAGCCCAGCTGAAAGCAAATAAAATCCACGCCTAGGCAATACGGATTGTAAAAACGAGAATAGAACCTAGGAAGTTTGCAATTTAAAGAACTTGCGAAACAATCAGCGGAACACTGTCCCCAGTAGGACGTGAGCGCATAAAAATAGCATAAACAATCCTTCCTTGAATTTCCAGTCGTCATAATCAACGACTTTACTAAGGTAATCCGCTTTATCGTTGAGAGAACGAGGTATCCACTCCACGTCTATTCTAAATAGATATTACAGTCCCTAGCGACATAGCAAATGTCCACAGCTAACTTATGCAAATGCTCTTTCATGCTGCCCGAATCAACAATCAAAGGGACTGCTTGATCATCGGTGAACCATTTTACATAACTATTCGATAAACATCGTGCGAAACTCTGCAGGGCAAATAAACACAACGAAGTTCCCTCCAAGTGGAGCTTTGGCTCATCTTCAATGAGTCCAAATTCTTATATGCCAATGGAAAACCATCCATAGATGTATAGGCGGCACAGCCCAATGAACTAGCATCTGAATACGCAACTCGAGTAACTGGACGAACACCCTTAAAAGGGGGCCTAGCATTATAAGGCGAACTAAATTTTTGCGCCAGAAATTTAATTCTTTACAAGCAGGCGAATCCAAAAACACAGGAATCCCACCCAGTTCTGCGATCCATTTTTGGTCATAATCTTACAGATCTAGACATTGCCAATAACAAGCATATTTGAAATGATACTGCCTGTAACAGAGGTTAATTGCCTATCGGATATTGTGGTGTGGAAACTTTTCTAACGAATAAACAAATGAATGGGGTTAGTTTCTAGAGAAACTGTGGTGCTGCGTCGGTGGGGGGATGAAACACGAGAATTTAGTTTTATCGACTGAGTCGATAAGGTAAATTGACCACCGTAAAAAGATTCAAATAGCTGACGTTTCGAGCGCTAGCCCTTCGTCGGAGCGAATCAAGGAATTGTGGGTAGTGTGTGGTTTTATATAGTAAGCGGTGGAGCTACGCTATTGGTGGAAATTTGGTGACGTGAAAAACAAATGTAGATTAGTTGAATGAAAAGCGTTCGTTGATTCCGTGGGGTTTGAGAGTGCCGATTTGAAAGATGATTTTTTGTTCTAGGTTTTTACGGCTTTCTGTGTTACCCTGGTGTAGGGAAACGCCGCAGATTGTCATGTGTTGTTTAGAATGGTTAGTAAGATTAAAATGGCGCGCGACTGGTTTGGATGCGTCTTTGTCATTTTTTTCAACGTCTCGGAGATGTTCACGAAAACGGTCGCCCAGTCTCCTCCCTGTTTCGCCAATGTATATCTTTTTGCAAAAAGTACATGTAATGCAGTAGATAACATTTACGGAGGTGCATGTAAAATGATCAGTGATTTTAATAGATCGTTTGGGTCCTGTTATTTTGTCCGCGTTGTGAATGAAAGGACATCTTTCAAATCGGCACTCTCAAACCCCACGGAATCAACGAACGCTTTTCATTCAACTAATCTACATTTGTTTTTCACGTCACCAAATTTCCACCAATAGCGTAGCTCCACCGCTTACTATATAAAACCACACACTACCCACAATTCCTTGATTCGCTCCGACGAAGGGCTAGCGCTCGAAACGTCAGCTATTTGAATCTTTTTACGGTGGTCAATTTACCTTATCGACTCAGTCGATAAAACTAAATTCTCGTGTAACGAATAAACAGCCTATCGATTTTATCACATGGGATAGAAAGCGTCTTGTTCTTGAGGTCCCAAATATACCCCAACCATCTAAGGTACTGTACTGGGGACCAAACTGCGATCCATTTTTGGTCATAATCTTACATATCTAGACATTGCCAATAACAAGCATATTTGAAATGATACTGCCTGTAACAGAGGCTAATTGCCTATCGGATATTGTGGTGTGGAAAAGTACCTTTTCTAAATAATAAACAGCCTATCGATTTATCACATGGGATAGAAAGCGTCTTGTTCCGGAGGTCCCAAATATACCCCAACCATCTAAGGTACTGTACTGGGGACCAAACACTCTTAAGCATATTGGGAACAAACCCGGCTCGAGCCAAATCTGACTTAATGGCTAAGGCCTCTAAACAACAACGCGCGAAAGATGGGCATATCCCTAAACCATCATCCAAGTAAACGACTATCATGTACGCCTGGCTACGCCAGTATTAAACAAGAGGCCTCATGACTTAGTAAAAATTTTAAGGTCCTGTAGATAATCCAAATGGCAAAACAGTGAACTTAAAGTATCGTATAACACCGCTGAAAGACAAAGAAAACCCCAAAAAATCTTGGTCTTGGGGGAAGACATCAATGTGAAGATATCCGAATTTAATATCAAATGAATAAAGCCAATTTTGGGACGGGTCAATAAATGAATTGAGCATAGTCTGGGCGTCTTCAAACTTAATCCAGGATTTCTAAAAAAAGAATTAGGATACCTAAGATCTAATATGAGCCTCTTTTAGCCGTTTGACTGATAGTCAGGACAGAGTTCCGGACAATCATGAAACTGATATGATCGCTGCTCGATTGGCAGCAAACGTCAACTAGGTCACACTCACCCAGAGAGTTAACTACAGATTCAAGTAAAGGATACTCATCTTGTCCCAAACGTTTCAAAGCAGCAACGTACTTGTCTTTGGACCCATCATCCGTTTGTTGGTTAATTTGGTGCTCGTTGGGATTCGAGTGAGGTTGTGGCGACTTGGGCAAACTGAGGAACTTGATCAATGTCCGCGTTGCCCGCGACCGAAACATTTGTCCGAGGGAACTGGTTGTCTAGCACGAAAGGAATGACGAAATGGCTACTGCTGATTGACAGCATACTGGCCGGAGCAGGAGACACAGTAGATTGAGTTGTCGTTGACGACTCACGCGGCGGAACTCTGACTCGAGCGGGTTGAAACATCCTTTTCTTTTCACAGAACTTCGACAGCGCCCTCTTCTCGGCTGAACGGAGTTTTTTCCCTCCTCTGAATCATCGGCGACTTAGTCAGATTCATATTTCTCGACGGCAGTCCAGCCAGCAGGGCTCTTGTCCGCGAAACGAACAAGTTTGTTGCGCTTGTTGACAAGCTTCTTTGCTTCTTCGAGATCGGAACTCGCGTATGAAATATTACCTGCACAAAGGTTTTTGGTGGCCGACTCGACTTGGTCCAAGATGCTGACGTTAAATTCAAATTTAGTTTTGTTCCCTTTTAACTGAAAGGTATTGGACGCCTTCGTTTCAGTCTTCAACTTCTTAAGCTGGCTCTGAGTAATCTTATCTTCAAGTTCGCGCTTGAAGGACGCAAACTTCTGATCGAGCTTGGAGTCTAGTAATCGAGAGAACAGCTTAAGCGTATCCGCGTTTGTCAAAGGATCCTCGTTTTCCAAAGTAGGAGTAGGAGTACTCTCGGAAAGGTGAACGGGCTCTTCAGAATTGGACATCACAAAAATAAAAAGCAAGTATAAAGAGATGCCTTCGAATGGTTTCTGCATAACTTACAATCTCTTAAATAGCCAAGCTAATCCCACAGGATTCTAAACAACTTGAATCATTAACACTTCATCTTATGCATACTGTACATTCCTTGCATGTGCACCACATGCTACATACTTTGGTTAACATGCCGAAACATTACAAAATACATAAGATTTTTAGCGTTTTGGCTGAGTTTGTGCTCTGGGAGTTGTCTATTGTTTCTAGTCTGTCATTATACAGCATTCTTGTTCAGCACGCGTGCAATGACTACGCTTGGCTGACTTCCGAATGCTCACCGAGATATGGTAATTAGTATGAAAAAATAGAAGGGATTCCCGTCACATAACGTCTGCAGCCAGGAGTGTACATCATGCCGAGAATTGATTAAAAATCATGCGTTAAACCTCTATGATGTATCACGCGATCGCCTGTGTCAGGCCGTACCAAAATTACCATATCTCGGTGAGCATTCGGAAGTCAGCCAAGCGTAGTCATTGCACGCGTGCTGAACAAGAATGCTGTATAATGACAGACTAGAAACAATAGACAACTCCCAGAGCACAAACTCAGCCAAAACGCTAAAAATCTTCAATGTTTACTCAACTTTGGGCTTATAGAAGATAATGTCACAGTTTTTCAATGACCATGAAATTCAGAATCCGGGCAGTTAGTTAATCAATTGTGCCCTGAAAAATTTGAAGGAAAAAAAAACTACGAATTTTTAAGAAAATGCTTTTTTCGTGAGAAGGACTCTTAAACGCTGACAAACGTCAACAAATAGCTAAAACTATAATTTCTATATGTTTCCTTTGCTCGAAATCGCGCGCATTTACAAGGCCCTAAAGCTTTTTGCTGACTTGCAAGGACTCATCTGTTATAACGATCCCCAAAATAAAGGGATAAGTCTCATAGTTTATTAGATATAATCGTGTAAAGTTTGCTTATCATTTTCGCTTAAATTATGACCTAAATTTGGAAACCACTGAATTTCTCGAATTGGGTCTTTGCGATGTTGGTGAAATTCTGCTAAGCGCAAGGCATTAATGCGCACTATGTGTAGCCGAGAGATTTCCACGAAAAAATGCCGGTAACAGCAGATTTTCGACTCAGACCTCAAAGGGGCGTGGCATTATAACCACGTGACATTTACTCCGATCGCCAAATATTTTATATTATATTGTAGATTGATCTATATGTTATCCATTCTATGTGTTAGACTTATGATAAAAGTAAAGATGTGGATACCAGATAGATTCAAAGTAGGATGGTAACCCCCCCAAAAAACTGGGTCGAGTCACCTTAAAGATAGTGTCAAAAAGTAGCTTGATGTTATATTTGTACACCTTCAAAGTTTTGTTTACTTTCTCTTTTGCGATCTTGAGAACTACCTTTTTCCCTAAGCAATGCAATTTTTGGGTAATTTTCGATTTTAATCGCTTTTGCAAAAATCTTAGGAACGGCTCGATGGATTTTTTAAAACGTTCACCACGCATGCTTACTGATGTGAAAAGTTTGGGGTTGCCGTGCCGATTTTTTTTGCGTGCGTAAATGGGACTTTTTATACGCGAACTATTTATTCAAAGTATTGAGTTAATGCAACTGAAAATTGGATGTTATAACTCAAAATATGGAAGGAACTAAGATAACATACTTTCTAGCATACGTTACCGTTTTACGCTATCTCAGTTTAGAGTTCCTCCTGTATAACTGTGAATAAACAATATACATGTAATTTAAAAACAAACCTGGGACGTCTCATGATCAAAAGGTAACATCTCTTGAGCTGTCGTTTTCTGTTGTAGCACGTTCTCTGCGCTTTGGTCAGCAAATCCAGAAGCGGAAACCTGGCTAAGATTTAGAATTGCTACATCTGCTTTTTCAGTGGCTTCACGACCATTTTCTGCTGCATTGTCGGCCAAATGGATTTCTTCCTGTCCTTTTGTGCGCACAGTCGGCCCTTTGTGGTCTGGAACCTGTTTGACTGTCTCTTCATAGGCAGTGTGTTTGTCCTGCTCTTCAAGTCCTTTATTCTCTTCATCTCCATCGGGAGCCGCTGTAGAAAACTGGCTGTTTTCGGCTAAGAGGTGACCATCTGTTTCTACAGAAAAAAGATATAAATCCTTTAGACCGTTGGATAATTCGAAGTGAGCGGTTTGGCAATTGGTGAAGTGATGTCGCAGCTTACAGTTCAAACACGTCATTTCACAGCTCACAAGTCAAATTTTGGCTTAAATTCGCAGCCATCAGCCCCCGAACATCGTCCAAATTCCATTTTTACGTTTCTATACTTTCGTTCTGCTTTGGAGTAAGAACTGTTTGCGATTTAAAAACACAGGTTTGTTGACGCGTGGAAAATGGACCGTGCAAATGGCTTCTCCCATTTCACTGTTTTCTGTTGTTAATAATTTACATTTCCAGTAGTAAATAGTTTTTACACGGTAAGACACAATTCTGGAAACGACTGCGCCGTTTCGATCGTGTTCGAAATTCGTATGAAAAAAGTAGCTTCGTCACAAAATTTAGAGGTTTTGACTTTTATCTTAATTCACACGACCACATATTCTTATCAGTTTGTGAGGCCAAATTATCAGCTATAAGAAGTTATTATTTAAAATTCTGCAAGAAACTGGTGGCAGAGCTGCTAAACCAAAATATGTGAATTATACTCTTCACCGCGGTTTTGCAAAAACGCATGCATCATTATCTTTGAGACCTTTTTTTATAGGAAGTCGTTTGTTGCCAGTCTGCTATGTTACAACTGAAATGCAATAGGTCTAGTTATTTTGGTACATCTAAACGAGAAACCAACTTCCAGTCTATAGTTTCTCCGTTTTCTAGCTCACAATCTGCAGACCATTTTGCTTGACTTTGCAAAAGGTGCGGTGTTTTATATTTGAACAAGCTCTAGATTTGTCGAAGGCTATTCTATTTGCTTTAGGAGACTGAGAATTCTGTAAGATCAGACCGTCGTTGTTTATTCCTTTAAGGTTTTTAATGCAACTATTAAGCCGTGGAAAGCTGTTGTAATCTGAAAACGCTCTTTAAATTTAGAAAAGAAAAAGAAAGTATTCGAGTCTCTCATTACATGCCCAACTTTTTCGACACCTTGATTAAACCACGATTTGTAAAAGACTGTACTGGCCCCGGTTGTTCAAAAGGTGGAAAGTGCTATCCACCGGATAAATCACTATCCAGTGGATAAGCATTAGCAAAACCAATTGTGTTATCCACTAGATACTGATTCTCATACGGTGGATAGCGCTATCCACTTTTTGAACAACCGGGGCCTGGTCTATTATTGATTCTGATCAGAGAATTGTGCCATAAACTCATTAAAAGCAGGTGGTCGATATAATTCACGCCCGATTCGTAGCTCATTTCTGCCCAATCGTAAAAGCAGCCGAAGTATTTATATATTTAGATAAATCATCTTTTTGTAGGTTGCCTTGAACACAGAGAGACCACCAAAACATTGCTGCAATTCAGGATCTAAGACTAGATGCGGATTTCTGAATCAAGGTATTTTTTAACCTAAGTACATTTAAGTGCTTTGTTAAAGGATTTCATATCAATCATTTGTAGTGTTTGTGGCCCACCATCCAGGTATCATTATCTATGTGAATATACTCAAATACGCTTTACAACACTGTAGACAATTGCTGATCATTATATTTCTCTTGATCTAACTTGTCTCCTTTACCATTCCATAAAAACTTGAAAATATAAACTGTTAATTCCATCTGTAACAAAATTATTTGTTAGCAGTGGCGACAAAATGTAGACCAGTTGAAAAGCAATCAGACTCTTCAGTCAATAAAAATGTTTGGTGTGTAGCCAGGCATGTTAAAAAAAATATATTAAAAAGTTGACACTGGCTAAAAATGTTATGTTGGACGTTTCGGCAACTACTGTTGCCTTCTTCAGCAAAAGATAAAATGTAAATGTCTAACGGCGTCCTGATGGTATACGATATATGCAAATATTAAATAGCGATAAACGAAACTATGCCGACCAACGTGGCATGGTTATCCTGCCCTACGCCAAAGGATTCTCCGAGAGAATCGCAAAAGTTCTTCGAAGCTTCAACATCAAGGTCGCTCATAAGCCTATTCGGACAATCTCAAATATACTTAAAAAGCCAAAAGACAAGATCGAGAAAGAGGCCACCAGAGGAATCGTGTATAAGATCAAATGTAATGATTGTGATTGTGTTTACATTGGTCAGACATCGCGCGCGTTAAAATCACGCGTGAAAGAGCACGCAAAGGCTATAGCAACATTGGATAAAAACTCTTTGTTGGCCAAACACCACATGCTCGACAGTCACCAAATAGATTTGACGAACGTCGAAATTGTTGATAGATCATCGGCATGGCGACAAAGACTAATTCTTGAGGCTTGGCATTCCGTGCGTAACACGAACGCTATAAACGAACACATAGCGCTCCCAAATGTTTACAACAACATTAAGAATTTGTAGAGATAATTAAGAATGCTGTAGAGACTTTTGTTTCACCTCAAAATGTTCTTTCGAGGTGCTATTTATATATTTGCATATATCGTATACCATCAGGACGCCGTTAGACATTTGCATTTCATCTTTTGCTGAAGAAGGCAACAGTAGTTGCCGAAACGTCCAACATAACATTTTTAGCCAGTGTCAACTTCTTAATATTTCTCTTCAGTCAGTACTATTGGTCTTCCCGAATAAGCTGAGTCTTCTATATTGCTTGATTTTCAGAGTAGTTTGCCTCCACAGTTATCTCAGGATTAGTTGTTTGTTAGAGGCATCACCTAATTATTAGTAGAGGCGGATCCAGGAATTTTTTATTGGAGGGGTCCAAACCTCTCCTCTACACGTGCACCTCCCCCCCCCCCCCCCCCCCCCAGTCGCGGATGCACGTTATAATCCTGATTTAACGTCAGTTTCCTAGGCCCCTTACCGTGTAAATGAATTCTACTCGTTAAAGGACGAGCACGTGTTTATGATAACGCCAGTCGGGCGCTCAGTACTGCTTTGCAAGCAAACCATAAGAGGGTACCCAAACACAATTACATTTTTGAATATGCCTGGAATTTAAAATTAGTTACTGTTTAGTGGCAAAATGCAACGCACGTTTCCTTGAAAAAAAAAATCAACCGTTGAATAGTGAAATGCAAGAATTTCAGTGTCAAGCAAGTAGTAAAAAAAAAACACAGGATTGATAGGGGTCGGTCTAAATTAGGCTGCTGGTCAAACAAAAGAAAACGTTATGGGTTAGAAACCTTGAAGGGACATTTCAAACTTCTTGTCTTTTCTTCATTGTACCCTTGGTACCTCTAATCAAGTAATTCACATATCTAGAAATTCTGCCAAAATTGTATCTAATATTTAACTCTGACCAGTAATTCTTTGCCAATATTTCCCTGCATTATTCTCTTTCTTTTATCTGTTATTTCCCATAAAAAATACCCTACTGAAATTTTCCTGTAATATTTCCCTGAAACGCCGATTCGCCTCAAAAAGTTCCCTAGTTATTTCCCTAAATAAATATCCATGGCTTGTATTTTCCACTAATATTTCCAAGGTATATTTGCCAGGTAAATTTCCCTTGAATATTTTATATATATGATATCTAATTCATTTTGGTATTTTGCAGTGATGGTCAGCCCTTGTATACTCAGACCAATATCCACCTTTTGTAACCGGATATCTGGCTCTATATTCGTTTCGTTTCGTAAACCATTTGGGAGCGCTGCTAAAATTGGGTCGGATCGCAAGTTAGACCATTTGACTATGATGCTTATTGAATTCCCTTCTCTATGAAGCATTCTTTATGCTCTATAGTAGTTTACACTTAAAAAATGAGCTAAAAGCGTCAACTTCAAATATGCCAAATGCACTAACTCAGCTTGTACAGTTAGTTGAAACAAATAAAATCGCTTGTCCGATGCAACATCTTTGACTGCAGGGAACATGGCTACCACGCATGAACGAAAGTCTAAACATTGCAGGTCTTGCAGCAAACAAAACAGATAATTATCTGATTTGCGCAAACCTCGCTGATTCTTTTATGGTTCTCTGTTAAGTGTTGATGGAAAACCTTTAATGCTTGAATACTCTTTTCACAAGACTCACAATGTTAATTTTGAATAGTATTTTACTGATTCTCGGTTTATCATCCACGATCATGAAATATTTTAATCGAAGTCTTGAATTGAATACGCGTGCATATTAAACGGCATCAGTCTTCGACAGAAGCCTTTATGAGCGTCTGTCTGCGATCGCGGATTACTGATGAAAATGATCACTTTCCTCTTGTAAAGAATACAATAAGATTGTTATTGCAACTGTTTTGATATTATGAAGTTCAGTTAGCTTCAGTTCAGCCAAAATACTGCCAACATTGGCATTTTTTTATTGACTTCGGGTACATGTTCGCCGCTAAGTGCGGCTGATTTCTTGATGATATTTTTGTGCGAGGGTAAGTTGTAAGATGTCAACACAACATAGTTACATTTATCAAGACTTGAATGTTTGTCATACATAATCACATAAGGTTGTTTCCTGCATAAAGCTGATTATAGAAATACAATTTTAAGTGAACTTGACTCAAAAGCGTGCGCGACATTGTCTTCGATTATAACATTAAACGAATATTATACAACTGACCTGTAGGAGAAGACTTTAACTGAGATGTTGTCTGCTGAGAACTGGTTTCTAATGAAGTTGTCGCGGTTGATAAAGGTTTCCCGTCAAGACAACAACCGCATTGGTAACAGAAGCGATGATGCTCTTGTAACTCGCTGTTCCCGCACTTGGGGCACTTCATTTTTCCTTCGCAAAATGTTTATAACCTCTACATTATTTTCTTCGTTTAGCAAACGTTATACTTAAAGGCTGCAAATATTCTTTCACCGTCTGTGGAAAATACAAACTTCACATTCGGCTGTGATGTTTTCCACATAAAAGTCGAATCAATTCCACGAAACGCCTCCTTATATATGATCACTGATCCAGTGAATTCTTAGAATCAATTACAAAACTTCCCCTGGATTCTGAGAAACCTCCTAATAAACGGAAGTCGATTCGTTATTTAGCGTTTTCTCCAAAATGGTCATATTGCCGTAAAAGTTATACAGATCGAACGGTTAATAACGAATAAGAATCATAAATGCTAGTTAGTTCGCCAATTTTAAACAATTTCGCGTAAATTGACAAAACAGTAACTGTATTTCCGGGATATTTCTACGGAATCTATAATTGTCAGCACCGCGGGCTTATGGGATTCCTAGAAATCAAGCGGAAGTAGTTGTTTCGATATTGTAAATACAAACCAGAGTGTTTTGTTAATCTTACTTTTGAAACCATTGTGAAAATGGCCTATCTTATTGTCAAACGTGTTTTTCCCGTAAATTCTCTGTTATTAGGCAGCTAGCAAATGTACGGAAAAACACGTTTGGGAATAAAAATGCAGATGAATGGTTTCAGTCTATTGCTTCCGGCCTTGAACTTACATGTTTTCAATTGAGCTAATTTACAAAAATATATATATTTGGCTATATCAATTTTGTAGCCTTTTATTTCTATACAAACCTTTAAATTTTTAAACATGGCCATCCGCGAAGGTTTATAATTTAAGTATACACCTAACTGCAAATAACGTTCTCATATCAAAAAGCAAAAAGCAAAAAAGCAAATAGG
The DNA here is from genome assembly GCA_024195265.1 of Dendrophyllia cribrosa. Lineage (NCBI taxonomy): Eukaryota > Metazoa > Cnidaria > Anthozoa > Scleractinia > Dendrophylliidae > Dendrophyllia > Dendrophyllia cribrosa. Next base: position 43,641,877 of record JAJLRJ010000003.1, on the reverse strand, counting down.
AATTAATTGACCATGTGATGTCATTTGAAATTTGCTAGATGAATCAGCCTTGAATTGCATCAAAATGACACCAAGAGACTGATGCAAATGATTTCTTTCAATAGTATAATTTACATGTATACAGCTATAAATGTGCGTGCTGTGAATGTTGCAAGGTATGATGATTATATGCTAATTAATTCCTATTTGGTTTTTTGCTTTTTGCTTTTTGATATGACAACGTTATTGCAATTAGGTGTATATTAAATAAAATGAAGCAAACTTTTTTCCAGGACTTTTCCCACCCATATTTTAAAAAAGAGGTAATGCACTGGGAACGACGTTGGAAATTAAGAGCTTTCCCCCATGGTATGGTAGTTTTGATTAGTGTCAAGCAATTATTGTTTTAATCTACTTTTTATCTCTATTTGTATAGTTAAAGAGAGTGATAAAGCCAGGTGACGGTTTAATTTTTCTCAGTGAGCCATGATTTGTTGATTTTTTAGGAAATAACTTTCGTTTACATCGTATGTTTTACAATAATATACACCTGATTGAAGAGACATTAGATACAAATGTTATTTAAAGCTTTTACCTTAAATTGTATTAATTTCCCTATTGTTACATAATATATGAAACTGATAGTCTAAAGCTGGTGTCAGCCGCTTCAGTTTTCGGGGGATACTGCAGACTAGAAAACTGAAAGCTTACCAAGGGGAACCAAATCAACTGACTTCCTTATCAAACCGGTTCCACGGTTCCACTCCTAATTTCAATTTCCACATGACAGAAAAGACGGTCATTTGCGTATTTATTTTAATGCCAATACACAACGTACAAAAGATTCGTTAATGTGCTATTTTAATTTAATAGATGGTTTTCACGGCGGCCATGTTGCTGGACAGAAACAATAGAAATGGTTTGCATAAAAATAGAGTTTTATTCTCAAAGGATGAAAATTTCATTGTTCTGTCCATCAACATGGCCGCCGTGAAAACCATCTATAGGAGCACCCAACAAATCGTTTCGATGAAAGCTGTTCGGAAGACCTTCGTCATCTTAAAAATTCGAAATAACTAGATTAAAAACAAACAGTTTTCTCAAGTGAAATATTTTCTAAAGTCTGCAAATTTAACGCCTTTTGATCTCAGAGGGATAAAAAAAATCATTTGGTCAGAAAATAAGGTCAGAGCTAGGATTTTCGGGAAAGGCGAAAGCAGGTTGTCATATCGAACTTTGGGTTTGATTTTAGGTAGAGAATGGGACGCCGTTAATCTACATTTATGGTCATTTTAATTATTTTCCGTTATCAGGATGTTTTGATAGTGGAACAAAGGTTTGAAAGAACTGACGATTAGCCAATTTTCCGACCGCGAAATTCGAAATCTTCGTTTAATGACCGGTGTGACACAGTCAACTCTTCTGGGAGTGGGGTAAAGGAATAGTCGGAAGGGAGATTTGTGACAAGGGGAGAGGGGTGGGGGTAGTTTTCGTCTGCCGTCAAGTAACTACCGCGACAGTAAACCGAGAAATTCGCGGGATAAGATTCCTTTCCCTAAAATTTTCTGCTGCTGAAGTATTCAGCTAAAATAACCGAAAAGCTCCAACTGTATAAACTTTATAGTTTCCTTTACAGCCATGCTCTGTCACGCGTGACCAGTAATCCACAAGACTGAATTGTAAAGTCCGAGATTTGAATGAAACCTTGAAGATCTTTCTGGAAAACACTTTGAAAGTCACGAGTTAACGGAAAAATAACTTCACTACACGCATAAAAAACCTAATATTGTTCGGATATGTAGCATTTCAAATAAAATGATGTTTTTTGCTCTTTGTTTCCGAAAATGCGGTAAAATTCTCACGGGAATTCCGAATCTCGGATTGAACTTACAAAACCGACATGTAAACTTAAAAAATCTATTCTTATTTTCAAAAATACTGGTCACGCGTGACGGAGCATGGCTGTAAACGCACTAAAACGGTATGGGAAAACAGTACAAAGCTTATTCCCAAACATCTCTCGTCGGGTGCCCCTGATTTAGCAACAGCATGCCATGCCCCCTCCCCAGGACATTATAGTCGAAATAAGCTATTAGGGACGGACCAACCCCAGCCTCCCCCCCCCCCCCCCCCTCCCCCCCCCCCACAAAAATTAAATGGTCCGTCTCTTAGCTAAGCGTGGCTATATCAATTTCCCGGACGAGAGGGTTTTCTTGAAATTTTTGTAGACAGGTAGGCACCAACACAAAACAAGCATGCGTTCGATGTAGGAGAACGCTAAGAAAAGGCTAACCCTTAAATCTTGGTAATGGTAGGATCTTAATCCGACCATTTAATTGTAAAGCATAATTAAGCTGAGGGAGTGTCGGAGTTCTTGAGTGTTATGCTGTTCGTTTCTCATTGCTTTGCGATTTAAAACGGTTGAGTTTTTCTGTTCTTTTTGTACCATCAAGTGAATTCTTCTTAGTAAAAAAGGCCTCTATTTATTTCGAATACTTTGACTTTATATTTTGAAGAAGTTTAACTTCTTAATCTCGAAATTTTTATGCTCCTGTTTGTACACTGTATTTACAAATAAATAAGATCGGTTTGACCTGTGCTAGAGCTAAGGAACGAATGACTCCAGTGGCCGAGGTAGTTCGGTCTTCTGCCCGTGAAATTAATTTTGATTTCATAATTGTAAGTCTTAAGAGAGAAATCTTCAAAAATACAAATACGTGGCCACAGAAAAGGAAGAGAGTCAGTGCGGCATCACATAATCTCTCCCCACCCCCCTGCGAATGAGAGAGGTGTTCAAGTCAACCTCCGTTATCCACGGCAAGGAGATATGCTTTTTACGACGACGGAAAACGGAAAACGGCAAGCATGCATTTTCCATTTGTGGTAGGTTCGTCGGAGTTTGGAACCTGGGTCTTTGCTGTCATGTTGTTTGCTCCAAACTGTTTCTCTCCACCCACGTTTATAAATGGGTACCGGCGATGCTAGGAAAGGGGGATGGGGGAGTAGCAATGCTCCTAGTTGCTTCATGCTACAAAAGCGTTAGTTAGGCTCCGGCCGTGTGGGCCGTGTGTGGCTTAACCTACCTTAACAGTTTTAAGGACAAAGTGAAAGGTTACTGAAAATATTTACCCCAAAGGTAACAACGCAACCAAACAAAAGCCTGATTAGTTACATTAACTGCTTTTTAAGTTGATCTTAAAAAGACTTACAACGTCACACAAAGGTAGGCCTAAATTTAACGTCATCTTTAATAGATGCTTACATTTGCTGTCTATATACATTTGATTTTTTTTACATTTGATGTCTCTAATTAATCAAACTAGTTTCACAATATGCTACCTTACTTGCAGAGTCTCCTTCGATCTTCCTAGAGAAATCTGGAAGAGGAAGGAGACTCTGCTTACGGCCTCGACAATTCCTATTGAGCATGCTCCAAATTCAAATGTAACCGACCCTCGCGCAGACTCACTTTCAGTTGGGAACAGGTTTCCCATTAATGCAAGTTCTTTCGCAACCACAGGGCGGGAGACAGACAAGCGTATCGTTGTCACACATAATTTAACTTTTGAGAGTGTAGAATTCGCCGCTTTCTCAAAGACTTTGGAAGAAAGCGAACCGGCCACCATATTTGTCGATTAAACAACATACCGTGGGCGCGCAAAAAAGGCAGTGATTCTTAAGAGTGATCATACGCAACAGTGAAAACCGATTTGACCACCTCTTAACTGGACTGACTCATCCATTTCCTTGGATGAGCGGCAAATCAGATGCAAAGAATGTCGAGGCCGTTAGCAGAGTCTCCTTCCTCTTCCCGATTTTTCTAGTAATATCGAAGGAGACTGCAAGCAGGGTAACTAAATGCATTCTAAGTAGTAGCTGTTAATTTTTCCTTTAGATACATTTTGATGTAAATTTTTTGTAAGACATGTGATGTCTCCATGGCAACAAGGTTTTGACTGGCAAGTTAAAGCAAATGTTGCGTTCTCTTTTTTCTTTCATTTTGCGCATAGCAAAATCCAAGAATGGGGCTGCAAAAGCTATGTCGGTTTCACAAATCAACATCTACATCAACGCATCATGGAACACTCAAGTTCCAGGTCTTCAATTGGAAAACACATGAGACAACAATATGGGCTTGATAATCCTTCTATTGCTGAGAACTTTATCGTGCTTAAAAAGTGTCGCAACAAATTTGACTGCCTTTTGTATGAGATGCTATTCAAAAAGGAGACTCGATTATCGCGGAGGTAGGTATTCTGAATCATCCACATACCGACGCGCACACTGGAATTAATGTTAATTTATCTCGACTCTTTTTAAACAACAACTTTTGACGGTTAAACTTTATTCTTGATAATGATGCTGGACGCATCGAAATGTCGATTCACTTATTCTGATATTTATTTTAAAATGCTTGAACAAGCAATATTTTATTCTATCTCTATTCATATTACATGAATTTTATACCCCGCAAAATATTTCCATATTGTAGTTACCCTGACAATGGCGTCATGATGACTCCTAAACTTCGGTTATTATCGTTTGTTTTTGCTTGTCTTAGCATAACCAACTGAAACCGATATTGATTAATTTGTAATTTTATATACATGTACGTGTTATTTAACCTTCAAAACGTAGCATGCTTTGTTGGCTCGTTTGACGGGTCCTATAATTATGTAATACGGGATAATAAACCAGCAAGGCTGAATGAATAATTTAAAAACATTGACACTAACAAATGGTAGTGTAAGTCGTACCTGAATTTCTTTTTGATTTACTCTTATTCGGTTTTAAAAGTAAAATGCCAGTAAATAAAACTAATTTTGTAGCGCATTAAAGCTGTTTGTAGAGAAGGCGACAGTTCCTGAGAAAAAGTAATCTTTACATTTTCGCAAAACGAGCTTATCTGATGTAAAAGATGGAAAGACAACATTGTCCTTTTTGTTAACTTTAATATGTAGTCTGCACCTACATATGCGTCTCCTCTGTTTCTGATCTGTACTGGGTGTATGGTGGTAAGCTCCTGCAATCTGTACTAGCGGTTTGTTGAGTGGAGGCCAGGACATCCTTCCTGGACCTTGGAAAGGAATCTTTCATTAACTTAAGCACTCGGGTCTTGCAAACGAAAGCCACGAAGATATACACTCCTTGCGTAGTTGTGAGTACTACGAAGGGATAAATCAGGGCTTTGTGGATGAGCTCGGCACTGAAGCTGAAAAACCAAGTGAAACCCATGAGAGTGACCAGGCGCAGATATATTTTGAGGACAACCTTCTGATCTTGCCGAGCAGATTTTGCTCGTGTTGTTTGCTTCCTGGTACTGTTGATGGCCCACACTGTATGGGAAAAAGCTGCAATGTTGTACAAGAGGACACAGCCTATGGGAGTGGCCAGAACGACAATCTTGCCATTGCTACTGACCAGCCAGCAGGCCTGTTCGTTTCCATATCCGATGAACACCACTTGGAAGTAATCAAGGAGGACACAGCCACCCACAAACAACAATGGACCACCCCACGCCAGACACGTGTACTTCAAGAATCGAAGATTCTTGTTCTGACCACCGATAGATCGACCTGGGGCTTTAGAAATCTGACTGGAAAAGGTTCGGCGTGTATCGAAGGCTATAACGGCAGTGCATGCAAAGGACACCAGGAAAAGGTAATGAATCACGGCCGCTACCACTGTGCAAAAGGTTGCCTTATCGGTGTCCCCTGTACCAAACAGCCACATGAACTGGGCAAATAAAAGGGCCACGCACAAACTCATGAGATTCTTTCCTGGCAAAGGTGTTCGGAGATCACTGAAGATGAAATGTATCACTAATGTCAGAATAAGGGTGAAAATTGATACAGAAAACCCAACGATGGTAAAGTACCACAGAAAAACAGATTCCTTTTTAGCTGTGAAGTTTGTTTCAGTCACTTGGATGGAACAGTTGGTGTAATTCACTTTAGTGTAGTTAGTGCAAACCAAGGCCAAACTGCCATCTAGATCGTATTCTCCCGTTGTGTAGAGTATTCCTGTGGTGGTGTGCAGTAAGCTTTTGTTGTCAAATATGGTGTACTCATCACTGCCAACGGGCAACAGAACAAAAGGGCACTGAACAGTAAACTTTGAATTGCACACAAATAAGGAATAGTTGCCGGAGTTGTCACGATCAACAAGAAAGAACCGGTTCGGAGAAAGAGATTGTCCAGTTTTGTTTATAGAAGCTTTCCCGGTTGGTAGTAATTGAAATTCTCCAGAAGGAAATTCCTCTGATTCTACGCAGGATAATTGCCTCTGAGTGACCCGAAGGACTAACCATGTCTTGTTTTCAATGGCGATCTCGAAGGATTGGTTAAAATTAAGGAGGACAGACACGTTGAGGGTATCTTGATCTACCATTTTTTTCTCGTCAGAGAATCTTGAAGCAGCACCAGCATACAGATTGAAAGCTACGGCTTCAGAATTATCTTCAGTCGCAATTGATACTTCGTCGATTTGCGATGGGTCAAGCGAAAACCGTGAGGAAATGGCATTGCGAAATTGGTCAGGAGACACCGGCCTCATCTGGTCATCTGAAGGATACATCCAGAGTTTCACCCGATACTTATCGCGAATAGCATTTGAAGGATTAGGAACGTAACCTGTTCTGCAAGTTTCCAAGTGTGGATCGTAGACTTTGTCCGCGGCACATGCTGAGGTGACTGAGGTAAGTTTTGTTTCCTGTTTGTTTTTGACCAATGGTTGGAATTCCATGACGATTTCAAACGACTTGGGGTTGAAAATGTCTAGTTTTTCTTGCGGTCCGCATTTTGTTTCGTTCATTGATAATCCATTGCAAAACAGACAGTGATAGTTCTTATAGTTTTCAGTGGTCCTTTTTGAGTAGATAACTCCACTCGCTCCCATCTCGCACCCCTCTTTATGCTCAGTGTGTTTGAGGACAGAACATGAAGATACCATTGGTAAGCAACTTCTAATTTTAAAATTCTTGTGTGGTTGAACGATCCTGCTTGGACAATACTTTAACATATAATCTAATGTTTGCGTGCTGTTGTAGTCCGTGGGTGGCTTGATGTTGCATCGAAATTTTAATTTCCAAAACGGTAGAAGACGATTGTCGATCTCGTTATTACAGATACCACAATATATATTTCTATAATGAATTTCAGGTTTTAATAGGAAAGCCACTGGTAGGTCTTCTAAGATGTTTGCAGACGTGAATGTTCTATTCGCACTCTTTGATCCTGCCAGACATTTCAAACGCACACCCTCATCTTTCCAACCCACTGCACAAGTTGAGATCATGAAAACGCCACCCTTTTCATCATTTTCAGTGGATAATTTGCTGCAGGTATAATTTGTGTTTTCATTTCTTTGGATCGGTGGATTAATATGTTGGCAAAAGCGTAAGAAGTCGGCGCAACAGTCATGATACTTGAGACAAGCTTGATCGCAGTGGCAATGAGCAACAACCTTGCCGTCGCTGGTTAGTTCATCCCATTTTGTAGAATCGCTCACACATTTATTCTGACAGGAAAATTTCTTATTACAAGTAAGCGATTTTGGAGCTAAAACTCCAGGGGTTGCAGTTTGAGGCGCTGTTGTCGTGTTTAATACGAATCCCGGAGAATGAGTTACCGCAGAGACGCTCACATCACTTGAATTGGAAAGCGGCTGCTGATAGGCCACATGCAATGAAAGTAACAAGACACAAGTTATGAGGCCAATAACAAATCTTCCCATGATTTCAAATCCACGCTTGTCTGCCAGTGCTAGGGCATAAATGCATATGCCGGTTCAGAACGTGATTGTGCTATATAATTCTTTCAACGCTTATATTGGTGTCTTACGTTTTTTGTTGCTATGCATTAATTAAACGTTTCCTATTGACGTCTCACGAAGATAGGAGCGTGTTTCATATTATCTGCTTTTCTGACGGCAATTTTAGTTGTTCAAAAGTTGTTATCCCCGTATCCGATCCGTGAAGGCAGTCAATAATTTCTCTATGATTATCTTTGGTGTGGGAAGAAGGCGTGCTGACAACAGATAAATCAATCTTTGTGGAAAAATGGGAAGTATATGGGTACACGGCCGGCCTTTTTTATCATTTCGTTTCTGTCAATATTTTATTTGCCTTCTTACAAACTACCCCCTTTGATCCGCTTTTACATTGGTTAATCTTCCAATGGTGTTTAGAGCAGAAAACAATTTTCTTAAACAAATAAAATGGGTAATCTTCTGAAGACTATGTGATGTTAGCCTTGGGTGTGATTGGCTGTAATCTTTTAATATGCGGAGGAAGACCGACAAATGCATCACATTATGGCGATAACAAATTAACCGGGACTCTTTAGATTCATCATTGTTCTTAGTAATATGGGAAATAAGCAGGTGAATTCTAAAATACTTATCTTAAGCTCTTGGTGCTTTATTTTAATAAAGAAAAGAATCCAGAAAACAAAGCGATAGTCTGCGCCCCTTTATCCCATGAGAAGTTTATTTATCCCCTTTGTGATTGGCTTTTTTCTAAATGTTTAATTTTAGCTTTGTTGACTTTTCAAAGAATTGCTAATAAACTGCTGCTCTATGGAACAATGGAAAGTGATTAATTTCAAATATATGAATTCCAATCAAATTTATTCTAAGCACATGATATACGAGAAAGAACTATACTATGTACAAGCCAGATGAACGATCGGATATTTCCAAAACATTTCAATATCTTTTCAATTGATTATTACTAGTCGTTTCCTTCCTTTCAATGCGGTTATTTGGCTTTTGTCCTTACAAATTGTCGCTACCTCTGACGGCTTCAATCCTCTCAGTGATGCTACGATAAAATAAATCAAACTAGAATCGTACTTATAATTAAATAATCGGAGGTCTTGCGAGGCGGTGTTATAAAGGAACTAAGCTTCTTTCTTTAGGACATTAACCTGATTAACCGAAAGTCAGGTTTTAAATCATATTTTTAAATTTCTTTTACAGGGATTGACTTCAGTAAAACTCCTGTAATATTCAGTGTAATGTTAACCTACTTGTTTCAAAGGGTAGTACGTGTCTTGCATCACACGCTTATCGTTATAAATGTTCACCACGAAGGTCAACATCTGTCTGAATAATAATTAGACTAAAATTTGAATTCTTAGCCGGCACTGTCACTGACAGAAACTGTATATAAACTTAAATTGTGACGGCTGATCAACGTTAGCAACGGAGACATTAAAACGTGGTTCAATAAAGTTACACTTGTGTTGACAGTGATGTTGTATTGCAATTTTTAAAAACGTTCGTACAAGGTATAAAGCAAAACAAGAAGATATTGGTTAAAGATAACCATGAACAACATTCGTTGAGCTCATTACAATAACATCTGCGATAGGAAATTTGTAAAAATGGTGCCTTCATCCCAGTAAAATGACGGCGAAACGGGACTTAAAACGTATTTTTTTTCAACCGCTTATCTCCCTTGCGGCGTGATCTGAAGTTTGAGATCAAGTCCCTTTATCATTTATATATCAGATGGAAAACGGTGTATACCACACAGTCATATATGTGTTTTTATTAAAGTGTCAGAGAAATAAAGCTGTTGGATGATCGATGTAAAGACAGAATTCCATTCGTCTTTTTTTTCATGTCTTTATGTACAGGCAATTTGTTTGCAGTTTAGAGTAACTTAAACCAGTAAAGCTGCTCTTCTCTTCCAACAATCAAAGCCACACCCAGCTTTTCAGGTAGTTAATAACGGGGTTACGTAATATATTCCCCCGTGAAAGAACAAAGGAGTATGAGCCAAAGTAAAAATAAAGTCGAGAGTCGCCTAGATTTAAACGGAGGCTAACTCTTTTAGGCAAAATATCCGGCAAAAGATGGAGGCCTTTTCCGTTCACTGCAGCTAAGCTACTTCAAGCGGAGAGTTGGAAAGCTCACATTAAATGTTTGAGTGATACATTCCAAGGGCATGAAAGTTAACTTGTTGGTGTCATGCACCTGGGGCGCCAAAACGCTTGTGTTGGCGTTGTATTGTATTTTTATACCATTTTAGTGCCTTTAAAAGAAACTAATTCATTTGAAATATAATACAGTTTGATATTTTCAGTTCTTTTAGCTGAATATTTCAGCTGCAAAATTTAATTTAGGGAAAAGAATGATAGTCTCCTCTCAAAAAATCTGAGCTGATTGTATTTGAAAATAGAGGTTTCTGAGAACTGTTACACTACCGTTGTATTTCGTGCCCAAAACGACATTTTAATGAAAAGAAACGGTTAAGCATTGCATGAAAATAAAACGAACTACTACTAACAGTTCGTATGAAAGCAAGCTTCAATTGAACCTTGCTTCGTTTTGGAAATCTAAAGTTAGATCACTGAAGCGCCTAAATATTTCAGGAAATATTTTCTGGGAAGTCCGCCATTTTAAGCTGGTAGCCAGAACCGACTCTGAACTGGTAAATAGCTTTTGAAAATTTAGCAAACAGGGCACGGAATACAATATTTTTTTATGAAAAAATAAACAGAATCCTATGTCAAATAATATCAATTTAATTTTGAAATTAAAAAAAAAACATTCTGTTCAAATTTGAGAGATAAAGCTAAAAAGCTGAGCCACAAAGCGCGAATTCAAATAGCGTTTCAATTTCTTCCATGCATTTGTCAGTCTCTAAAACCTGTCAAATTCCACGGGAAAAGATAAGCTCAGTCACATCCCTTAAAACTTATCAAAAACAATCGTTTACTCTTATCGTTAGTTCACAATTTGGATCAAGCTTTATAATTAGTCGATTTAAGTTTCCCGGTTTCTCCTGCTGATATAAACACTGTATTCAGTATGTTTGCTCCATCTTCAAAATGGCGGACTCATTGATTATCCCAAACTTCTTGTCAAATAGACTTTCAAGTTGGCTTCTTTGTCAATGCATCAGTGTGCGGCGAAAGGTTAACATTTTTATGCGCAAAAATAATGTGATCTCAAAATAAAAGTTTTCTAAGGTTAAAAAAGAAACATGTAGGTTATAGAAAGCAATAAATTAAGTAAGTTTGAGAAAGGAAAGCTGATTGATTTAACCGTATTGCTCAATTTACTATCTTTCCGGGCGACAGGAAATTACTTTTAAGCCATGTGCTGTGAACTACAAGTCTTTTTTACGAACATAAACCTGGCCTTTTTTATTAATTTTTAAAAGGCTAATATATCATATCATCCGTCTTGGTAATTATCATTCAATTAAGGTTACGGTACAGGTTTGACGGATTTTTTGGCTTAACATGCAGCTTGAAATGATTTAACCTTACGAAACATTTTCAAGTTCACACACACACACACACACACACACACACGCCATTTGCGAAACATTGAGAAACAAATAGCACCATATGAAGATATATTAACGAAAAGCTCTTCATTCGCATAACAAGTACGAACAACTGGGTTGTCGATAGACTGCAAGCTTTTCCTTTTCAGTCAGTCGAGTGGGCGAGTTAGCGAACGAGCAGAGGTAAAACTGGTTGATCGCCGATCAAGTGATTTCCATAAGAGGGACTCGGCTGCCAGCAGTCTAAATTGTCGACCCTGAGATTCTAAGATAACTGTCCATTGCACTGCCTGAATTAAACTTCGGGTCGCCGTGTCTCTGACTTTTGAGAGTCTGTACCGATTAAATCTTACCGTGTGAACATTTAAAGTCTTCAGTAGTATGTTAGACTTTTTGTATTACAAGCTCAGTAAAATTTGGTATTTTTCATGAATTCTGATTTTGGGTTAATGTCTACGTACGGAAAAACAAAAAGACGGGGAGATATTATAAGTGGAACTCTTTTACGTAATCCACAGTTTTACATGTAACAAATTAAACATTGTCGGTCCTGGTCGGTTTCTTTTACACCAAATAAACCACAGCAAACCCAAGCTCCTAGTAAGAAAAAAAAGAAATGTTGCGTAACAGGATAAATTATATATACACAAGCATTAGTATATATAAACAGTATATATATATAGTAATTTCTGAAGAAGGCCGAAGGCCGAAACGTAATAAAACCAGTCAGGACCAGTAAGAAATTAATTCGCCCCATCGTTTTTAATACTTATATACAAATTCACGTGGTGGCGTCGTATCCTTGGATCCTTCTGCTGAAGAGTTCACCGTTTGTGTAAACCTTTTTATTCAGCCTATATATAAATATATATATATATATAGTGGTTAAGGCATCTGTCCGGTCATCAGGAGACCCGGGTTCAACTCCCGGCTGAGGCACTTTTTCACTCATAATCTTTGTTGTGAAAGTTTATATATTTATAGTATATATATATATATATATATATATATATATATATATATATACTTATATATATATATATATATATATATATACTAATTTACAAAAACATAGCTATTTGCAATTGTATTGCAATATAAACATTCATACTGATTTACAAAAACAGCTATTTGCAATTATATTACAATATAAACATTCAGGTTATGGAGGTGTTCAGTGTTCGCGTGTCCACATTTTGAGAATCGAATTGATGTCAAAATGTAGACACGCGAACAAATTTCTACTGAACACCTCCATAACCTGAATGTTTATATTGTAATATACACACTTTAAAAACCTTGCGCGTGTACGTATTTAGTTACACAAACGATGTATTGTTCTGTATCCCGTTGAATTTCTATTTTATTTGTATTTTTTTGAAGTTTTGGCAGTTGCCTGATGATCGTGTTGCTTGCAACGCGTGAAACTCCGAGTAGCAGATAAAATGTTTTTACAATCTTAACTACTTCGTACACTTTTATATATATATATATATATATATATATATATATATATAGACGGTTTTGAAGGTGCTGCCTGAGCCAACAAAAGATGTCATACCAAAAGGATCACAATAATGGATTCACAGTCCGGATTCGGTGGATATAATAAAAAACTAGTTAAAAAGACCGAAAATGGACAACTTTTGGTATAAAAAAATGTAAAAATTTAGTTAAAAAACGTTTCGGTCTCTCGACCTTCATCAGTTGACAACTGATGAAGGTCGAGAGACCGAAACGTTTTTTAACTAAATTTTTACATTTTTTTATACCAAAAGTTGTCCATTTTCGGTCTTTTTAACTAGTTGTATATATATATATATATATATATATATATATATATATAATTATAATAAACTGGTTTAAGACTTCAGAGGTAGTTCATCATTTTATTACTACAGCACGTACTGTTCCGTATGGCCAAAAGATGACCACACTCATCAGGTAATATTAATATTAATTATTAATAGGTAATCGTTGATATTGCCTGATGAGTGTGGTCATACGAAACAGAGTTGTAGTAATAAAACGATGAACTACCTCTAAAATCTTAAACCAGTTTATTATAATTGTCAATGCTCCTCTAAGAGTTGAGCGCTCTCTGAAATACATTCAAATCAAGTTCAAGAATTTATATATATATATATATATATATATATATATTTCTGTTTTTCGAATTTGTAAAAAGGGTAAGGTATAATTTAAAAGCTTTTTGACAATAGGGATTTCTAAAACCGCGATTTGAATACTTTATTTTTAAGTCAGACAACTACAAGCCATTTCCTTTCCTTCTAGCGTGGTTAGAATATTATAAATTTGTTTTCATGGTTCACATATTGTCGCTTTTAATCTAAGGTACAGGTAGATAATTAAAGTAGCGGCAACAATATAAACAATTAGCTAACTGAGGTTTACATCTTCAAAGACATTTCAGCTCAAAATTCGGTAGCGCAAAATAAATTAGCATTCCTAGTAAGCAAATAATGCAACTGAAATTTTGATCCTAAAAGACGGGTTGCAGCTCTCTGCATGATAAAACTCTTCCAAGCATCAGATTCCGACCTGATTTCAAAAAAGTTCCCAATCTCGAGCACATGCAGGTGATGTGAGTTTGTTGTTGGAGCATGCTCACGTTTGGCTAGGTGGCTTTTGCAACGGATTATCCAGTTTTCCTCCATGGAAACCACCGACTCCAAATTCGAACTGCATAACAATTTAGGGCCTATATGAAAGCTACCAGCAAGTTGATATGCGACTTCTCTTTGTCAATATCATAACGTCACTCAGTGAAACACCCATGCATGTCAATTATCTAATATAACAGAGTGTAGGTTATGCTCGTATCCGATATCATCTGCGTACGTGTAAATGGTATTCGTGACCGACCTAAAGTTACCAGACCATTCTACTAAGTTAATAATCTGTGTTCGTGCTGTAACGTGAGTTGCTATGGCAAACAGAGGTCAAAATGTGACTTTCAAAGTAATCCGAATCCCAATGTAAATTTTCGCCCGACAATGTGACTACAAAATGTCGCGACGGAATGATATGAAAACAATTTTTAACAATGCTGAAGCAAAAAAAAATCATTGGATGGTTTTGGATAATCATGTTATTCCAACATAACCCTTTTGGGAAATTCAAGGGTGAATTTGGATCAACGAATTCCTTGTTATGTTTCCCATATCATTGCAGTGGAGCTTTTCAACGATATTAATCTGACAACAGCGGCTTTGATCCGTTCGTAATATTAACCTAAATATTGATGAGGAGGCCAAGAGAGTATAAATGGAACGGATCTTAAATCCCCAGCCTGTATTAAATACGATTACCTTTAATAAAATGTTTGTTTATAGACTGCCATTAGCTTTCCAAAAACCTACTCTGAATGTTTTTGTAACTAAAATATTATTTTGATTCGTTCACTAATTTTTCTTTGTTGTGAAATTTCAAGGTAACAGTTTCAGTGGCGTTGCAAATAATTAAGAGCTACTCTGGGAGTCCAGATTGATATTTAGACTGAATGATATATCGATGCGATTCGTTGCAAACCTTTCTCGCTCCACATTAGCATCACGCTTTAAAATATCTGAAAATATCAAAAGGTGCATAGAAATAAATTGAATGAATTCGCCGTACTAGATTTTACAGGAAGTGTTACTAGAACTGAACAGTTCCGTATAGAGCTGCTTCAAAGTTGGGAAGTTTAATTATGAATGTTTTGTAGCTGATGTGTGCAAGACGGCCATGCATTTTAATAAATATTTTTGCGAAGGAAGGATAAAACACCAAAAAGGCGATCAGATGAATAAAACCTAAAGGAAAAAGTTCAAAATGATGACGATTTAACGAGAGTTGAGGATACAACAACCCTATATAAGTTTATATTCATGATGGTCAAACAGCTTGCATTCAGCTTTATAAGCTCCTGGAAAACAGCAACAGACATCATAAGGATTTATATGGGTTTTTAAATACGTGTTATACGTAACACCGTTCACATTGTTATTTTTTCCACGTTAAGAGCGTGGGTTAACTGCGATGGAACAAAACTTTTCCAAGTTAATTTTGTCATAGTAATTGCTCTTGATTTCTGTTTTTCGAATTTGTAAAAAGGATAAGGTATAATTTAAAAGCTTTTTGACAATAGGGATTTCTAAAACCGCGATTTGAATACTTCAGTATTTTTAAGTCAGACAACTACAAGCCATTTCCTTTCCTTCTAGCGTGGTTAGAATATTATAAATTTGTTTTCATGGATCACATATTGTCGCTTTTAATCTAAGGTACAGGTAGATAATTAAAGTAGCGGCAACAATATAAACAATTAGCTAACTGAGGTTTACATCTTCAAAGACATTTCAGCTCAAAATTCGGTAGCGCAAAATAAATTAGCATTCCTAGTAAGCAAATAATGCAACTGAAATTTTGATCCTAAAAGACGGGTTGCAGCTCTCTGCATGATAAAACTCTTCCAAGCATTGGATTCCGACCTGATTTCTATAAAGTTCCCAATCTCGAGCACATGCAGGTGATGTGAGTTTGTTGTTGGATCACGTTTGGCTAGGTGGCTTTTGCAACGGATTATCCAGTTTTCCTCCATGAAAACCACCGACTCCAAATTCGATCTGCATAACAATTTAGGGCCTATACGAAAGCTACCAGCATGTTGATATGCGACTTCTCTTTGTCAATATCATAACGTCACTCAGTGAAACACCCATGCATGTCAATTATCTAATATAACAGAGTGTAGGTTATGCTCGTATCCGATATCATCTGCGTTATTCGTGACCAACCTAAAGTTACCAGACCATTCTACTAAGTTAATAATCTGTGTTCGTGCTGTAACGTGAGTTGCTATGGCAAACAGAGGTCAAAATGTGACTTTCAAAGTAATCCGAATCCCAATTTAAATTTTCGCCCGACAATGTGACTACAAATTGTCGCGACGGAATGATATGGAAACAATTTTCAACAATGCTGAAGCAAAAAAAAAATCATTGGATGGTTTTGGATAATCATGTTATTCTAACATAAAACTTTTGGGAAATTCAAGGGTGAATTTGGATCAACGAATTCCTTGTTATGTTTCCCATATGATTTCAGTGGAGCTTTTCAACGATATTAATCTGACAACAGCGGCTTTGATCCGTTCGTAATATTAACCTAAATATTGACGAGGAGGCCAAGAGAGTGTATAAATGGAACGGATCTTAAATCCCCAGCCTGTATTAAATACGATTACTTTGAATAAAACGTTTATAGACTGCCATTAGCTTTCCAAAAACCTACTCTGAATGTTTTTGTAACTAAAATATTATTTTCATTCGTTCATTAATTTTTCTTTGTTGTGAAATTTCAAGGTAACAGTTTCAGTGGCGTTGCAAATAATTAAGAGCTACTCTGGGCGTCCAGATTGATATTTAGACTGAATGATATATCGATGCGATTCGTTGCAACCCTTTCTCCAAATTAGCATCACGCTTTAAAATATCTGAAAATATCAAAAGGTGCATGGAAATAAATTGAATGAATTCGCCGTACTAGATTTTACAGGAAGTGTTACTAGAACTGAACAGTTCCGTAAAGAGCTGCTTCAAAGTTGGGAAGTTTAATTATGAATGTTTTGTAGCTGATGTGTGCAAGACGGCCATGCATTTTAATAAATGTTTTTGCGAAGGAAGGATAAAACACCAAAAAGGCGATCAGATGAATAAAACCTAAAGGAAAAAGTTCAAAATCAGATGACGATTTAACGAGAGTTGAGGATACAACAACCCTACATAAGTTTATATTCATGATGGTCAAACAGTTTACATTCAGCTTTATTGCCGGAAGAAATAATCTCCTGGAAAACAGCAGCAGACATCATAACGATATCTCATATCAAGCCGGCAAAATCAAATCTCTTTTGCTATAATTTCCAAAGCAATTTTGCTTCATAACGTGGCGATATTTAATCTAGCGACCGCTAGATTCATCTCCCAAGGTTTTGTAAAAAAAATCAGGTTTTGCTTCTTCAATAACATCTTAAATAGCAAATATATAAGACCGCAAATTCGATGAATTCCACATTAATTTTTAACAAACCTCTCGTGTAAAAATTCACGACTTTGGCAACATGTTAACTATTTTACTTCCTGCCGGATCGTAAAAAGGTGGGGATTAGGCTAGGTTTGAGTTGCTCTTAACGTAGTACCAGTGTATTTGGTAGCTATATATAGAGAGCCAAGAAACCAGTTCTTCTGTTTGAGAAGAAAAGCATACGTTATGGCAGGAGTAGGCTCTCCATTTTTGTTATTTTAAATAAATTTAATTTTAGTGTTCGGAAACCCTCTGTTTATTAAAGTGTTGAGAGGCTTTAAAATTGAAGTGTATGTAACCTGACATCAATGCATAACCATTCAGTGAGGAATCTCCGAGATTCATGGTTTATACTCATCAGGATATAAAAGGAAAATGCAGACAACGAACATACGTTTACTTCTCTTTTGCTGGCTTTAGAAATGGAGATTTCTATTAAAGCTCGATCTTTTATCCATGCACCATCAAACTGCCTTTCAGGCTCTTGTCCAATATAACAGGGACGAAAAACGGCTCGGCGCACGCGTTCGACCAGGGAGGGTTTGATCAAACGAAGGAAGGCGCGTTGATTTAGAATTTCAGTTTCTTCTCTAAACTTTGGTGAGCGAAAACGCTTTAAGAAGTGATTATTGATAAAGACAAGGACTTCCGTATGAGTATTTTTCTTTGAGAACGAGTCGCTTTTTTTTGGGCTTAAATTTGTACACCCTCTATCTCTTTTTGGAAAAAAGTATTTTCCTTTAAAAAACAGTAATAAAATTGTTATTTCTTCGACAACGACCTTATGTTTTTAGTTTCAAGCGCAGGCAACAATCTCGCGGGAAAACCAAGGCTTTTGGGGCCATTTTGATTGCCGCACGCCTCTTACGTTTTTCACCCCTGCCGTCCACTGTCGTTTTCTCCTTTTTACGATTTGCTGATCAAGGAGTCCGCAGATACTTGGAGAAAGATTGGTTCTCATCGGACTTTCCTGTAAAAACATCTGTCCTGATACCCCTGAAGCTATCTCGCCGGAGACCAGCAGGAGTTAGAAATGGCCCGCGGTAAATTACTGCTGTATTCAAGGGAAACCTACGTTTCGGGACAGATATAGCGACTTAATTTCGTACCTTAAAAAGATTATCCATGCACAAAACCAAAACAACAAACGAACTATAAGGAAGCGATCTGATTGGTTGTGCGAATGGAGGCAAATGAGTTATCGAACAAGCTTCTTTCCATATTAGAAATTTTAACTGGAAAACAGGCTTTGCTCGTTTCAGTCTCTGTTAATTGTTGTCAGCAACTTTCAGCAGCCATTAAATTAAAGAATAAAATCGTTTACAATGGGAATCTTGTGTGTGGGTAAAAACGAGGCAAGAAGAAATGCATTTTTTATCGAAAACTTGGGTCGAAAATACTTACGATATCACATTTTTAACAGCTTGAGACAAAACCATGAACAAAGTACACGTTTATCCTGACTATTATATCCTTAATGTTTTGGACCGAAACTGTTTAGGTCGATATCAAGGAACTGTCTAAAGTATTTTTAAGAAATGCATTTTATTCTAATTTGCTTACGGGAATTTTCCTGAGACCCTCATCAGGGTCAATGGCGTCGATCCACTTTTTACAAAAACAGTCGCGCGATGATGCAACAAAAAGTGGGAGCGGAAAGAGCGTTTATTTTTACAGGCAAAAGAAGTAGGCTGCGCTCGTGGTCATTTTGTAATCAATATTTTACAATGCTTACTTTGCTAGTCAGTGGAAGTACTCAAAATGTAAATAAACATACGTAAGTGTGAAAGTTTGCGCTGTTAATATCGTGCCTTAAATAATAAGTGTTGCTAGTTGGTTTAAGACAGACACCTGAAGAGCTGTTATTTTTCTCCGAGTGCAAGCATGTCTTACGATGAGAGAAATGAGGGAAGGATTAGGAAGTCGTTCTTTCAAACACAATCTTCGAAAGGGCTAGAAATGAAGCTAGAGAAAATAAGGGAAGATAAGCTGCCGCATCACAATAAAAGATTTACAAGGAAAGCAGCCCGAGAATTTACACAATTGGAACTGCAAACATCGCCTACCGACTGCACTGATCACTTGTCGACAACTCAAAGAGAGGTTATAGATGAACTTGTAGAGGCTGGGTGCCCAGAGGTCTGCGTGAATGTTAAGAGACAAGGCTGCGATAAAATTTACGACAATGTCATGGAATAGAGCATCCAGGACTCGGCATAAGACGACAGATCACAGTGAGTGGGTTGATTCAGTATTTAACAAATCCAATCTGGTAGTACAGGGTAAAACGTTTGAATGCCTTAAGCAAAGAAAACAAACGCTTACTTCAACGCCTCCTAAAGGAGCTAACGCTGTTAGAACTATTTTTAGCCCTGATAGCTTTGAAAGGCTGACTCATGATGTCTTGCCAGTATTATCAGGACCGTGTTTCAGACCATGGTCAAAAGAAAAGAGAGAGAGAAAGAAACATGTCAACGGCAACCTACATTGAAGAAAGACAAAGGCCAAGAAAAGAGCTTTTTAATTTACAGGAAATACTCGCCGAGGTTGAAGAAATAGTGAAAGGTAATGGTGCAGAGCAAAGAAATGGAGAGTTTATTTCTGTGGATACCGTGTAAAATCTTAGGTACAGCGTTACAGGGAATGGGGTTGCCAGGCACCAGGCAAAGAGATGACCCTATGTGTGAGGAGGCTGATGAAATGTGTCAATCGACACAAGCAGAATCACCTGAAGAAATGAGCAGTTTTTATGTGAGAAAAATTTAAGGGAAAACGGATATCATATTCAGTGACGTATTAATTTCTTCCGATCATCAGCGCTATTAGCTTTGATTTCTTCCGATCATTAACACTTGTACGTAAAAACAGCAAGGTGACGTCACTATAGCATTCTCTCCCTAGAGCCCATAATACGAGTCAACATTTTACACGCGTAAAATTTGTTATTCAACAGTACTTGATCAACAAACGTGACGTCCTGCAACCGTTTTTGTTTTTGCTGTGCGCGGGCGCGGAGCGTAATTAAGCAAACCTTTGTATCGTGCCCTGTTGAAAGTCGATGTTGCTTAGTAATGTACATTGAAGTATTCGTTATCACATTTTCACATAACTGCAATTTGTTTTCAACTGAGTTAATAAAGTAAATTGGCCACAATAATGATATTATTAAAAGTCTGACGAGCATTAGTAGGCTTAGTAAGTGAAGAGCCGTGACCAGGCGCAGGGTGACTTTATCAGCTAGCCTGCGTAGCAGTCGTTGGCCTTTCCGAGAGCGCGGGAGGCACGCGATGGCATGGCCATGGAGCGAAGGCGTGGTTCTTTTTCTCGCCCCATGCCTTCACGCTCTTCCCGCTCTCTCGAAAGGAAACGTCTAATACGCATGCGCAGGCTCCCGCTATCATCAGCTTGCGCTGTTCTCCTTGTAAATTAGCCCTTCGTCAGTGCGAATCTAGGGGTATCGGCTATGGCTTGTGTATATATTCTATCAGTATCGGCCGAATATTATGGGGGGAGGGGGGAAGGGAAAAGCCCTGGGAACGAGGTTGGGAGTCCTCCCTGTGGTGATATTCCGCAAGATACTGGTACAGAATGAAATAGAGCACAACACGACAGATTTTACAGATATTCAGAGCTTGCTTTGTAATACGTGATTTCAAGCTACAATTTCAGACTGGTTTTACTAGCCAACTCTTTCTGAGATGGACACTATCGGGACTAGAGCTGGCAACTGTTAGAAAGAGTTGACTGTAAACGTTTTCATTTCCCACTGAGCTGATTTGGGTATTTTTAAGGGCGATATATAAGCAAGGAGGTCAATGACCATCTGGACCCGGTTGTTCAAAAGGTGGATAGCAGTATCCACCGGATAAATCATTATCCGATGTCCAGTGTCCGCTTTCTTTTTAACCCTAAACAAATTCGCGCGAGAGCTGGACACTAGTTCACATTTGCGTTCTCGGCCCAGGTTCTTTTGGTGACAAGAGTAATGTTGTCGGACATGTTGTCGCCGTTTTCATGGAATGTCAAAAGCAAATCTACGTACGGCATTAATATCCTTTAGCTTCCTTTGTGTTTGGTGTTGAATTTGACACTGTATGTAGCAAGATCTCCAAGAGTTACGAATGAATGGTGTTTACAAGAGTATCTTGGCTTGTCTGGAGAATGATCGTAAACAAATGGATGGTCGTAGGATTTCTAATTGCACTGGTGATTCTCGAGGTTCAAATCTTGCGTTCGAGATCTCCTACACAACAACTTCATGCCGACGGTAGGATCTCAAATTTAAGCTGAAATTTAGCTTTGCAACTTGTATTTCTCTGCTATTAGCAAAGTTCTACTCTTAAGATATGATGCTATACATTGTTGGGAAATATCTAGAGCAATTCCTTCGGTAAATGTATCGAGTTAAGGGTTGAGTTAAGATCTTGTCATCGTGTGTGCTGCATGTTTAATTGTACAGTTGTAAATTACGTTTGCTAATTGCCCTTGTATTAAAGCTAGAAAATAGTCTCATTTACATGTACAAGTTTAGTAAAAATTGAGTGAATTTTAATTTTTCTGCTAAGGTTAATCGATTTGGTGTACGAGAACCATGACAAATGAATTACTGCTTGTCATGCTTCTAGTAATTATAAGCTTGTAAAACAATATTTTCACCACTCTGGCTCCAGTGTCTTCATATGAGTCGTTTAATTCAATTATAACATTGCTTAACATGGTTTAGACAACAATCTCTTTTTTGTGTCCCTACAAACACACCATGTGGATAAATTAAAAATACGATTACTGGGCATAATAAGCCAATGTAAGTAATCCTGATCCAGTTTGCTTGTGATTTTTTATTGCACCTGAGAATTTAAGAATTTTTTTCATATTTAGAGATTTTGAATCTTATCAGTATTGATATATATTGAGTGGTATGCAATGTTCCTTGTGGCCTAAGGCTATCCAATATATGTAGCTTGAAATAAATCTCGTGATTTTTCTTTTGTGCAGTCCCACTTCCTGCTCTTTAGCCATAAAGTGACACTTTTATACCACTGACAGACTACATGTAGATTCCTAGATTCAAGTTTTGTCAAGTCTGGCTTTTGAAGGGTTTCTTCTTTTGTTACTCTGTTAATAGTTTAACAAATAGCTTCCATTATGCTTGCATGACCTTTCAGTTGCTGTACAAGTCACAGGTGGCATCTTTGAAAAAAAGTGAATATCATAAGAACAAAAAGTGACATTCATATGATAGTCTTAGTGGGTCACTGATATTCACCACATTATGTCTTCTGTGTTCTAAATTTAACGGTCTGGCTATAATTGAAAAACTTTTCATCCTTTTTCCTTAACAAAATTCAAGCAATTAAAGTTCTGAGTTAGGACTCAGTGCACCCCAGTGTTCATGTGTTTGTGAGTATTTGTAAACACTCACTGGTATTATCCTTGCATCATTGGGTCCTCTAATGCTTAGGCACCCTTGTGTACAGTATTTTCATCATTGTATAAATATATAGATGTTATTGAACTAGCGTGAGATCTGTATTGGGAAATATTAGTCAAGTTTTTATTATAATAATTATTATGGCTCTTAAAATTTTGCTGATACTGTAAATCAATGCATCCATTCTTGGCAAACGTGCGTGCCAAAGTTAAGCATATACTAAGCATTTTTCAAGCCACTTTTGTGAGAGTTTAACCAAAATTATCCTCAAACATGAAGAAAAAGTGTTTCTACTTAATAAAAAAGTTTTCTTTGTTTAATGTTTTATAAAATGGGCTTTGCAAAATTTAAATTCTCGAGCGGCCCATTTTAGCGGTCCGTATGCAAAAATTCGGACTTCTTAGGGAACCATTCAGAATGCTCCTTTTTATTGCTGACCAGTTCAGCCATATGATAGTAATGATAGTAATGATGTGAATGTAATGATAGTAATGATAGTTATACAGTGATGATTTGTAGTATTTTTGTTGTTTCAGAGTATTCCAGTAATTTCCAATCTGATGTTTTGAGAGAGGTATCAAATAATGTTCACAAGGTAAAAATAAATTGTCTGCAGCCACAGTTAGTATAAGCCTACTTACTTTTGTTTTGCAAATCTCAAATGCAGTTGAAATTTATTAAAGCAATGTTACAATGTAAAATACCAGGAAATCACAGTTTAGGAAAGTTAATGAATATCATTTCTCCGAAAGTGGATATGGAGAGACTACATGTACATGTATTAAGTTATGTAATGGACATGACTTGTACTGAGCTGCAAAGTGGTGACTTCTTAACCCTTTCACTCCCAGAGTCAATAATGGAGACATGTCATGTAGTTCTAACTTTTGAGTCTATGGACGAAATCCTATGGTGTGACCATTCAAATGAAACCTCTTTGACAGTACTTTTGCATGGTACCATTTGTTTTTCATTATTTCACAAAATGAAATTTGGGAATTTTCTTGAATTTTGATGTTTGGCACTCTTGGGAGTGAAAGGGTTACCCACCATGCACTCATCATATAATCAGTGAAAAATATACAGTTCATATACCAAACAAGTAAAATAACCAGCTTTGATATGTTATATAAAAGTTGAGTTTTAATGCATTAAGAATGCATGCATTCATGATAACATCAAGTGAATCCTAACCTGGGTCCAAGTCTTGGAGACTATGTTTCATTTTAGCTATGCTATGTTTTGAGGTGGATAGCTTATAAAATATCCTACTTGAAAAAAAAATCCAATAGTCCTTTTTACAGTTGTGTGCTTGGTGACCTTGCCTTTGAGTGGAAGTGAGGCTGGAGGTGACCTTGCTTTGATACAGACCTTGGAGCTTTTCAGATGCAAGGTATCTGACCCTATTGTCGGACACTTTTGCGCCTATCGCTTCCTCTGATCATTGAGCAAAATATTTGTGATTTTGTTGTCCCATATAAAACGTCAAGTGTTTGGGCATCAATCCATCGCCAATCTCGGGTTTTCAAAAACTTTTCCTCACAAAAAGGGAGCTTGCCAGTTTATTCGCTAAAAACCCAAATGTCGGACATGCAAACCTATTGTCGGACGCCTCTGAAATGTTTGTAAAATTGAATCATCACACGTAAACCATGCGCTCGCACTGCAAAACAAACCTGGCGATCTCAACTTGACTCCACTGCTTCGTGACTGATCTCAGTCGGTTGTTAACAAGAAATGAAGTCTTCAAAACACAGGTAAGGCTGTTTAAAATCTTTTTTAATTGTCTTTTCCATGGTTCCGTCGAGTGTGTCTGACAAGAATCTGACAATAGGTCGCTGAAACTCCGAGAGGATTGTACGAAGGTTTGAGCATATAGCGTTGGCCAAGAGGCCGCTATGAATCCTGAGATACAAAATGGTGGGCAGAGTTGTTTGTTACGAAGTATAAAGTAAATCGGAGCTTGTTTTCCACTATTTTTTTAAGTTTTTCTGTGCACGCAAGGAATTTTCTATGCTTATTTTACGCGCCATATTTTTGTGCAGGTGAGGAACAAGTCTTTTATTGTTTTTCTTTTTCAAGAAATAAACAAACCTCGTTCGGTAGAGTCTTAGTTCTGTGTTTATTACTTGTATTCCCATTTTCTTCGGTTTCTGCCTTTCTATAGACATTGTGGTGACACTTTTCTCGTGTCCGAGATTAGGTAGTGTCCGACAATAGGGTCAAATACCTTAAATTTAGCTAGTTAGCATGAGAAAAGCATTATTAACATATGAAAGGCAGAAAGGTTTGTATCAAAGCAAGGTCACCTCCAGCCTCGCTTCCACTCAAAGGCAAGGTCACCAAGCACACAACTGTAAAAAGGACTATTGAAAAAGTGTCCACTGGTTTGGCGAATTAACTTACATGTACTATACATTGATCATGAGTCTAGACAAATTTTAATTTAAATTAATAGCTTTTTTTAGACCTGAAATTTCATGCCATGTTTTCATGATCATGTCACTTTTGAAATTGAACATTCTGTGAATGTTAACGATTGACAGAGTAAACAGTTGCAAATCACTTTTAATTATCAACTACATCCATGGCTATTTACATGCATACATGAGATACATATAAGTCATGTTTACTTTATTCACCGTGTTCCCAAAGGGGATTTTCAGAGGTACAGTAAATGCATCAGTACTTAAGCTAGCATATAACTTGATTACATATAAAATCACTGATGTGATTTTCTGAATCTTTACTCTTGATTACTTCTAGCCTCCATTTAGACGAGATGCAGTCTTGTATAGTGAAGAAAGTGAAGAGGACGAAATTGTGATATTCTACAATAGAGTTCCCAAGACCGGAAGCACTTCTTTCATGGGAATCATCTACGACCTTTGCTTTAAAAACAAATTCCATGCTCTTCATCTGAATGTGAGTCGGAATGCTCATGTAATGTCACTTCCTGACCAAATGCGATTTGCTCATAATATTACAACATGGAGAAAGAAGATGCCGGCTGTTTATCATGGCCATCTTGCCTATGTTGAGTTTGAAAGTCTTGGAATGAACAAAAGACCCCTGTATATTAACATTGTGAGGAAACCCCTGGATAGACTTGTGTCATATTATTATTTCTTAAGGTTTGGTGATACTTTTAGACCATATCTTCGAAGGACGAAGCAAGGAGATAAAGAGGTAAGAAAAAAATGATAACAATGCAATCAGGATTGAGGCATTCTACCGGTGGCCAATTGATTCTTAAAAGGCCTTCTGATAGGGTGTGGAAAAAGGTTTTCAGGGCAAATTGTGTGTGTATGTGACAGATTGTGCAATTTCTTCCTGTTTTGTTAGTTTAATTTTTAGTCTCCAGATGTTTGCCACCATAAAATACTAACAGTAGATAGATCATAGAAATCAGTGTAATTACACCAGAGAGCTAAATAAATGTTGTGGTTCAAATTTTTCTTTGATTTGAAAATTTTCAAACCAGTTCAATTTAATAAATTAATTTCTGTTTCAGATTCATTATATAATATACTGTATTTTGAGACAAAGGAAAACAAAAATCATACTGCTTTGCAAATTTTCAAACCAGGGAAATAATGGAACCACAACATATACAATTCATGTATTTTAGGTGGGATAATAATGTACACATCATGTAGTCTGTTACATATGGCAGACCACTAACAAGTAATGAGTTTATAGTCATCCCCAAATTATTTACATGTTTGTTCGCAATTTGTGTTTTCTTTGCGCTAATTTTTTTATTTCCCACCTAGTATTCAGTACCTGTCACCTCAGTTAGTACCTCAGCTGCAATTAATTAGCCTACACTACCAGAGTACCACTGAGCTGCTTGCTTTAAATCAGTTTAAATTTTAATATGCATGTACATGTACCACTTGCCATATTGTATGCCTTAATTAGGCACTGAGAACAGACCTTTTTGTTATGTTTTTGCATTAAATAATTCTCAATAAGGTGTCAGAGATGGCGTAGGTGGATGTCATCTAGCGCTAACTGTGGTCCGCTTTTCTGGGATGGAAAGCTTGAGGTTGAGAGTGGATTGTAATAAGTGACTGATTGTCTTGTTGTATTTCAGACATTTGATGAATGTGTACAAAAAGGCAACCCAGATTGCAGGCCCGAAAAACTGTGGCTACAAATTCCATTTTTCTGTGGCCATGCTCCTCAGTGCTGGTGAGACAACACTTAAACTTTTAAAAAGCATTGACCTGTCAACTCTGGCTTTGTCTTATAATTATTTTTAACATAACCCTTGATATTTAGAGATGGGTACAAGATTACCTACTGGAAACTAAGGGCGTGCAATTGTGCGTTAACTTGGACTAAAAGATATATCTTAATGTAAGGAGTGAAAGATCCTTGCAGTGGCTTGTATTTAGCTACTTCAGCTAAATTAAGGAACAGCAAATTATTAATACCCACACAAGAGCACTCTGGATTGATACTCAGGTCTATTTTGGTTTCTATACGTTTGTATATTTTTTTATTTTTATTTATTAACTTTGAATTCTAATATTAAAACTACATTAAACCTTAAATATAATATTATTTTTGTTAAATTTCACAAATTTCTCCACCACACCTAACATTGACCTGTCAAAAATAATACAGGGTACTGAGTTTTAATACTTATTTGCTCCATTTCTCTTAAGGTCTCCTGGAAACAAGTGGGCCTTGGAGCAGGCAAAAAGAAATCTAGTGGAAAAGTACTTATTAGTAGGAATCACTGAAGAAATAGGAGATTTTGTAGCCATTTTGGAGGCAACTATTCCAAGAATCTTTAAGGGAGCTACGCAATTATTTAATGAAGGTAATATGGGCTACTGGCTTTTCTTTAAAGTGGAAACTTTAATAAAAGTTATAAACAAAATAAATTTGGACTGACTGCGGACTCAGACTGACTGATTGTGTACTGACTGTGGACTGACTGACTGTGAACTGACTGATTGACTGACTGACTGTGGACTGACTGTGTACTGACTGACTCAATGGCTGACTGTGGACTGACTGACTGACTCACTCACTCACCAAAAAAAAAATCTGGTGCCACTTCCTCCATTGCAGTAAGTACACTGAATTACGAAGGGCCAGAGAGGTGAGATTGGATGTCAGCATATAAGGCGCAAATTGCAGCCGCTTCAGTCCTTGTATGATCTCATCCCACCCACCCAGATGGCACAGTCAGCTAGGCCATGACATTGCCCTACTCCATGCTCTACTCTTTTCTGTACCGCCCCCGAAATGATCATTGGTTCTTTTACGTCCCCTTTAATCCACAAGGAAGGATATAGGAAACAAGGCCCGATGACACAATCATCTGAACTGAGACAAGGTACTAATCACAGCCAGCAAGTTCTTACCAGTTATTTAAAGACCCTGGTTGGTGGTCTGGCCAGGATTTGAACCTGCAACCTCCTGCTCAGCAGACCAGCGCTCTATCAAATGAGCTAACCAGACTGACTGACTGACTGAGTCCAAAACTTTCTTGAGTGTTTGCATTAGCTTATGTGGGCAAAAAGTGTCCATTTTCTTATAATATAAAAGAAAGCTTATAAAGTGTTATGTGGCGTCAAAGCTGATTTAGACACTGTAACTCTTGCTTTTGACTGTCACATGCATCTTACGTCTTACGACTGACTTACTACTGGGTGACTGATTGATTCACTGACTGACTGACTGACTGACTGCCGGTCCGACTGACTGATAGACTGACTTACTGACTGTGAACTAACTGACAGCAGACTCTCTAACTCAGTGACAGACTGCAGACTGACTGACGGACTGACTGACTGTGGACTGATTGACTGACTGACTAATAAATTATAAAAAAAAGCTTACATGGTGTATAGTCAGAATGTTACATGTACGTGCCGTCAAACTCGATTTAGATGTTGCAACTCTTGCTTACAACAGTCGCATGTGTCTAACGTCTTACATACAGATCTTTGTGCACCATTGTATCATGTCTTCTATATCAATATTTAATTGAGTTTACATTCTCCCGTTCCAGGTGGGAAGTCACATCTTCGGAAAACAGCTTCAAAGAAACCCTTGGAACAAGCAACAATAGAACACTTTGAGCAATCAAAGATATGGAAGATGGAACATGAATTTTATGAATTTGCGAATAAGGTCTTTCAAACTGCAAAGAAGAGAGCTTTAATATTAAGGCGAGGGGTGCTGGAACCCATTGGCAAACAATTCTTTTATGAAAAAATAAGGCCGAAAGAGGCAACTTAGATATATTTAAATAAATTGTGAATAAGTAATATAATTAATATACTCAAAATATTTTAATTAATAATGAATCTTAATACTAATTATAAGGAAAATAGCACTGTACGGCAGTTGCTATAGTTACAGGGCGGCATTTTTGGTGATCCTGAGTGTCATACATACAATTGAACAGACATTGGTTCTAACTCGTAAACACCCCGAAGCATCTGAGAGTGCAAAAACTAATTCAAACCTTCACAGGGCCATTTGGACATTTCGAGTTGAATTTGATCCACGTTGAAGCCAATCTGTTTTGACCGCTTCATTGGGCACTCTTCAAAACTTAGTTACACAAACAAAACAGACTAACTAACCCAAAAAAGAAACAAGTAAATAAATAAATACTGTAACTAGTCTATACATACGAGTAATAAGTTTTTTAAGCTGTACTTTCCTGCGTTTTTTTTAAATTTATTTTTGTTTTCGTTATTATAATTATTACTTTTTTTGCAAAATGAAATTCGGAATTTTTTTAAGGTTAGGATTTCCTTGAAAGTTCAGTGGAGAGATCACTTTCCAGTAGTGTTTGCATTAAATGTAGTAATGTAAAGTAAGTAACCTGAAAGTGTCGTTTCCAAGCAATCAATCATGGGAGTAACCCTTCGATGGACTTGCATTTCATCCGGGGGAAAGCAGCAATTCTCGTAGTTGTTCATGCTACATAAACCGGGTTAAACTCTGGCTGCCCTGTGGCTCGTGTGCGACTCTCGCTGGATAAGTAATTCAAAAACTGTGCCTCTATAATAAATAAACACTTTTTTTCTTAATATTTTTTCGTTAATGTTTGCAAACAAGAGTATCGTCATCTCCTTGACTTTTCAGCAAAACGTTATTTATACGGGATAACCACTTAAACTGTTTTTAACGTGGGCCCTGTGTAAAATAGAATAATATTCCGAAGTAGAAATGACTTTATTTGCATTCTGTGTAGTGTTTTCGTTGTGTGAGGTGGAAGAAGAGCGAAATAGGACGGTGTTAATTTCGAGCAAACACACCATATTAAAAAAATACCGAATGGTGCTCGGTTCAATATTTGTTGTTATGAGCAACGAATGTACG
Organism: Dendrophyllia cribrosa; assembly: GCA_024195265.1. NCBI lineage: Eukaryota > Metazoa > Cnidaria > Anthozoa > Scleractinia > Dendrophylliidae > Dendrophyllia > Dendrophyllia cribrosa. The sequence goes on along the minus strand of JAJLRJ010000003.1, from coordinate 43,611,719 downwards.
TTTAACGATGTTGTATCTTGTTAAATGAGTAGAAAACGCATTCAACATTTTAAAACGATTGACTGAGGTCGTTCATCATTTGTTGCAACATCCGTTGATCAACAAATGTATAAGGCTTTGAATCTTTTGCGTTATGTCATTTGGTGATCACAACTTCCGTAAGTTATAAGAATACCGGATATGTCTGGGAAGATAACAGGGATATTGAGCGCAAATATCGGAAACACGAATGTGGAGTTATTCAGTTGCTCAAATTTGATTTTTTTTTTCTCAAATGATACCCACCCCTGGCCTGCCACGTTGTAGTTTCATGACTCTAGTGAACCCTGACAAATTATCGATACTAAAGGCTGACATTGGTCAAACAAAGTTTCCAAAAAACACACAATTACACCATAGTGAACGTTTTATTTTAATTGTTGCATTTCAGTGATGTGTTTCCTTGAATTTAAATTATAGTAATAGTATACGCGGCACATTGTCTCTCATATATCTATGTTGGGTGACTATATACATGTGATACCAGATCATTCTTCAGAGTCTAGCTCCAGTTCTTTTTATTGTTGTGCGAAGTTTTACTGAAAGTGTTGTGCCGTTGAGCTAAATTTTTATAGTCTCAACAAATAATTGTTTAGCCATTACACTATATGCTTCGGTATTTTTCGGCCAGCTGGGAGCCAAAAACTCGCAAAACCAATCGTGATGTGGGTTTACATACGATACCCTGCATTTGGAACCAGAATTTGTTTGATTCGTTTAGTTCACGTTATTTATCGATGTTTAGTTACCTTTTTAATTATCTTATATTTTTCTGTTGGGTGACTATATACATGTAGTGCCTGATCACTAATCTCCAGAGTCTTGCTCCAGTTTTCGTTTTTTCTTACTTTTGACAGAAGTTCTAACTTTAAAAGTGTTTGCTGAGTTACATTCTTGTCTTCAATACTAATAGTTTAGCATAAGAGTAACAGCTCTTTTTTCGGCCAGCTGGGAGCCTGGGCCCGGTTGTTCGAAAGCCGGTTAACGCTAACGCAGAATTAATACTTAACCGAGGATTTTAATTTCTCCATTTGTTAGAAGTGTTTTCTGAAAGCTAATTATAATTTACATGCGAAGACAAGTCAGAGACGAAAACTAAAGGGCAAAAATACTTTAGCAAAATCTCCATTGATTAATTATTTAACTGGAATCAAAATTGATTCTTAACCTTGCTTTGAACAACCCGGCCCTGAACTGCTCCCAAAACCATTCGTGATTTAGGTAAGTACGTATACGATATCCTACATTTGGGGTGAGGGAGGCGGCGTAGCCAAGAGGTTAGGGCGCTGGACTTTCAATCCGCAGGTCGCTAGTTCAAATCCTCCTCTTCAACTACTTGATGGATTTGCGAAACGGTAGCCACATGTTCAAATCCTAGACAACGCTATGTGAATAAACAACTGGTCAGCTTCCTACCAGTTGGGATTTTAAAACATGAAGTTTATTTTCCAATTTTACTTGCTGAAACTTACTTCCTTCAGAAGTATTAACATCTTTATCGTTAAATAGCTTTAAGCAGTCAGCCATGCCAGTTATAAGATCTCTAAAAGTGCCAAGGCACTTACGTAGGCTTCAACCGCAAACCGTCCCGCCCAGTATTAGAGAAATCTATTTGGGTGTAATTGATTCTAAGTTCCAACCTTTTTTTATTTTACGGCGTCCCCAATTAACACTTTCACGCAAAATGCACTAATCTAAATAAAGTGATTTATCAATTAATTAACTATTTATTTATGAGTTAAGATTCGTTACTTTATTTGCTTTTGTTTCGCCAACTAGCTGTTCAGGATGTTTATACCACACTCGGATTACAATTTAAATGAAAAGTTGAGGTTCTCAACCCGAAAATGTAAACTGACGTTTTCAGACTCCTATATACGTTGACGTTTCCGAGAGGATGAAAAATGCTGTTGCTGAGTCCAGCTGAAAAGTTTCGAGAGGCAAATAGCTCCCTTAAAAAATTCGTGGAAGTCATTCTTCAGCGGAAATCATACTTCAGCGGACCGCTAAGGGAACAGCGTCTAGTCAGAACAATAGGTATCGAAATGTACCAGTCCGGCCAACAGCCATGGTGCTATACTTATAATCATGCACAGCCATTAGCCATTTGACACCATCGCCTGATGAAGACCAGAAGTAAGCGGTCGAAACGTCGCGATCCGGGATCGCGATCTACATCGTTAGTGACTATATCGTGAGACAAACGATACACAAACTATCACTTAAAACCACAATTAAAAGCATCTTTCATAACATCATACTTCAGCTAACTTTTTCGGAGAAAGGGATTTTGTTCCTTATAGTTTCCGTCATGTTGAATTTTTAGCTAAGGCATCCGAAGAGATCGAAAATTGGTAGCTGATTGGCTCTATGGGTGCCCCTGTACAGTTGACACTGTCATGTCGTTGCTGTATATTTTCGTTTCATTGCAGTCATTAATTTTTCAGTGCTCCATATGATCTATGAATGATTCTGGTATTCATATTAAAATAACTTCATCACTGGCAGAGAGGACTTCTGGTGATGTCATAACGTCATGACGTCAGACTATTTCCATTCATCTAGTGTACCTCTCTCATGCGCATGCTCAGTGCGTCCATCACAGATGAATAGTTTTCATACACACAAGCTGAATTCACGATAGACGATGAGGAGTTTAGTAGTTTTCTTGTGTCATTTCTTCCACTTGTAATTGCGCACTACCAACCTGTTTAGTAATAAACAACATGAAGGTTGATTCAGTGGCGGTTCTAGGGGAGGGGCCAGAGGACCCGGGACCCCCTTATCCTCCCAAACAAAAAAACAAGGCCCGAAGTGCCGAAAGCTGTTTTCAGTCAGTTGTTTAGAGTGGTTTCCAATTGAGTGTAATTTCGCGATTGCTTAAGTTTTGCATTGCTACGCTTTGTGATTAGGTAAAAATGAAATTTCGTGCCACTTTCTCAAGAATTCCCAGTTGTTCACTAAAAGTTGAATAGCGCTATCCACTGGATAAATCTGTATCCACCGAATAGCACAATCGGTTTTATTTTAACAATTATTCATCTAAATGGAGGTAAATAGCAAATACTTTCCCGAATTTCAGTAGCCAATCAGACTCAGAACATTATCCACTATACCATAATTACGCTTCTATAACTATTCACTGGATAGTAATTTATCCGGTTAATAGCGCTGTCCACCTTTTGAAACAACTGGGGCCGGAGGTACAACCAAAACCAATAATGACTTGCTCACTCTTGTTTTCCCGCGCTTGGCGCGGGCAAGTTGTATATTTACTTGGCGTTCTGATTGGTTCATTGGATTGTCTGGGTCTGTTGTGATTGGTCAGAGCGATTACTTTGGTCTTCGCTTTACAACTATCAATTCATGAAAACCGCTCTAAAGCTCCTGGAATGTTTCTTTTCAATTTCAGCTTGAACTTGTAGCTGTCAACTGACCACTGCTATGCAAGTTGGTCTGCACTGACGATTTCTTACCTCGAGGGGCGTGTATTTAAAATGCTTAAGTTTAAATTCCTTGTCTGGGCACCCTACTCTTCTTAATCTGCAAAGAAAATAACTCCTGGTCAGTATTTCTGTTATACAAGTTCGCAATCGACCAATTGGACCTTGTTACAAGCTGTATCCTGAAGTGATTGAGATCTATATATATATATTTACTATTTCACTTATAACTGAGTGTTCATTAAATTATGTTATGTTAATTATAAGTATTGCATTAAATGTATGTAACACTACGCATATATGTGGAAATATTAATAAAAAAGACGTTGCATTAAAAAAAGTATCGTATTGTAAGTAGCGCAAGTATCGTATTGTAAGTAGTGTAAATATCGTATTGTAAGTCTTGTAAGTATCGTATTGTAAGTAGTGTAAGTATCATATTGTAAGTAGTGTAAGTATCGTATTGTAAGTATCGTATTGTAAGTAGTATATGTAATAATAAAACTTTATTAAAAAAAAAAAAAAGTATGTAAAGAGAAGAAATAGTTCATATTGTTTGCCTGAACAGGTGCTCGATGAAAAGGAGGACTCGAATCGGTTCCCTGGCTAGGTGGTCCGATTTTTATTATTGGAATCGCTACGATGGGCCACTGTCCTGGATAAATAGATAGTTTTCATAATTCATAGTAAGCAGTTTGTTTTTCTGGCTTTGATTAGAACACCAGAGATACGATGTTGCTGAGAATGCCAAATGAAACAACTTGGCAAACTATTGAAGCCCTACGATCTTTAATAACCGAGCTATGGGGAAAAGAATATTTAGAAAATCAGACAACTTTGTATGCGTCCGCCATTTTGGTTTACCACTTTGGTACACCAACATGGCGGCCGAATTTGCATTTTTAAGAAATTCTTGAAATACAGCTAAATTTTCTTTATAACTTTAGAAAAGTCTACAAACTAAAAAAAAAAAAAAAAAAAGTTTAAATTCCTTGTCTGGGCTCCCTACTCTTCTTAATCTGCAAAGAAAATAACTCCTGGTCAGTATTTCTGTTATGCAAGTTCGCAATCGACCAATTGGACCTTATTACAAGCTGTATCCAAGTGATAGAGATCGGTCAGATTGCCCAAATCGTTTGCGATCGTCCCAGTAAAGGCAAGTTTTCACAAGCCCGATGGCACACAACTGCCGGAGCTTAACCCGGTTTCTGTAGCATGAAGCGACTGACAGTATTACTACTTCTGATTACTACTCATCCGGCCCTGGATGGAATGCTAGTCCATCGCACTGGTTACCCCCCAGCATTATGTCGCCGGTACCCATTTATACACCTGGATAGAGAGAGACAACGTGCACGACGGCAGAGACCAGGCTCGAACCACCGACCTTCAGGTTGAAAGTTCGACGCGCTAACCACTACACCACCGCGCCACTTACTTTTTCCCAGTCCACCGAGGTATTTCTTCCAATGAGTATTCACAGCAGATCACCATGTACAGTACTACAACCTTGAGAACTGTCAGTGTGATGTCCTAGGGATAAACGAAAACACATTCAATTTGAAGGGCCTGCTCGGAAGCCGGGGAAGTTTTATTTTACCCGGGGAGAGGAATTCCATTAACGGCAATAATCGTAGGGAAATTTTGAAAAGAACCCCTATAAGGTACCATGAAACCCGTTTTGGGAGTGTGATTGACATTCATTTTTACCCTTAGGAGGTACCTGTCAGCATATTGTTCCGGCTTAATACCCTAAATTGTATCAGAATAACTCTGACAGTGGTTATTTACGATTCAAACACCCTTAGTGGTATAATGAACCATGAATTTTAACCCCTGAAAGCCACGACGATCACCCCTTTATTTTTATATGGGAGTGTACCCCCAGGGTTTTCATGGCCAATCATCAGGAAAGCAAAGCCCGAAAGGGGAGGGGGAGCAGGGCTGGTGGAGCTTCCCAGCATTGTATCCTGGGTTGAGTGCATCCTACGGTCGGTGTCGCTTTTTTGGTTGAGTTTGTTTGTTGGTTCGACCTGATAAAAGGGTCTACCTCCCTTCTCACAACCTACATTGTAGCATTACTTGGATTCCAATCAATCGGGTTATGGAGGAACTGTCTGCGAGAAAACAACCTATTAATAGGTGATGCGGCTTTTCTTCTATTATAAGTTACACGAATTCATTTATTGAAGCCAAATCGAAAACAGTCAAATGGTAACAATGGTAATAAGTATGCGCGTCTTTCAGCACCGGCTGCAAATTTTCGATTGGTTCATCGCGTTCTTTGAACGCGTTTCAGAGGGTATTGGGTTACGCTATCCTCCTCTTAACCCAATACCCCCTAAGTTAACCAGGAAATAGTCTACCAAGCCAAACGAATTTCGAGCCTAATAGTAGGCTAAATAACGTTTTTAATTTTATTGAAATTAAGGAAGCCTTCACAGCGTTATGACTTCATATAAAACACAGTTTCGTGCGGCACAGGTCGACGTCAGTGAAAGATAATATTTTCTACAGTTTAGTGTATCGCTTATTTGGTTTATTTATTTGTTTGTTCTTTTGTATATTACCTGTCCCGGACAGCGATGATTTTGGGGAGTGGCCTCTTCATTAAATGGTCCATATCCAAATATGATGTAATTCAATAACTCGGGCTAGAAAACAAAATAAAAATAAAGAACTTATTTCCAGAGTCTTCAATTGTTGTCTATCTCTACACTAGTTCACTATATACAGTTTACATTGATTGTTGTGCTATGTTTCTCTGATTGTGTGATGCTGCGACTCATTTTATCGGTTATTATCAAACTATCTTCGGCTTTCTTAAAGGGGCTATGTCGCCACTTGAAGTGTTTCTTTGAAAGCCAAAAGACATATTTACATTTGTGGAAACTCAAAACAAATGTCCAGTGTCGTTTAAAATTATTCTGATTAAATTTAAGTGCCTTGGATCGCGGATGGCCAGAATGAAAATGGATTGCAACTTGAAAAAATTAAAAAAACCTTTGAATGCAGAGGTCTACACGACGCAGAAATTAAACTTGCTGGTAGTTGCCGGATCTTCCTTGTAAAAGATCTCGTGCCAGCCTTGCATTCAGTTTTGGATTTTGAAAAAATTGGCCCAATATTTTCATGTTATTGCCTTTTGTCTTGGAAAACTCTCTAAAACTCTGATTATGGTTTGTTCTCTTTTTAAAAATTCGCTTCATATCTTCCTCTTCGTGTTCTATAACCATTTTGTGTCTGACAAAAGTATTGATCCCCAATCTTCAAAATCCCCATGGCATAGCTCAGGTATCTTTTTTTAATTTGTTCAGCTTACCTTGTCTTTAAAACGAGAAGGCATAAATGTATCCGGCTGATCAAATATGCTTTCCTCTCTATGCGCCATGTGCACATTTCCAACGAGAAGCTGGTCTTTTCGCACCATGAAGTTTCCGCAATCTGATTCGAGAATAAAGTCGTCTCTGTCGACGAAGGGTAAAAAAATTACTCAGCTTTAACAACTGAGTTACGTCATAAATTCGTTGACTTTTTAGGACAAACATTAGACAATTCCCTTGCATCAGACCATAGTTGCGTTCCTTTTAACCAATCTAAATCCGGTTTCTTTTAAAGAAAATTTCCGTTCCATTTAGAGACAAACCAATCTTACATTGCTTTCTGAACGATCCACGTCCGAGGGGGGGATGGTTCAGGTGGTATCTGAATCTGGTTTCAGATTGTATGTTCCATTATGCGAACTAGAGTCAGATCAACAGCACGGGCTTATTTTTAACCAGAATCTAAACAAACAGAGGCCCTTCGCAGAGGGGTCTGGAGATAGTGAAGGGAATGGATCGATCTTTTTCGTTCCAGCTAACGTGAAAATCCGATGTGGATTTTTATTACTTAAATGTGAAACTGGATTGTCTACCTATATAGGCATGCAAATTCGTCTTTAGACCAGCATCGGTTTTCAGTTGCGCTTTATAAAGTCTACATCCTCACACATCAGTTAAAAGTCCAATGAAGAAAGTCAGAATGATCTTAGACTATACTCCTTATTGTCATAGTAGAAAGTGATTTCATGTTTCGTGCTAATGTACAATCAAGCAGCTAGTTCACGACTCAAGTGAAGACTCTTTACCAGTCTTTTTCGCAAGTATGTACCACTTACCTTGCTCGGCCAAAGAAGACTGGTACCGGCGGGTGCATGCGCAGTACCTCGATGATAAAGTTATTTAAGAGTGGCATTTCTTTAAAAGCCTCTTCGTTAAATTCCTGGGCATTTGACAGTGCTTGTATTATTTCACTCTTCATGTCCCGTTTGTAATCTTGTTCCAGGACACATAATCGGGCGATACATGTTCTCAGGGCACCAGACACTCCACCATAGGAATTAAAACTGTCAAAAAAGGTGGAAACGTCATTCTTGAAAAAGGAACAAATCATGGTTTGCTCTAGCCCAATTTGGAAATGAAAATGTGAAAAGTTGCAGTTCATTCAGGCACAGTGCGCCTATAACGAGAAACAGTCGTTGGCAGTTTTGGTACACTAGGGTGGCAATTTATGATAAAACTGGACCATAATGTTTGGGTTTCTGTTAATTTTTTGGTTTTTGAAATGACACCAATTTCCCATAAAATCGCCCCTTTAACTACTTAAGTTGCTGCATGGCAGATAAGTGTTACTGCAATTTGGTTGCCAATCGTCGATGTTAGCCCTCGCATATGTTTCTCGTGGAGCCAACCCTTCTTATTTGCCCAAGAAACCTAACGTTAAAGATGCATCTGTCTTTCTTGTACGTCAGTCTTTCTTGTTCCAAGAGACCTAGCGTTTTAAAATAGTTAAAGATGTGCCGAGGCTGCGATTTTGCTCTTAACTTTGGTAAGGGCCCGCCCAGACTAGCGTCAAATACAACTCAGCCCTGTCTACATAACCCATTCCTATATCCCTTTGACTAGTTTGTCTTAGGTTCCGGTGCTGGACTGGAGAGGGCGTGAAACACCTTAACAGGCGAACGCGAGATACCATGAGAGAGAGAGAGTTTTTTTTTTCTTGTGTGTGTGTGTGTGTTGGGGGGGGGGGGGGGGGGGGGGGATGGTCTGGCTTCCTCAACAGGTACAATGTGGGGAACACCCTAAATTGTAGTTCTTATCTATGTACATATCCACTTAATTTTCAGTTTGCGAACTACTGTAGTTCTTACTTGAGCATGAATAAAACGTCCATCAAGGCTTGTTCCTCTGAGATTCCCGCGTGGACTCCTAGTTTGAAAATTTCTGCCACCGCAGGGCAGTCTCGGAAGGTCTGTTTTAAGCGGCGAGCGGCCTCCCGTGCTTTTGTCAATGTACTAAAAGAGACAAAGGTAAAGTATTAACAGTACAGTGGAACCCGCTTTGATTAGCCTTGCAAATGTGGAGAAATTTAATTTTAAAGTTTCGATCACTTGTCAAATGCTCTACGTTAGGCAAAAAACAAACCTTCCTTTATTCCAGCTTCCTTTTAAACATTGATGCATGGCAGTTGGATCTACCCTGGATCCAAAGAAAGCTTCTGTGAAAATATCACTTGTTAGATGCATAATACTCAGTTCCCATGTTTCCTTCATTTTGCGATCTGCAGATAAATACATGCAGCTATTTCAGGTAACGCTATGACATCAAAGTTTGAAGCATGCGCGACAAAACCGCAAGGGCCGATATCCAGGGGGGACACCCATATATAAATGACGGGATGTTCGTCGGAAATATTCATAGACACCCTAAAAGGTACCAGAACCTCGTTTGATGGGCCTGGGTTAAATGGATGTTTACCTCTAAGAAGTAGCAATTATAAAACAATACATGTCATATTCTGTCTGTCATATTTTTCCATTTAAAAAGGTACCGCGATAATTCTAACGGTGGTCATTTTAGATTTCAGCACCCTAAGCGATACCAATCGATAAATTTTGACACCAAAAAGGGAGTTCCCCTACCCCGGATGCCGATTTGCGCTTTTTATGAACAAATTTATCAACTCAGAAAAAAACACAATCAGAAAACAGTTACTGCACAAACGTTTATGGCATCTATTTTATCATGTCTCACTGACAATCGTGAGGAGACTCGTACCTATTCACAACGGGGCTGGGTTCACAACCACCTAAACCACCTTTCGGTTTTGTCACGTATACTTGATCATAGAGACACTCAACGAGGAATGGGAAAACTCTTGGAATGGCTTTGTACTGTTTTTCCACATCCGTTTAGTGCCTTTAAAGGAAACTATTTGACTGGAAAGCTTATACAGTTGGAGCTTTTTGATTCTTTTAGATGAATATTTCAGCGGCACTAAATTCTTGTCCACCGAAAAGACCTTTTCACGGTTTCTGACGCCATCTTGGTTGGGGGGCAAACACGGCAAAATTTACAGTAAAGCGGTATAGGAAAAATCGGGAGTTTGATACTCGATAATTTGAGGAAGGTTGACATTCTGCAATTTCTATGAATTACAAACTAAAGATACAAGCTAAAAGAGTTTACTTATCAAATTTGAGAAATGTAGTCTCACTAAGAAAGCCGCAAATTAAGATTTTCAATTTTCATATATTTGTCTGTAAAACCGATCCGCCGTTCGGGGGAAAATTTAGAAGCATTTGCATGAAAAACTAAAAATACGATTTCTCGAAATTGCAGAATGTTAACCAACCTGAAATTATCGAGTATTTAACTCCCGATTTTTCCCATACATTTACTGTAAATGTTGCCGTGTTTGCCCCCCAACTAAGATGGCGTCAGAAATCGTGAAAAGATCTGTTTACTAGCTAGTTTCACCTTGACGAAAATCCAAGCTGACCTTATTTCGTACCCAAAACGACATTTTATATCCCTCCGAAAACAAAAAGGCGTTAAATTTTCCGATATTTTGATCTGTACACGACGCAAAAATAAATGATCCCCAAATAGAACTAAACACGGCGCGAAACATTTGATCCCCAAGGAATTATCGAAATGGAATGGGATGACGTTTTTTCCCCGAGATACAATGAAAGAGTTTTAAATATTTTGAGGTCTAAAAATGGCTAATCGATTGAACGAGTTATTTTCAGTTAATATCAGTTGCCTGGACTTCAACTTCAGCTGTATACCAGAACCGTAGACATTTTTTCTTTTTCTTTTCTTTCTTTTCTTTTGTTTTTTGAAGGAGAAAGTAAGACACTACCAGCAAATAACCATGGATATTGCCTCAGTCCTTATTTTTTTCTGGCTTCGGCCCTGTATAC